>JAOXNZ010000166.1:22733949-22753644 GCA_028566095.1 Kryptolebias brasiliensis
AAAATTGCCTTAAAAACATTCTCTCTCTCATTATTCTGGCATTTAGCAAATAGAAAGAATTTTGAAAATGGGAAAACTTTATTCTGATTTCACATCAGACAGTGTGAAAAAAATGCATACGTGTCTTTTTATGTGGTGTATGTAAACTTCTGGTTTCAACTGTATGTCTTAAAGTTTTCTGGTTCATTTTTAAGTTCAGCAGTTATGATTATATTTTGTTCTAACTTACTATAATTGTGATTATAGAATCTTATTGCTGCATTTGCTGGATATGCAGACACTGAGCTTGCCCATGAAATGAGCAACAAGGTGCGGCGCATAAAAAAGCAGCTTAAGCAGTGCCAGACTATGGCTCCAATTTACACCACCAGGGAACATCTGCTTGGTTTACCTGTCACTAATGTAGGTCAGAGTGATTTAGGCACAAACATTTTTTGTTTTTTTATCATTCAGTCAATTTAGAAAACAAACATATTTCTTTTTTTTAAATCACAAACTACTAATGTTTGTTACAGTATGATCATCTGCATAAGATGGTAAATGACTTCCAGCGTTTTAAAGAGCTCTGGACCACCACCTCCGATTGGCTGCATTGGAATGAGAGCTGGCTCAATGACCCCCTTTCTTCCATTGACCCTGAGCAGCTTCAGCGCATCATGACCAAAGCCAAAGAGACCATGAACGCGTGTGTTAAACAGTTCGAAGACCTTCCTGGTAGGTTACACATCTATTACTACATAAATGTTTACAAAGAAATGTATGATTAGTACTATGACAAACCTTTTGTTCTTTGAATTACTCTTCTTGTCGTACACAACATTAGATATCCAAAGGGTGGCAACTATAATGCAGAGCAAGATAGAAGACTTCCACCCACTTTTCCTTGTAATTCAATGCCTAAAGAACCCAAGGATGAAGATCCGCCATTGGGAGATTGTTTCAGAGCACATTAACATTAAAGTCAGACCCAAAGCCAACTCGAATCTTACTCGTTACTTGGAGCTTGGCCTACAGAACCACATTGATGAAATAGCTTCTGTGACTGAGATGGCTCAGAAAGAATACAACATTGAACAGGTGATTTTGAAAAGGGCTTCAGATTTGATGTGGCCTTCCTTAAGGTGTTAAGTGTAGGATGTGTAAAGAATGAAGTGTTACTGCTCATTTCCCTTTACTGCAATATTAGAAGTTCAAAAAGAGAGCTGCTGTCCATAATAAAACAGCAGCAGGAACTCCACTCACAATGTTTGTTAATCGATAGTTTTATTGTGTCTATATCTTTACTGAACTGAAAATAAAGGTACTTATTGCAATGTCAAAGATTGGACAAAAAGAAAATGATGTAAGAAACAAAACCCACACAATATTTTTCTCTAGTTGATAGTTAATGTGTTCTTAAATTAAATATTTGTAAGCAAAATTTGTGACCAGATGCCAACTACCACGTGTATTTGTTTACCTACGGAAACAGCCAAAGTGACTGAAAATAGGTCAGATGTTCCACTTACCATCCATATTTATTGACCTACACAGACTCCAGCCAGCCTAATATAGGTCAAACACGAGACTCGAGCCTTCACTTGCTTTTTGGCAGATTCAGCCGTGTGCTGTGTTTTCAGATTTGCCCACATTTCAGATTTGCATTCAACGTATCTGGAAAACTGCTGGAGTAAACTCTTTCAAACCACCATTTAATATAGTTCAGGATAACAATTTTTACGTTTTATTTTAGAATTTGCAATGAGTACCTTTAACCTTTTCTCCCCCACTTTCTCACCCAGGCTCTGGAAAAGATGGAACAAGAATGGTCGACAGTAGTCTTTGATTTGCTTCCCTACAAAGACACCGGGACATATATTCTGAAATGGCCAGATGAAACACTCCAGCTGCTGGATGACCACATATTCATAATTCAAAACATATCTTTGTCCCCCTTCAAAACGTTTTTTGAGAGCCACATCAATACTTG
Source organism: Kryptolebias brasiliensis (assembly GCA_028566095.1). Classification (NCBI taxonomy): domain Eukaryota; kingdom Metazoa; phylum Chordata; class Actinopteri; order Cyprinodontiformes; family Rivulidae; genus Kryptolebias; species Kryptolebias brasiliensis. The sequence goes on from JAOXNZ010000166.1 coordinate 22,735,919, forward strand.
GGAAAGAAAACTGCGAATGACTCAAGTACTCACACAAATGCACTAAGTGTCTGGTGTTGCGTGTCATTGTTTCAGTGTTTCATGTTCTACTGCTGCCCTCTTCTGGTTCCTACAGGATGTGCTGGAAGAATGGCTTGTGTGCCAGCGTGGTTGGCTAGACCTGGAGCCCATCTTTTGCTCTGATGATGTCAAGCAACAGCTGCCTGTTGAAGGAAATATATATAAGCAGTTAGAGCAACACTGGAAAAGTGTCATGAGAGATGCTGTTAAAAATACAAAGGTTGGAACTTTGGCTTTTTATATTTTAAGACATAGTGCCAAAGCTTCTCATACTAACAATGATGCTCCTGTGTTTGTTGTGCACTGTTTATGTGTGTTACTGTGTTTATTTCTAGGTGATTGAACTTTGTCCAAATTCTAGTCTGTTATGCAAACTTCTGAAGTGCAGAAGGTTTTTGGAAAGGATTTACAAATGTCTCAACGAGTGCTTGGAGAAAAAAAGGGTCTCCTTTCCAAGGTAAGCAAAATAGGTCTGCCACACAGCTCTCAGCTGTTATAACAACTTTTTATAGTTTTCTATTATTATTATTTCAAATTTAGTGCTTGTGACCACCGGGTTTCACTGGTAATGACCGACTACATTTGTTTTCCCTGTTATAAATGGTAGCGCACAAAATGAAAGCGAGTAAGAATTCTGAGTTTAACACCATGCAATGTAGCATTAATGTATGAAGCAGTTCACATTTGTTTGTAGGTTTTACTTCCTCTCAGATGTTGAGCTTTTGGAGATTTTGTCCCAGACCAAAGGTCCCATTGCTGTTCAGCCACACCTGCACAAATGCTTTGAGAACATTACAGAGGTTTGCTTCAGCTGATTGATTATTTAAGTACTCTTTATAAATATATGTATCATGTGCATAATTTGTTCACTACACAACTAACATCTCTGTTGGTTCTTAGCTTCAGTTTCAGTCAGACCTACAGATCACACACATGTACTCTGGAGAAGGGGAAGAGGTGAAACTCTTCCTGCCAGTGTGGCCAACTGGGAATGTGGAAGACTGGTTGACAGACTTGGAAAAGTCAATGAAAGCCACTTTGCGGGATAACATTGACTGCTCTCTCAAAGGCTATTCAGAGGTAACTTAACCTGAATCTTACAGCCTTTGTTATGCTTTCTGTCACTGAAGAGCTTCCTTTCACCATGTGCCCTTTTAATCCACAGCAACCTCATGTAGAGTGGGTGTTATCATGGCCTGGACAAGTGGGGATAGTTGGGTCTCAGGTTTTCTGGACTGCTGAGGTGTCTAAGGCTTTGGAGCAAGGAGACCTGGCTAATCATCTCTATCCCAAACTACAGACTCAGGTGTGCACTATGAGAGTGGCTGGAAGTAAAACCTAAAAACTTTAAACTTATGATAAACGTTTTTGTATAACACAGAGTACAAATTCTTGAATGTATTGCTCACATTTGTAAATGAACATGGTGCACACCAGATCATACTGTTTACTGACATTTTACCTTTTGTTTGTGAAGCTGGGTGACATTGCGCAGCTGATGAAAGGACAACTCTCTAGGACGCAACAGGCTGTGCTCTCTTCCCTCATTGTGATTGAGGTTTATGCCAAAGATGTAGTTGCTAAACTGGTGGAGCAGAATGTTTCCAGCATCAATGACTTTGAGTGGATCACCCAACTTAAGTAACCAATTTGTTTATCATTATCCATTTTTCAACATCTTGACCTTGCTGTTTACAATGTCAAAGAACTATTCATTGATCTGATTTTGTTTGCAGATATTATTGGAATGATGAAGACTTGTGTATTCGTGCATTGAATGCAGAATTATTGTATGGATATGAATATCTTGGTAACGCTAGTCGTCTGGTTATCACCCCACTCACTAACAGGTAGTCATTGAGTATGATGGCTTTTTTAAATGATTTTGACAAAACACAAAGCCTTACAACTAAATACCAGTGCTTGGCTCTTTTAGATGCTACCTAACTCTGACAGGAGGTCTAAACCTGAAGTTTGGGGGTGCACTTGCAGGCCCATCAGGGACAGGAAAGACAGAAACCATTAAAGATCTTGGGAAGGCTTTGGCCATGCACACGGTAGTTTTCAACTGTTCTGATCGGCTAGACCCAATCATAGTGGGGAAGTTTCTCAAAGGACTGGCCAGGTAAAAACTTTGTGAGAAAATGGCAGGTTTGTTTTTCAAATGTCACAGCACATGCTATCAAATGTACGGGATTTTTTGTCTTGCGTTTTGCAGCTCAGGTGCCTGGGCTTGCTTTAATGACATTGTTCAAATTGATGTGGAGGTCTTGTCTGTGATGGCACAACAGATCTTCTCAATTCAAAAGGCCCAGCAGCAACAGGTAGGAACTTCATTTAGTGATGTTTCACACTCTGCTACCTCATGTTCCTATTGTCCTTTAGCTGTTAATACTTGTGATGATCGTAAAGTATTTATTTCTGTTTTAATCCATTTTTAACTGCTACATTTTCACATTTTTATTTGAGCTGAGTGAAAAAACAAGCGCTAATATTTACTTGTTTATTTTCAGGCTGTGCGTTTTGTTTTTGAGGGAGTGGAGATCCCCCTGGACCCTTCTTGTGCTGTGTTCATCACCATGAGTCCTGATTTCACCGGTTGCATGAAAATGCCGGATAATCTCAAGGTTTGAAATATTGATTTCAATCCAAGTAACCGTCCAGCAGTGAGGCTAAGTTGGTGGGATTTAATAAATGAAATAATAATTGTTTACTTCTACAGACTTTGTTCCGTCCTGTTGCTATGATGGTCCCTGACTCTGGGATGATAGCTGAGATCTCCTTGTACTCTTTAGGCTTCAGTGATGCCAAAGTCCTCTCCAAGAAGATTGTTGCTGTTTTCAGGCTCTCCTCTGAACAACTTAGCTTTCAGGTATGAATTAACAGGAGGTAGGGATTTACTTTTTAATGAAGTAAAACAAAGACTTGTTGTAGGTGTATGTACAGAAGAAAAAAAAAAAGATTAATTTCTGTTTTTCTTCATGTGAAGGATCATTATGATTTCAGTATACGAGCTGTGAAAACTGTGATCTCAGTTGCTGGAAACTTGAGGAGAGAACATCCCAACTTGGAACAAGTGAAATATTTTCTTTTGAATAGATCAAAAATTTCCACATAAATCCATGCTTAGTCTGATAAATGTGAAATATATTTTAAAAAATCTTAAACTCTTAATTCTTCTTTAATCTTCTCCAGGAGTTGATCTGTCTTCGGGCTATTCATGAAGCCTGTGTCCCCAGGATTTTACAGAATGATCTGAAGCTCTTCAGTGACATTGGGTCGGATCTTTTTCCTAAAACAAAACTAGAACCCATCAGTTATGACTTGCTTGAAAAATCTCTGCAAAATGTCTGCAACACAAAGAACCTCAAGGATGTAGAAGGTTTGTGTCTCTGCTGGGGAAAAAAAAAGATTAGGATTGTGTTTGTATGTTCAGACAGAATCCATAACCTAACTATGTTAATTACAGGGTTTATTAATAAGTGTATTCAGCTGTATGAGACCACTGTCATAAGACATGGCTTGATGTTGGTGGGACCTCCGGGATCAGGAAAAACAAAGGTGAATCAGTTACATGTTACTGTTATGGTTACATTTGCACATAGTTGACAGGAATTTTTGCTTTTCATCGTAGCGTCAGTAGGTGTCCCTGCTTCATTTTATTCATTTGTATGAACACTTTGTATTTAGTGCTACGAGGTACTTGGTGCAGCAATCACAGCTCTGGAGGGCCAGCCTTCTGTGAGAGGTGGTGTTTATGAGGCTGTTCAGATTTCTGTTCTCAACCCAAAATCTATCACTGTGCGACAGCTTTATGGGGACTATGACTCTCAAACACATCAATGGTAAGAAATGCTTTTTTATATAAAATGTGTACGGTAAGAAATAAAAACTTTGTCTTATTCTTCAACCATATAGGACAGAGGGTGTCCTCTCAGCTCTTATTCGTGAAGGAACAACATCTGTAGAAAAGAAGAAAAGGTGGTACATGTTTGATGGGCCTGTGGATCCTGTGTGGATTGAGGACATGAACACTGTGCTGGATGACAACAAAAAATTGTGCCTTACCTCGGGGGAAGTCATTAAGCTTACAGATGTACGATGGACTTTTAGGTTAGAGTAGATGTTCAGCCCGTGTACTTTCTCGTCTTCTATTTTCATTCAGACATCCTGTGTCTTTCTCCTGCAGGAGATGACGGTGATGTTTGAGGTGCAGGACTTGGCAGCGGCAACTCCAGCTACAGTGTCCCGATGTGGTATGGTCTACTTTGAGCCCAGTGTTTTGGATCTCACAACTTTGACAGAGTGCTGGCTGAACCAGGTCCCCGACGCCCTGAAACCATTCACAGAGCAACTGAACAGCCTATTTTCCAGATTCCTACAGGTGAGAGAAGAGTCAGTCTGACTTGGACCAGGAGGCAGTATTAGAAGTTTTCACCACAAGACCAAAAAATATTATAGCTTATTGATCTCCTGGTTTGTTTTTGTTTGTTTGTTTGTTTTTTGGCAGAACTCAATCACATTTGTGCGCACATCAGTAAAGGAAGTTATCCCATCTCTGAACAGCAACCTTATATGCAGTCTTCTTAAACTTATGGAGTGCTTTGTCTGTTCTTACACCATTAAAGAGGTTTGTATACAGCCCTTTTGTGTTAGAATAACTAAATAACGTTAATACTGATAGAAATTTTAACTTTGTATGCCAAATTCTCCTTACCTGATCTGTATTGACCTGTGTGATTGTTGATGAATATGGCTCGCTGTGATCTTTTTCTTTGTACTCTGGGCTGAGCTGCTACCACCTCAAAAGAAGTTGGATCATCTTAAGGAGCTAATAGAACCCTGGTTCTTTTTTTCACTGGTGTGGAGCGTTGGAGCCACAGGAGATGCAGCTAGCCGCCAGCACTTTAGTTCCTGGCTCAAAAACAAGATGGCAGAAGAACAGGTCAGGTTTTAATCTGTGCTACAGGACCTTTATTACAATTTACTTTAAATATAATTTGCACTGTTTATTGGAATTGTCATTGACAGAACTATATTCATATTAATATATTTTATGTAAATAATTTTCCCTTCAGGTAAAGTTGTGTTTTCCTGAGGACGGGCTGGTGTATGACTACAGGCTTGATGATGCAGGGATCAGTAATATGGAGAATGATAAAGAGGATGAGAGACAAGTAAACATATAATCCTTAAATGTAAAATATATGGATGGACTTTTGTCAGCAGTACAGCAGTTGTGTTTTTTTTCTTTTTGCCTGTGCCGTAGGTACAGTGGGTCAGCTGGATGAAGAATACAGAACGTGTTACTATCCCTCCAGAAACAAGTTATACAGACATATTTGTTCCAACTGCTGACACAGTGAGGATGTCTTTCCTAATGGACTTACTTTTGACCAATAAGAAACCTGTAAGTATGTTATGAATAATTTGAACAGGATTCAAAATATTTTGGTTAAAATGTTTAAAACTATACCATACCACTTTATTTCTAGAGCACTTAAAAACAACATAACAGCTGACCAAAGTGCTGAACAAAACAGAGTAAAAGAGAAAAGAAATGAAACAACAAAAAAGAAAAAAAATGAACACAGAACAGCAAATGGCACAAACACTCATTGCTATTTTTAGTTTATTCTGTTGTTTAACAGATGCAGTTTTTATGTTTTTCCGTGTTTGTGATCCAGGTGCTGTGTGTTGGGCCGACTGGTGCAGGAAAGACACTGACTATCTCAGACAAGTTGCTGAGGAACATGCCTGTTGAATACATCGCACACGTTCTCGTGTTTTCTGCCTGCACCTCGGCCAATCAGGCTCAAGACTACATTGAAAGCAAACTAAACAAAAGGTACACTTTTTATTACCCCGGAAGGATCCAAAGCCTCATACAGAAAAATTCCAAAACCTATTTAAAGGCCTTTTCCAAAAACTGGAAGGTTCTCCTGAAAAACCTGACAGAGTTCTTAACTGTTCACTGAAACCTTTATTTTTCTAGGTTTTTAGAAGCAGATAGGCACATAAAAATAAAATTGATTTGAGAGCTCAAAACTTCATTATTTACTTTAAATGAAGTCCAATACACAGTCAGCTATATATTACTGTATGTGCATGTTTTTTGACTAAGGCTCATGTTTGTCTGTCAGGCGTAAAGGTGTGCTTGCACCTCCTCTGGGGAAGCACTTTGTCTTTTTCATTGATGATCTAAACATGCCTGTGTTAGAAACATATGGTGCTCAGCCTTCGATTGAACTGCTGAGGCAATGGATGGACCACAGTGGCTGGTATGGCAGGAAGCAAACAGGTGAGCACACTCAAACCCATTTTGTTCTAACTTTGTTGTGTTAGTGTTTGATTGCTTAACAAAACATTTTGTTTAAGTTGATTTAATTTCACACTGTGTTTCTCTTTTTACAACATGAATCATGTACGGTATGATATATGGGATATATGGCTAATTTCTTGTGTTTACTCAAGTGCCAGATATGAGGTTTTCCTTTGTGTTTTGGCTGTTTCTACACAGTGACTTTCAATCACCTAGTGGACATAAATTTTGCCTGTGCCATGGGAACCCCAGGCGGAGTTAAAAACCCCATTACTCAGCGCTTCACCCGCCATTTTAACATCCTTTCCTTTGTTGATATGGAGGACACTAGCAAAAGAACGATTTTTTCAACCATTCTTGGAAGTTTGATGGGTAAGCCTAGGCTGCCAGTTTTCTTGAATTTAAAATCTTGTTTTGGTGGCAGGTCACCAGTAGCAGGATAAGACTAGCTGTGGTTACTTAGAGATTTTATGTAGGGATGAACACAAAAAGCTGTGGCATAAATGTTTGTAGATCTTAACTTTTGTGAAGTTTTAAATACTTTTCTGGAACACAAAAACTAATTGATCTACTTATTTTTGTCAAGAGACTTCATTCATGTTCCTCATTTAGAGGACAAATTAAACAACCAATTTTTAAAAAGATATCAAAAGTGTCTCTAATAAACATTGTGTCTATAGTTCACAGTGTTTTGATGGAGGTATTCTGCTTCATCCCACTGTTTTTTTTTTTCTTCAAAAGAACTTGTGCCAGCACTCCAGCCACTGAAAGAGTCTCTGGTTGATGCCACAATACAAATCTACAACGCTGTTACCTCTCACCTTCTACCAACTCCAGCCAAGTGCCATTACACCTTTAACCTCAAAGACCTCTCTAAGGTTTTCCAGGGCATGCTCATGGCTGAGGTTTACATGATAAAGGTATTTATAAAATCCTTCAGAAGTAAACATGTCATTTTAATACAATGAGCATAGACAATTTTCACTACAGCTTAATTTGAAAAACCAAGAATGCATTAGGAATTTTTATTTAAAAAATGAAAAGCAAACCTTTTCAGCATATATTAAAATTCTAAATGTAAAGCAGCTTTGTTGTCTGTTGTTTCTAGGATAAGTCAGAGCTGCTACGGCTGTGGTACCATGAAAGCTGCCGGGTTTTCCAGGACAGTCTGATGTGCACTGAGGATAGAGACTGGTTTAACGGGCTCCTGAAGGACTGCATTCGAGAGTTTAATTGTTGCTTTGAAGATGTTGTGCTTTGCCATCCTGTTTTGTATGGAGATTTCATGGGTCTTGAACCTAACTTCAAAATCTATGGGTACATAGAAGACAAGGAAAGTGTGAGTCATGCCAGCCAGTATTATCAGGGCTTTTCTGTTGCACATAACTTACTTTCCATGGACAATATTGTGCTTTGTTGGAGTTTTTTCCTAACTATTTTTTTCTCCTTACTTGTTTGCTTTTTTTCCCCAGTCTGAAGTATGATTAGACGTTTGTATTCATCCTGACTTTATTTTGTATTATTTTTTTATTTAGCTGGTAAACAGGATGAAAAAGTACATGGAAGAATACAATCAGAGCAGCGGGACCAAGGTGCAACTGGTGCTTTTTATGGATGCCATTGAACATGTGTGCCGGATCAGCAGGATCTTGCGCCAGCCTCTGGGCAACGCCTTGTTGCTTGGAGTGAGAGGCAGTGGGCGGCAGTCACTCACTAAACTTGCTTCTTATATGTGAGATTTGATCAGGTCTTTATTTTATTTTCCAATGCCAGCTGGGCAAGTCAAACATTAGAATTAAACATAGATTGTTGCAGATTTTTCATTTTAAATCTAAAAACTGGAAACAAGTTTTTAACTTGTTCACTTTTAGAATATACATAATCTACTGTTAATATGATAAACATGCAAAACCACCAACATGGTCCAATAATCCAATCTTTATTTAGGGCTGGATATAAGTGTTTCCAGATTGAGCTGTCTAAGAACTATGGTCAAATAGAGTGGAGAAAGGATATTAAAAGTGTCCTGCTCAGTGCTGGTCTTCAGAACCAGAAAATCACCTTCCTCTTTGTTGAAACTCAGGTATACAGCAGGATCATCTTACCATCTACTGCTTTATTTAAAAAAAAAACTGTATTACTATCAAACACATTTCCAATACAGTAAATACTGTGAAGGAGTTGTTTTAAATCCCTGTTAATTGTTTATTATTCAACCACCAGATTAAGAGTGAGTCATTCCTGGAGGATATCAACCACATTTTGATGAGTGGTGGTGTTCCCAACCTGTATTCAGTAGATGAACAAGAGGAGATCTTTGCAGCAATGAGGCCAGTGATACAGTATGAGGGCCAGCAGCCAACAGAAACCAATCTTATGGCTGCATATATCAGGAGAGTCCAGAGCAACCTTCATATTGTGCTCTGCATGAGGTTAGCTTCAACAAGATGTAGGTTTTCCTTCATTGGCTTTATCCTTTATTTTCAGTCTCATTTTTCTTTTTGTTTTTTCATTCAGCCCTACCGGTGAAACATTTCGTTCACGGCTGAGACGATTTCCTTCACTGGTAACATGTTGTACCGTTGACTGGTTCAGTGTCTGGTCAGAGGAGGCTCTGCATGCTGTGGCCACTTCCTTTTTAACTGAGCTATCTGAGCTGGCAGCCAGTCCCTCAACCATGAGGGCTCTGGTGAGGATCCATTGTTTGGTGTCACGTAGTGTATGTTTTATTGAGTCTTAATGAGATACATGTCGCCAAAAACAGCAAGCCCAACAACCTGCCCAAAACTCTTTGAATCTTTATACAACATTTTCAAGTTATAACAGAGTTATATGTTATATGTAACATGTTGTACCAGTCATTTGCATAGCCTGGCTTTTACATGACAAAATTAAATAGAATCAGTTCAGTCTGAGTCTTTATTCAACTTTTTATTGTTTGCAGCAAATATAAAACCCTCAGACATTTGGCCTTTGAGACAGAGTAGATGACAGTCAGATGCTACTGTAAATTGTTAGTTGCAACCCTTTCTGCTCCTCTTGTGTCACAAAGGTCACTCTTGAACTGTGACTGTGATGACACTGAGTTTTATCCTTTGATTATCTTCCTCTTTTTCTATCATACAATAATAATATTTCATATATACAGTAATATTATATCATATACCATATCATATTGTATCACATCATATACTGTATATGATATAATATAATCATATGTCATATCATATTCTATCATATCTGATTTGGGGCTATTCAAAAAACAATTGTGGCCACAGCAAATAGCCAGTTTTATCATATCTTATGAGAAAGCTTGTGTATCTATTGAAAATATGAGAATAAGCGTTCCTTGTTAGGAGGCTAAAATATCATTGTGACTTTTCAGGAAGCGTAGTCACATTCCTTTTTAATTTCTTTCTACAGACACTGATGTGTGTGAAAATTCACCAAACAGTAGCCAAGAAGAGCGAACACTTCCAAGCAGAGCTATCTCGACATAACTATGTCACTCCCAAGAGCTACAAAGAACTTCTCAAAGTCTTCTCAGATCTCATTGGTCGCAAAAAACAAGAGCTATGCACTTCTTCTCAGCACCTAACAACTGCTCTCAACAAGGCAAGGACTGGACAACAGCAATATTTCTTGTATAATTTATGTACATTTAGTTAGCGCTGAATTAGTATTGATAACTGTATGAATACTGAACGATGGTCCTGTAGCTTTTTAGCACAGCTGAGGAAGTGAGTAAGATGGATGAGGAGCAGGAGAGGATGAGACCCTATTTGGAGAGGACAGCTAAGGATGTTGAAGAAACCATGAAGACGATTCAAGTAAGCAAATTGCCATACTTACACATTTTATTCTAAAGACAGTTGACGTTGATATGTTATCTACATAGTGGCCTGCATATATGCAAATATATATGTTTTGTTACTTTGCAAAGCTTTCCAACAATTTCTGAACATTGAGTGTAACTGCTTATCTATGTGCACAGAACAACACTGTGGTTACAGAGGAAATCAATATGTCCATACAAGAGATGGAAGCCAAAGCTTCAGAAAAAGAATGTTTTGTGAGAACCATCGCTGCAAATGCTCAGAAGGACATAAACAATGCTTTGAAAACTTTAAATAATGCCCTTACCAGCCTGAACTCACTCAACATCAACAGTATTACAGAGGTTTGGGGGTTTTGATGATGATTAATGAAACTATTTAAATAATAATGTAGACAGCTTGAAATGTATGTGGAAGAAAGCTTTGTTACTATAATCTGAATTATTTGGTTTCATAGGTACAAGCCATGCAGCAACCGCCCCATGAAGTAAAGCTTGTGCTTGAGGCACTGTGCATTATGAAGGGCATTGAACCAACCAAGATACCTGGAGAGAAGCCGGGCACCAGCTTTGATGATTACTTGGAGCCTGCTAAGGGCCTTTTACAAGATCCTAACAACTTTTTGGAGAGCCTTAATAAGTATGATAAGGTAGGGCACACGTTAGTGTAGTCAGTGACATAAAATTATATAGTAAAAATTAAGGAGACAAGATTCAAGACTTTTATGAACCAGAGCATAAAACTCATTTCATTCTCAACAAATTTAAAAATTAGGTCAGTACAAGTTTATACTTTTTTAAATGCAGACATTTGTTCAGTGTATTGCTCTAGAGCATTTGGGTCAATGTTAACCCAACCAACAGGGAAAAAGACATTCGCAATGATCTCAAAACATTATCAGCCTTCTGCTTTTTTATAAAGAACTTGGCAGCACAGCTTAGATCTGCAAAGTTGTATCTGAACAGATCTCAAGTGTCAAACAAGACCAAAGTGAAGATGCCTGGACAAAATGCCCAATGTGATAGTTAATGAAAACCAAATAACACCTCTTACCAACTCTAAAGCTCATGACACGTATTTTGCACACCTTGTCCATGAACGCCTCTGTACACAGAGGTATTCTAGATATAAGGCCATTTTCCAGCTAAAGCTTAGAAAAAATTATAAAATTTGTTCAAGTGACCTTAAACTCATCAGTAAACGGTTAAATGTATCAAAGCAACAATCTTGTAAAAAAAACAACAGACATGAAACCAATGACATTTTAGTAACTTTTAGTTTTAAACTGTGACGTACTTTTTGTATCAATATTTGATGCATGTTTGATTGTTATCTGTTTGGTATCTGTAGAGCTGTTTTAAAAACAGTTTTTTGTGCTATCCAAAATGCAGGACAAGATACCAGATGATGTGATCAGTTTAGTCCAGCCCTATATTGACAATGAAGAATTTCAGCCGACCTCTATAGCCAAGGTTTCCACAGTCTGCAGCTCAATTTGTCAGTGGGTGCGAGCTATGCACTCATATTACTTTGTAGTCAAAGCTGTGAATCCAAAATGGGTAAAAAATTTCATTCCTGTTCAAACTATCGCCTTGATTATTTATGCAAACTATCACTATATAAATGTGCTTTTAAAGGAAAATAAAACAGTTGAACTTTTTTGCAGCAAGCCCTCCAGGAGGCCCAAGAAGACTTAAAAGCCAACCAGCAGATGCTTGATGAAGCCAAGAAAACACTTGGAGAAATGGAAAGCAACACTGCCACTTTACAGACCAAGTTGCGAGGCTGCATGGCTAAGAAGGAAAAACTGGACAACAAGCGTCAACGGTTGGAGGCTCGCCTTGTCAGAGCAAACAGAGTGAGAAGGAGGGTTAAGATTAAGGCTTTATACATTAGGAAAAAAATGTTTAACAGTAAATAAACATTCTACATTCTTAAAAAAATGAATATTAAAATGATAAATGTGAAATACCTTTACATAATAAATACATAGATTTAAAGTAACAGGTAACTGCTGCTCTTTGATGGTAAAAGTGCCTGTTTTTTCAAATATGTGGGGGGATTGAACTGTTTTGAAAGTTTTGATGATTTATTTGTAACATGAACTATTGATCTCTAGTTGATAGATGGAATGGCAGAGGAAAAGGTGTGTTGGAGGGAAACAGTGCAACATCTTGAGTCTAGGGTTAATAACTTAGCCGGAGATGTGCTTCTGTCGGCAGGATATTTAGCATACCTGGGACCCTTCACTGTAAGTAATTTGGTTACTGCACAACAAAATGTGACCCATATTTATTACCTGCCTGAAAGGCGAGCGATAATGTTTTTACCTGTGTCTGTGGGTCTATTAGGAAGATATCTCATGAACCACTGATTGGATTTTAATAAAACTTTCATAAAGTAATCGCTGAACGCACATTTACAACCAATTATCTGTTGAGATCAACTGGATTGAAGATGGCCACCACAGCTATTCAAAATTAGCCAACACAAAATGGCTATACCTCTGTCAGGTTTTACAGATACTGAGCTAAAATTTGATGCGGTAGTAGCTGAGAGTCATTCACAACACGTACTCTTAGCGTGACATCTTGTGATATTGCATGAGATCTGCACATAATGTTATTTTCAAGCTTTGAACAAAACAGCTACAACTCGGTGATGTCTCAACAAAAAAAAAATCTTCTTTTAAACCTCTGGCATGACAGGGTGATATGCATTGCTTCGAAGAGTGCTGGGCCTTTAACTGTACATGTTTTTCATGGCTTCCATTTATTTCTAATCATCACAGAAGTGCTTTTTATATATTGCTCGAATGTTTAGGAATGTTATCGGGCATCCATGGCAGAAGAGTGGCTGAAGTGTTTCAAAGAGCTGAATGTTCCACACACTGATGAGCCCAATCTGATCAATACTTTAGGAGATCCCATCAAGATCCACTCTTGGCAGGTCAGAGGCAGGCCATCGTTAAAATCTCTGGTTACAAGTAGATTAAGAAACATTTAAATAGTTTAAAAGTGTGTTTATTTGTCTTGTGTTCTGTTTTTGATTTTTCTGTTTTTATAAGCCTGACCAAGCTTTCTTGCATCAGTGTATATAAAGCAAACTAATCTTTGATTGTAATCATTTTACTTAATTGTAATTGATCGTTTCCATGTGCCCAGATATCAGGATTGCCCAAAGATAGGCTGTCAGTGGAGAACAGTGTCATTGCTCAGTGTTCTATGCGCTGGCCGCTGTTCATAGATCCTCAAGGACAAGCCAACAAATGGATCAAAAATATGGTAATGGGTTCTATTTTTCTATGTGCATATTGTGTCAGATTTTAGTGTATTAGCAGATTAGTTTTGTTGTAATGTTAAATGGTGTGAAGCGTTGGCTGCAACTAGTGTTCATATATTATTAACATGCATTACCGAAGGGTCATTACGCGCATTACGACGCAAACATTGTTTACTTGATGTCAAAACATCCATGACTCATTTGAACCTGATTTCACTGCTGATCCTTATTTACTTCCTGTTGTCACCCAGGAGCGCAACAATGGGTTGGAGATTGTGAAGCCCAGTGATCAAGACTACCTCCACCATCTTGAGAGTGCCATTATCTTTGGTAAACCCGTCCTCTTGGAGAATGTAGGAGAGGAGCTAGATCCAGCTCTACAACCTGTCTTGTTTCAGCAGGTAATTTTACACAAATATGTGTTACATCTGTTGATAGTAACTCAAAAACCTGCTACACTGAACTGCTTACGCTGCGCTCATGGCTTCTAGACGTTTAGGCAGCAAGGTAAAACAAGCCTGATGCTGTGTGATTCAGTCATCCCCTACCATGAAGGCTTCAAGATGTACATCACCACCAAGCTGCCAAACCCGCACTACTCTCCAGAGGTTTATGAAAACGTCACAGTCATTAACTTCACCCTGTCAAAGAGGTAACACAGATTTTAAACGGATAAAAGAAAACAGCTTGAATCTTGTTTTTTGTAGGTCATCATTAACTGTGCCTGCACTGAGCACCATTTATACAAACCCCATCATTGTAACAATTGTCAATAGAAAAGATTTATTTTTTGAACCAGAAGCTGTCCTTGATTTAAAGGAACATTTTTTTAGTAATACTTCTCCTTATCACAGCTGTGAAAAATGTTGAAAAGGTTTAAAGAAACCTGAATAAAGAGGCATATTGAATTTCTCAAGACATGATTTGAGTTTGTTATTGTCAAATAATTGTTTAATCAGGTAACTCACCTAAAATCTTTTAGGGATACTACTACAGTAAGTGTTGTACCTGTAAAATCTCCTTTAAAAGCAACCGTAAATCATGAAACAAGAATGTTAAGAAACCATTTATGTGTCTACAGCAGTCTGGAAGATCACCTGTTGAGCCGAGCGGTAGCTGAGGAGCAGCCGGACCTGGAAGAGGCAAAGAACCAGATAATTATCAGCAATGCCAAACTGAAACAGGAGCTGAAAGAAACTGAGGACGAGATTGTATCTCGTCTCAGCTCTGACAAAGACAGCCTTTTAGACACTGCAGATCAAATTTCAGGGTTGGAGGATCTTAAGATCAAAGCTGGAGAGATTAAGGTCAGACAGCTGAAGAGACGTTTCCAAAAATGTTTGTTTTTTCATTTACAACTCCTTACAATATCTTAAAAGGTATTTGGGTGTAGTCATTCAATTTTAAGATGCTGTTGATTAGGCTTTTTTTTTTTTTCATAATTTTTGTTTGGTTTTAAAAACAGACCAAAGTGAAAGAAGCAGAGAAGACGGAGCAGGATATTGATGCCACTCGTCTGGAATACACACCGGTGGCAGTGCACGCACAGATTCTCTTCCTTTGTGTGTCCGAGTTGTCCAACATTGATCCAACGTACCAGTACTCTCTAGAATGGTTCCTCAGTATTTTTATGGCTGCTGTGGCCAACTCTGACTCAGCAGGTACTAAGATAGTCTAGCTGTAAAGTTATACATTTATTTGTGTGTATGCAAATATCTATAGTGTTTAAAATGTACAAAATCTTGGTATAAATCAATTCTATGATTAATATCTTTTTCCAGACACAATAGAGAAGAGAATCGCCAACATAAAGGAGTTTTTCACTTTTAGTCTGTACAGCAATGTTTGCCGCAGCCTGTTTGAGAAACACAAACTTATGTTTGCCTTTCTTCTGTGTGCTCGCATCATGATGAACGAGAACAAGATTGACATGGTGAGTAATAGTCAGGGGGATTTTATTTCCTCTACTTATGGATAAAGTCAGTTTAGTCCATGTAAATTGAATAAATCTATTCTTTTTCTCTCTGTGGCAGGCTGAGTGGGGCTACCTGCTCTCTGGAGCCATTCCTGTTGGAGAGCTGACCAACCCCGGAGTGAGCTGGCTGTCAGAGCCCACCTGGCAGGACATTTTAGGCCTCAGCACTCTGGACATCTTCAACAACCTGGCAGAGAGCTTCACCAAATATCTACAGCGCTTCAAGACTATTTTAGACAGCAAGCACCCTCACAGGCAAGCCATAATAACCCCTACATGTACACATGCACACGTCATTCATTTTGTGTGTCTGTACTTAGCAGAAAATGGCAGTGTTTTATAAGGCGGTGTGTGTGTGTTTGTGTAAAGAGAGCCTCTCCCAGGAGAATGGGACACCAGGCTGAATTCTTTCCAGAAGCTGCTTTTGCTTCGCTGTCTGCGGCCTGACTGCCTGATTCAGGGCCTGCAGGACTTTGTGTCTTCTCAGCTGGGACAGCGATACATAGAGCCTCAGGTAGAGTCTCTCTCACCCCCACTGCCTTTACATCTATGTCAAAAGCAGAATTTCTCCGTCGGTCGTTCTAATCTGTCACCAGCTTGAAAGTTCTGCGCCTGAATTGTGAAATTTTGCCTCCCCCTTCTGACTGTAAAAAAATAAGTCTTTATGTTTCGTAACATAAACTGACAATAAAGACAAATGAAGAAAAGCCTGCACACATATCCTTCAACTCAGGACCAATATATTAAACAATCCAAACTGGATCCTGGATTTGACCTGACAAAGTTTCTGCCGCTCTGCACTTTTATTTATGACTGTCGCTTCACTTCTTTCTCAATTGTCTAGTTCATCATTTTATTTTGAGGCTTTTCCCGAACTGTTGCTTGTTTACTGCAAGATGCTGTAGGTTACTCCCTGTATGTTGCAACAGCCTTATTCTTCTTTTGCTTCCAAAACCCAGTTTGTGGTTGGTGTAAAATCCCTCCCCACTGGTGCGTGTAGCGTTGCATAATAGACACTCCTATGTAAGACTAGACATTGCACTAATATAAATGTAAAATGTCTGCAAACCTTTACATCGAACGATAATGTTTCAATGCAGCACATAAATCAGTTGACAATAATAATCCAAACTGTAATTAAGTGGCTAATACACGTTTTTCTTTTTATCTCTACAGAAATCAGACTTGTCTGTGATCTTCAAGGAGTCGTCCCCCATCAGTCCCATCATTTTTGTCCTGTCCCCTGGCGTTGACCCGGCTGCTGACATCCACAAGTTTGCTGATGCCATGCAGTTCTCTAAGAAAATGATTACCATCTCTCTAGGGCAAGGCCAGGTCTGACTTTATTTTCTTATGTTGCTCCCCACGATTAGTAATCTTTTGTTTTTGTTTGTTTCTGACTGAAATTCAGTCATTGCACCATACTATTATAACATTCTGTATTCTACATTTCATTAGCCATTTAAACCCTATGTGTATGTTTTAACCCTCCCGTGGCCTTTGGATCAAATTGACCCAAAGCTACAAGGGCTTCTCTACCTCTCTTCAAATCTCTTTCTTTTGAGGGCTTCAGGAGGGTTAAGAAAATGTTCACAAACCTTAAAACATTTTCCCGACAACACACTCTGAGGCTGTTCAGTGGGTGTTAGCATGTGTTTTCTGCATGACTAACTGTTAGGCAAGTTGAAATCCCACCTTATAATAGGGTGGTATCATCTGTCTTTAATTCCTGGGAGGCTCTAAATTTGCCATCGTGTTGTGTCCTAAAACCAAACTGTTCCTTGGCATAATGATAATTACCTAATTTATTTTATCTCTTAAAACAAACCTTCAAAACCTTTTTTAGAATTCATTTTCTGTTGTTGTCTTTAAAAGTCCGTTTTCTTTTGCTGTGTTATCTAGGGCCCGTTGGCTGAGGCTGTAATGTGTTCTGCAATGGAAAGAGGTCAATGGGTTTTATTTCAAAACTGTCACCTAGAGCCCAGCTGGATGCCAACCCTGGAGAGACTCATTGAAAGAGTTGACCCAGTAAAGGTTAGAACATGTTCGTTTACAAAGCACTATTATACAGTAACTATGGCTACCAAAGACCCCACAAAAACAGAACTACTTATTATCCATCCATCCATCCAATTTCTTTACCCGCTTCTCCATTCTGGGTCGCGAGGAGCCGATGCCTATCTCCAGCAGTCACTGTGCGAGAGGCAGGGGACACCCTGGACAGGTCGCAAGTCCATCGCAGGGCCACATA
>JAOXNZ010000166.1:22753744-22770285 GCA_028566095.1 Kryptolebias brasiliensis
CTCCACCCAGAAAGGCCCCAGGCCGGGATGAGATCCTGCAACCTTCTTGCTGGGAGGCGACAGCTCTAACCACTATGCCACTGTGCCACCCACTACTTATTATTTAAATGTTTATTTTATACTAATCAAAAGCACAGATTTTTCTAATCTCTATAGGCCATTAAATGTATTGTCCTCCTTCATGCACAGGTGCACAAGGACTTCCGCCTGTGGCTAATTACTTTTCCAAGTAACAAGTTTCCAGTGTCCATTCTCCAGAGTGGTACCAGGATTACCAGTGAGCCTCCAAGTGGCATCAGAGCGCACCTGCAGAGGACCTACCTGAGATTCACCAATGAGTTTATCTGCTCGTCAACCGAGGTCTGCAACTCCCTATATAAATCCTTTGATTTTTCTTATAATTTACTATTTACATAAATATGTGTACTGTTTTCTAAACATTAAATTTCAGTGTTGTTGCTACATGTGTCATAAATGAAATATGTTCTCCAATTTATCTTGCCCTTCTTCCCTCTGTAGATGGCACACTTTAAGTCTTTGCTCCTGTCTCTCTGCTTGTTTCATGGAGTTGTTTTGGAGCGAAGAAGGTTTGGCCCTTTGGGGTTTAACATTCCCTACAAATTCACTGATGACGACCTGAACATCTGTATCAGCCACATGAAAATGTTCCTGGACGAGTACCAGGACATCCCCTACAAGGTGGTGATTCATAGACTTAGTCTATGAGCTCTCAGTCAAAGTATTAGTTTTAAACTATGCTATACTTCAAACTTTACTCCATGTACTATGACATCTTTCAGTATTCACTGTATTCACAGTATATTGTTGTTGAGAAATGTTTCTTATTATGGCTGAAGTACAAAGTGTGAGCAGAGGATAAACTCTGGTCTGAGACAGAGAATATGTGTTGAAGTGTGTCCATCTGTCTGTGTCCTTTTTTCATCCTCCACATGTCCAGATTCTAAAATACTCTGTTGGGGAGATTAATTATGGCGGCCGTGTGACCGATGACTGGGACAGACGATGTCTGCTAAGTATGCTGGAAGACTTCTGCTGTCCCGCTGTTCTCAGTGCAGATCATGTCTACTCATCGTCTGGTGTCTACCGACAAATAGACCCTAATCTGGACATCAAGGTGAGATAAGCACAGAAGCATTTACCTTCATTGTTGCATGCATCAGATTGTCCAAAGCTGGGAATCACATTCATACGGTTTCTTTAATAGGTGATACACTGTAAGACAGTTATTTAAGAAATGTTGCATGTTTGTTATTAAAAGTGTTAAACAGTAATGCACAGCCGTTATTCACTTGTATTAAAGAGTCTAAAAACTATCACCCATGCTTTTGAACTACCCATTGTTCCCACAATGACTTTATTCCCCATTACAAACACAATACCACAAAATGTTTCCTCTGTTCCATCCACTGTTCGCACACAAGGAAATGTAAAAGGTGAGACTGTCAGTATTTTTTTCTGTCTGTAGTTAAAAAAAAGTGTAGACTTGGTGTGTGCTGAGTAGGGATCCTCTTAAAATCTGTAAATTAAATGTTATCCATGAATGCTGTCCACAGTCCTTGAAAATTTCTTAAATCTTCAAAATTAGACCAAGTCAAATGTTCAATTACTGGCCACTGGAGTGATCTGTTGTCGTGCAAACTCTGACCCTAGGGTTATTTAGCATACATCCACGGTTTGCCCATCAACGATACAGCTGAGATCTTTGGTTTCCATGACAACGCTAACATCCGCTTTGGCCAGAATGAGGCCTTCACCCTGTTAGACGCTGTAGTTTGTCTCCAGCCTCGAATTTCATGTTCATCTGCTGAAGGCAAAGCATTTGAAGAGGTATTGCTAAATTGATTTTTGCTTCTTCTTTTCCTATTAATAGTTGTGATAAAAAAAAATTACGCATTTATTGTCAATAAATACAGTTAGAGAAGTAAAAGACGTGTAATATCGTCTGTGATTTGTCTTGTCTTGAACTAAAGATGGTGGAGGAGATTGTGGTAGACATCGAGGAAAAAATCCCTCAACCTTTTATGGTTCAAGAGGTGACTGAAAAGTATCCTATTCTCTACGACGAGTCCATGAACGCAGCGCTCATTCATGAGGTCATCAGGTGAGATAGAGCTGCACTACATGTTCAAATGTTGCCCTACTTCATATGTAAGCATGTCATTATGCGCTGCTGCTGTTCCCACTAGTCAGCTCAAAGAGAAATCATTATTACTAAAAATAAATGTTATTTCTTACTGTATGTTCATTATGCATAAATATATTTGTATATTATTTTGAAACAAAAAAGCTATTATTTCCTTCAAATTTAATAATAGCAACATGTTCTAAGAGAAAGTAGGGCAGTGAAATTGATAGAAAAAAGTTGCTTGTTTTGTTTTTCAGATACAACAAGCTGCTGGAGGTCATCTTTCAGAGTCTCGGTGACATGATGAAGGCTCTGAAGAGTTCAGAAGGGATGTCACCAAAACTGGAGTGTATGACCCAGAGTTTGTTCAACAATATGGTGCCTGATCTGTGGGAAGCCAAGGCAAGACACACAGCAGTTGTTGTTTGATTTCCTGTTGGTACTTACAGTACACGGCGCATATGCCACTCATTAATGTATCTGCTGTAGGTATGAAACTGAGAGATATACAGGTATGGGGGAATTTGTAAATGTCCTGTCTTTGGATTCTGATTTTCAGAGTTTTGTTTAATTATATAATTTTTATAATGTAGCAATTCTGAGTAGCCAAATTTTTGACCAGCTATATATTTGAAATGTAATTTCATTCAACAAACTTCAGTTTCTACCTTACTCTAATAAATACAAGTTCTGCTTTCTGGGAAATCACAGACCTATCTACTATAACATCTCTTTACCTGTGCTACTCTCTCTGAACAGGCCTACCCATCTTTGAAACCTTTGGGTTCCTGGGTTTCAGATCTTCTTCAGAGGATCAGTTTCCTGGAGAGATGGATCTCCAGTGGTCCTCCGCCTGTTTTCTGGATTAGTGGATTCTTTTTCCCACAGGCATTTCTCACTGGAACCCTCCAGAATTACGCCCGGCACTCTGGCTACTCTGTTGACACAGTTCGATTTGACTTTGAGGTCTCTAAAGTTAATTTTCCCTCACCGGCATAAAATCATATGAATTTTAAATTTCCAAGGACAGATTTAGATTAACTGTATATAAGCATGACCTTTCTTTTGCTCCTGTTAGAGTTGATGTGAAGTATTAGGTTTCCTCTGACCATGACCTCATTTCTTCCCCTTCTCCTTCTCCTCCTTCAGGTGATAACAAAGTCAGTGTCAGAGATAACAGTAACACCTCACATTGGCTGCTACATTCATGGTTTATTCCTGGAAGGGGCTCGCTGGGACAGCAAGGCAGGTCGGCTCACAGAATCCAAGCCCAAGGAACTGTACACACAAATGGCTGCCATCTGGCTGATCCCCAAACACAACCGCACACCTCCAACCTCCAGGGTCTGCCTCTGCCCCGTCTATAAAACGCTCAGGCGAGCCGGTCAGTACATACTGGCTTTAAGAGTGATAGGTTTTATCTGTATACAGCAAATAGTGATGGAAGTACACAGCTTATGTGCTGTTACTGAAAATATGTAAAACAAATACCAGTGCCAAGACTCTGAGTCAGGTTTTGAACTCTGTCACTTCATGTTGCGACTAGGTGCTTTGCTCAAGTGTTTGAGTGCATTTCCTTGTAGTGGTGTTATTGCTCATCCAAAATAGACTCCAGTTAGTGTTGAGTTTCACGTAGCTTATGAAAGTGCAGTTCTGTATTTTCCACCCACAGGAGGAAGTTATTGCCTGGTGCTGACTCAGAAACACCCAATTTTGTTCAGCACTGGATAAATAAGAGCAATTCCAAATGCCTTCCACATGTCACTGACCTGCTGTTTGTGCTTTTACAGGGACTTGGACTTCCACTGGTCATTCCACCAACTATGTGACTGCAGTGGAGCTGCCCACAGATCGCAGTGAGAGTCACTGGATCAAACGGGGGGTTGCTCTCATCTGTGCACTGGATTTCTGAGCTGTGGATTTTCTCATAAACCAGTCCTCTTCACAGCCCACATGGATGATGGTTGATGTTATTTGCTCTAAAACTAAATTAAATTAGATTTTTCTTCACATATGTACTCATACTCTACACCGTCCACTGTTATTTATTTTTTTTGTCCAACATGTTTGAGGATATCAACTGGAAATGGTCTACTACTACTACTAATAATAACAATTTTTGACAAAAAGGTCAAACAAGAGAACAGCTACAATTAGCTTTTCCGATTGTGGTTTGAAATACAATTAATAATTTCCATGTTGTTTATGCTCAAAGCTACAAATGGCCACTGCAGAGGAACCAAAGAGCCTCATGTGGCCCCAGAGCCCTAGGTTTCAGACCTCTAAGCTACAAAGGCTCAGTTGTCCATGTTGCAGATAAGTGATTAGTCTAAGTACAATTACCTACAGGCACTAATAGCAGCTTTGGTTTGGGTGAGTAGACATGTAAAGTACCTAAATACAGAAGACACTTGAAGTGGAGTTATGTACTGGTCTAGCTACAGCACTTGGTAATTTTATTATGATAATGGTAGCCATCTGGGGTGACATTGGGAAGCTCATTACACCAGACCTTTGTCCCCTGTTTTCACAATATGCACAATATACTTTTATTTAAGTCAGTCAAGGCTATTTGGACTGATGACTCAAGCATACACCTTGTACAAAGCGTTAACAATGTGTGGTTCCAACATGTAAACAGTACAGGTAACACGGTTAGCACCTAACAAGATGGTGGCCACGAATCTCGCCTAGTGCCGTCAGTGGCCATTCCGGTGTATTTCTATTTCAGTGAAAGGGCCCACTGACCGTCCAAACCCCCCACCCCCACCCCCTGGCGGCGCCGCTGCTTCTTTTTACTTTCCGTCTGGTTACTAATATTTTCCACCGCTACCTTTGGTTCAGTTTTCTTCCACCGAGCTGATTAAGAATTAACTGGGTTTCCGGTTTGTTCCTTTAAAGCAGCCGCAGCGCAGAAGAAATATGAGTTGACACGAGGAGCAGGGCGGCGCTTAAGCAAACAGTGACAGACTGGCCCATGTGGAGGCGACCGGAGCTGAGATCAGCCGGGTTTAACAGATGACCGTGTCCTCTCACAGAAACCCCTCAGGACCCTTAAGTCCCCTCTTGTTTGGAAAGCGCTAAAGTTGAAGAGAGCCGCTCTTAACGACTACCGTCGGACAAATTTCCTAATGAGCCGCGGCTTGTAACAGGAGATTCATTTCGAGTTGTTCCGGGCGTTCAGGACTCGCAGATGCGAGGTTGAAACAGCTGGATCTGAAGCTTTCAGCGTCGCGCAGCTGGAGCGTGTAACTTTCTGGACACCGCTTGGGGACAACAGGTCGGTGTGAAGATGCTTCAGAATGGGAGCGGAAAAGAAAACCCTCAGCGGGCAGCAAAAACCGACGAGACCGAGCCGGACCCTCAGGCTGACAACCAGAACCAGCAGCAGCAGCAGCCCGTCCCCGCAGCCGAGGACAAGAGGACCATGACGGACACCGGGTCCACACACTTCCCCCTGCCTGTTTATCCCAAACTGGAGATAAAACGCCACGCAGTGACTGACGATTATAAGGTTTCCAGTCAGGTTCTGGGTTTGGGGATCAATGGTAAAGTTCTGGAGTGCTTCAATAAGAAGACAGGAGAGAAGTGCGCACTGAAGGTATGGAAGTCATCTGACCCGCATCAGGATGGGCTTATTATAGACAACAGAACATGTTTACTCCTCATATGTCAGGACACATTTATAGGTGTTTTATATGTTCTACACATGCTAATGATTAGAAGCAGACCTCTCATATTGATATGAGTGTTTGAAAACAATATATTTGTTGTTTTGGTATCCAGATGAATATATATATATATAAATATGAATACCTGTCTTATATACATATACCCTCATGCATCTTGATGTGCCTGTTAACAAAATATTTCATGTCACACGAGACAAATTATAATGAGCCTATCAGAAAAGAAATAGCTGGATGTAAAAAATTGCTCTGACTCAGTTACCTTTACAGATACTGAGCTAAAACCTGGTGTGGTAGTGGCTGAGAGTCATCCTCAACATAGACTTTGAGATCTACCACATCAAGGCCCCCGCATGAGATTGCACATAACATCATTTACAAGGATGGCTATAACTTAGTCCCTTCTCAGCATAAGATGACCTTAGTTTAAAACTTTGATATGAACGGTGCATAGTTATACGCATTCCTTCAGATAATGACAGCCCTCTAATTGAATACCTGTCCTAGTGAGAAAACAACTTGCTGCCACTGTGAGCGAGTATTTCTGACTGCGACTGGTACTGAAATGCCTGGATGATTTTTTTTAGATGTGCTCCTCACAGTCTGTGTGAAATGGAAGATGTGGTCCCTCAGCTGCACTCGTTGACATGGCACCTCCTGTGAAGATGCAGTTGCATTATGATGGCGACGCCTTCTTCTGTTGGCAGTGAAAAATTAGGCTGTCCCTCACACACACAAACATGTGCACAGGTCCTCACCTGCCGCCGCTGAGCCACTTGTCAAACCAGGCAGCAATGGCATCGCAAGCAGATTTGTGGCAAAGAAGCAGCAACAAAAGGTGGAACATGGAGACAAATGGCTGCGGAGAATGAGCCAGAACCAGAAGCTAAAAGGCTCAAGGGGACAAGATGTTTGATAGCAGCTTGTCTGAGTGACAGGAAACAGCTACAGCGCAGGCTGCTAACTGAGCTGGGTCTGACACGTTCTGTTTGGGAGAGTCAGCTGTTTCGTGCTACGGCACAAGAAATTAATTTGGGTCGTTTAATGATTTCCTGTATGGTCACGCAGCAGCTTAATGCGTTTTGTATTCCCCGGTGCCCGTCAGTCATTAGTGGAAGCCACATTGGGTCACAAAAACACAGGTTGAACGCTAACTGCTGAATGTCTGCTGAAACCTGCTGAAGACGCCGAAACTGAAGTGTTGATGTACAAACAAGCAGAACAGATATTACAATGAGGAGAACACAAGCTAAAAGCAGTAAAACAGTAGGTAATAGCTGAAATACAAGCTAAAAGCAGCAGACTAGTGGCTAACAGGAGCAGAACAGACGTTAAAATTAGCAAACCGTAGCTAAAAAAGCAAAACAGATGCTAAAGCAGTAGCTAAAATTGGCAAAACTGTAGCTAAACTCTAAAAGGAGCAGAATGGTAGCCAAAAATAGCATAATAAGCTGAAAGTAGCGAAGTAATAGCTGAAAGTAACAGAACGATAGCTAAAAGCAGCAACGTGGTAGCTAAAAGTGGCTGAAAAAGGAGCTAAAAGCTAAAAGTAACATAAGAAGACATAAAAGAGGAGGCTTCCTGAAGCAGATTTCAAAGAGAATAGAGGTTTTAAAGGAACTAAAGAGATCTCAATGTATTTGAATAGGGATTTTACAGTATTTTTTTGTAAAATATTTTTAAAAAGTATCAAAAGTTACAAAAACTCAAATGTCATATTCCTTTCCTCCAGATCGAGCTGAACGTTTTGACAAATGAATGACTAAAATTTCACAAGGTATGCAAAAGGAGTTTCATTGTTGAAACCCTACAGAAGAAACTACAAGCAGAACAACAATAAGAAGAAGATGAAGACGCTGTCTTTTCTATTGTATAGACCCCCCCCCCCCAGTTGACGTGTGGTTCGCCTCTGTCTGGGAACAGACAGGTCTGAGAGCTCATATTTCATCTGCTCTGTCAGAATGCATAAGGCACCCCTTCTGCTGATAGATTCGCCCGGCCTTCCTCAGCCCGGGCCGGTCGCAGTCGTTTATATTCCGGCTCTGATACGGGGCTCGGTTGAAGCAGTCCTGTCACGTGTTTCATCTGTCCAAGCCTGCCCAGATGCATTTTGGGCCGGACCTTTAGACAACACCTCTTGGAAACTGAAAACTGCAAGATAATTCCCATTTGCGCGTTAGTGTCGAAGCTATTGGATTGCTTCTGAACGACATTATGAGGAAATAACTGAAGCTTTCAAAAGTGCATGCTGTACAATCTGGGAGGACTTTAATAACTTGTGTGTATTCAGCGATTTACTTATTACTGCCGGCTGCTGAAGCCAAAAGGGAGATAATGTTTTTGGCCAAGTCTGTGTTTATGTGTTTGTAAAATAAGTCTGTTAGCAAAGCATCTCATAAACCATTGGAAGGATTTAAATGAAGCTTTAAGAGAATAATCATTGGGTGCACATCTGCATGCAATTAACTTTTGGAGTCAACCCAATTCAAGATGGCTGCCACATCCAACTAACCTTAGGAAACTCAAAAACGACTATAACGTTGCCAATTTTACAGACAGTGAGCTGAAGCTTGGTGTTTTCAGAGCTGAGCATCGTCCCCAACACTTACTCCAAGCACTACACATTACGCATCAACTTTTCTCAAGGCATTGACTGTTAGAGTCAACGCTGTCTGTCTGTCTGTCAGCAAAATATCTCATGAACCACTGGATCAGTTTCAGTGAAACTCCCAGGAAGTGATTAATGGATATTCATCTACAACTAAATAACCTTTGGAGCCAACCCAATTCAAGACGACCACCACAGCTAATCAGGATTACCCAACACAAACATGTCTGTAACTCGGTCAATGCTACAGAAACTAAGCTATAGTTTTGAGGTGGTAGTAGCTGAGAGTCATCCTCTGCACATCTGCCGAGACCTAACACACCTCGCGAGAACTCTCATGTTTCATAACGTCATTCAGAAGGTTTGACCAAAACAGCTATAACTCTGTCCCTTCTCATCATGAGATGATCTTAGTCTACAGGTCTGGCATGAAAGTCTGTGAGTGATACGTGTTCCTGTAAAAAATGCCAGACTTTTAAGTAGATTTTTTTTTTTTCCTGTCCAGTAGAAGGGACATGGTAGTGATCAAGTGTTTGATGTGAAGAGGGTTGGAACCGTTCACTCAGTTTGAAGTTAGGTGTTGCTCAGTGTGCTAAATATAATGAATGGGTCCAGGTTTAATCTGCTTTGCAGCAGAGCTGGCGGGGCGCCATTCCTTTAGGGTAATTCGGTTACCGTCTTCTTTTAACTCAGATTTGTCTAACTTAGTGAGGGGACAGAGGGTCCCCTGCGCCTCTCGAACACTGCCTGGGTCGTTAGAGACGCAAATCTGGCCTTAAATCGTTCCTGAAATGCCTTCCAGCGGACTGTGTGGAAATCTGTAAGACTTAAAGATCTGTTTTCTGAAGCTTCCCGTCAGCGTCAAATCTTTAATGTGACATTAAACAAGTTAATCCGTCTCACGAGCTAAGACGGCGGGGTCGTTGAGACAAGCTGCATCAGAACATTTGAGGTTTTTAACTTCAAGCGTTGTGGTTCATATATTTTTTTAATATTCTAAAGAGATGAAAGTTGAATTAATTCTCGCCGCTTTTTTCGTTCAAACTGAGTGAGCACTTCTAATTACGCAGGCAAGATTTGTTTTAAGTAGAGTGCATTGTACTTAAGTAGCGTATATTTACCCAGGCAAGGCAGCTTTATTTGTGCGGCGCATTTCAGCAACACGGCAACTCAGTGTTTTTTTACATAAAACATTCAAGACATTTTGACAATGTCAGCGCAAAGGAGCAATAAAAGCATATAGAAAGATAAAAATGTTAAATTACAGGCGCTCCAACGCAGAAACATTTCATCAAATTAAAAAAAATTAAAAGCAAGCTCTGATTAAACGGTCACCGGCGGAGTGAAGAAGCCTCACCGCTACAGGCCCGGTACCGTGGCTCTCAGGGAGATCCACTGCTACCAGAAGTCCAACGAGCTGCTCATCCAGAAGCTGCCCTTCCAGCACCTGGTCCAGGAGATCCCCCAGGACTTCAAGACCGACCTGCGCTTCCAGAGCTCAGCCGTCATGGCTCCGCAGGAGGCCTGCGAGGCTTACCTGGTGGGGCTCTTTGAGGACACCAGGACCGAGGACACATCAGGACAGACCGCTACAAGAGATCCTTCCTGCCCACAGCCATCAGCATCTATAACAACTCTTTAACCAAACCAGGAACATGAGCTACAACAACATTTAATTTCCCTTTGGGATTAATAAAGTATTTTTGAACTGAATTGAAAGCTGGAACAAAAGATAAAGGGATATAGAAACAGCAGAAATACTTCTTTGCTTCAATCGAAGGCAGCAGCGAACGGGACGGTCAGTCGGAGTGGTCCGGCAGATTTCTGGGAGTCTGTTCCTCGTATTTGGTGCAGAAAAGCTAAATGCAGCTTCTGCATGTTTGGTTCTGGCTCTGGGGACAGAGAGCAGGGTTAAACCAGATGACCTCAGAGGTCTCCATGGGTCATGATGCAGCAGAAGATCAGAGATGTTTTTTGGACATCTTTGTATGATTTTAAAGTCAGTTCTTTGAGCAGCAGGAAGCTTGTGCAAAGACCTCAGAACTGGACTGATGTGATCCACTCTCTTGGTCTTTGTGAGGACTCAGGCAGCAGCGTTCTGGATCAGCTGCAGCTGTCTGATGGACTTTTTAGGAAGACCAGTAAACACTCCGTTACAAAAGTCAAGTCGGCTAAAGATAAATGCATGGACGAGTTTTTCTAAGTCCCGCTGAGCACCAGTCCTTTAATTCTAGCTCTATTCTTCAGGTGTTAGAGGGTCGTCTGTAATCGTCTTAATGTGGCTGTTCGAACTCAGTCAGAGTTCATGATCACACCAAGTTTTCCAGTTTTGTCAGTGTGCGCTAACTTTTAGTCTTTCCAAAAACTACTACTTCAGTTTTATCTCCTCTGAGCTGATTTGAGTCTTTGTAGGGTTTTAATTACCTGTGTTAAGAGGGTTTTCATCCTCATAATGTAAAAACTGCAGTGAAACAGTGTTCACACCTCTTCAACTTTTTCAATGTCTTGTCACGCTACAACCACAAACTTCAAGTATTTTACTGGGGTTTTATGTGCTAGACCAACGCAAAGTAGCACACAGTTGTAAAGTGGAAGGAAAATGATACGTGATGCTCCCCTTTACTCTGACACCCTGATCTAAAATCCAGATCAACCTATTTCCTTCAGAAGTCACCGAATCAGCAAATAGAGTCCTCCTGTGTGTAAGTTAATTTCAGTATAAATACAGCTGTTTTGCGGAGGCCTCAGAGGTTTGTTACAGAACATCAGTCATCATATGTTATCATGAAGACCAAGGAACACACCAGACAAGCTATAAAAAACGCACTGTGAGCTTTGAACATCTCACGAGGCCATCATTCAAAGATGAAAAGAGACTGAAAACCTACCAAGGCATGGCCATCCACCTAAACTGACCTAAATCTGAGAAGCAGCCAAGGAGCCCCGTGATGACTCTGGAGGAGCTGCAGAGATCCACAGCCCAGATGGGACAGTCTGTCCACAGAGTGGCAAGAAGAAAGGTGATATTGAAAGGAAGCCAGAAGAAGTCCTGTTTGTGGGCACCACAAGCCTTGTAGAAGAAGGTCCTCTCCTCACACAAGACCAAAATTAAACCTTTTGGCCAAAATGCCAAACATTGCGTGTAGTGGAAAATAAAGATCATGTACATCTCCCTGAACACACTGTATTCACTGTGAAACATGGTGATGGCAGCACCATGCTGTGGGGATGCTTTTCATCAGCAGGGACAGGGAAACAGGTGAGAGTAGATGGGAAATGGGTAAATACCGGACAAGCCCGGAAAAGAAAACCTGTTGCAAAAGACTTGAGGTTCACCTTCCAGCAGGACGATGCCCCGAAACCTCCAACCAGACATACAGTGGAACGGTTGAGATCAAAACCTGTTACGTGTTAAAATGGCCCAGGCAAAGTCCAGACCTGAACCCAACTGAGAATCTGTGGCCAGGCTTGAAAAGAGGCACTACTTTTTGTTCATCTAGAACACAAAATCCCAGCAAAATAACAAGTTTGTGGTCGCAGCGTGACAAAATGTGGTGAAGTTCAGAGGGTTCGAATACATTTTCAAGGCACTATTTGCTGTGGTTCTAGAGATAGGACTGATTGATGTTTTACTTTGTTCAATCAGTCTGCACTGATTTGATGTTTACCTCCTGTTTGAGGACATAGCCGTAGACTTTATGAGCCCGGCTTTATTGGCAAAGGGCTGTAAAGATAAGCCGCATCTTTATGAAAACAAGCACAACAAGCTCATTGACATCCACTAATATTTAATTGAGCGTAAATATCTTAAAGCAGTCAAAGCGTGGGCAAATGAAGTTCTGCTGAGACATAATGAAACTCATTGGACTTTAACAGGTGTAGGTGCATGTGTGTGTTAGGCCTCAGCTGACAGATCGGAGTGCTCTGAGTGTCGGGATGTGGTTGATTGGTTTATGTGTCCCCCTGCTCTCATAAGACCAGAGTCTGTCAGAAGATTAGCTGTCTCGTTCTCCTAATCCTCCAGCTTTCTCTTCTTCTGTGTGCATTTAATCGTGCTTTATTGCGCCCGTTCGGTTTCGCTCCAGGAAATTAAAGAAGACCCGGCTCGCAAATTTGCCTGCTCGGTCTGAAGTCATAAAGAAGAGAGAGGCGAGCAGAAGCAAGCTGCGCCCACCGCTTTGCTCAAAGTCAAACTTTAGTAGGCGAGGCTGGAAAATATAGGACACTCATAGTAGCAGATGAGACAAGTTAAGACAACGGAAATCCTCCACTTCTCCTTTTGACTATCTGCTGTGCTCTGAACGCTTCACTTCCTCTTCAGCTTTAGCCAGCTGAAGTGTGGCGTTTCCAAGCTCTTGACTTTGAGAAAACTTTTTTTTTTTTTTACTTTCCAGCTGAATGTGTCTTAAAATAATGTTTTCAGGTATAGATTTGGTGCACTGCTGGGGGGGGGGGGTATCTTGTTGTTGTGATCCAAATAGGGAAGTGAAGACGGACAGGGAATGCAAAAACAGAACAGAGCCGTGAGGAGATGACTGGCCTGACTCTCACTGGTGGCTCATGTCCTCTGGGGTCGCTTCAGCCTTTCGATTTTATCACCTTTAACACAACACAGATTTACGGTGTGTGTGTGTCACGCGTCAATGAGTCAACCAGAGTCCATTTGTCGAGGCGGATGTGTGTGTTCTGTCCTCAGTCAGACCAGATCAGCCTTGTGGACAGCGTTACATTACTGTCAAAACTAAAAATACATTCTGACTTTGTGCAATGTCAAAATCTGCCACCTGCTCTGAGTGTGTGTGTGTGTGTGTGTGTGCGTGTGTGTGTGCGCGTGTGCGTCTGCCCATGCCAAGCACATTCTGTCGTTTGAGCAGCCAGTCTTAAAAAACCATACCTCCGTGTGTACTCAGCTTACAGGTGGTGCAGCTGTGTGAAGCAGTCAAAACCTACTGCCAGTTTTGTTGAGGCAAACCTCATTTAATAGTTGTCGGTTAAATTGCGTACACATCAGGACCTCTGAAAACAAGCTGCGTGTAGTTTGTGTTTTATAGAAGACACATCAGAGTCCTTTAACCCGAGCTGGCATGAGTTCCTCAGTGAAAGCCCTCCTGTTTGGCCTCTCTTGAGAGAGTTGCTACTTTGCTTTCTTTTGCAGTTTGTGGTTTTAGACATAGTCACTCTAACCCTCGAGGGAAGCCTTCGTTGTTCAGCCTGACGGTTCACAGTGACAGACAGGAAACCAAGTGACGACAAGCACTTACCGAACTCTTGGAAAAAATGTTTCTTTGTTTTTCCACCCTGAGTTATCTTTTGTTTGTCTGCATTTTTTGGCCATAGATAAACATTTTATTTTTAGGCAGAAGCTCAGCATAACTTATGCGTTTAATTTGTTCAGGTTATTAAATCTGAGCCACAGATGCCTGTTTGCTTCCCACTGGGCAAATATTCTTCTGGGTTTTATTCAGGTTGTAAAACGTTAAGAATTGCGCCCTATATGGACTCATTTTAACCAACGCCAATATTTTTATTTTAACCATCTGCTTTGCATTATGGTGCATTCAAAAAAAAAATCTACTGTAGAAGGTCTTTCTATTGTGAGTGTTGGATGGATGGATGGTTGGATGGTTTATTGAAATGTATAACTTCCTGTCATAATTAGCACTTAATAATAAATCAATAAACAATATCAAAATGTATTTTTAATGTATTTTAATGAACTTAAGTCACAGCTTAATTTAAAGTTAAACTTGGGAGGAGTTAAGGATGGGTGGGAGAATTATTTATTAAGTAAAGTTTTTTTTTTATGCCACCTTTCTCAGGTAAACATGACCAGGAACCTCTTCATTGCTTGTAAATGGAAAAGAAATAATTCTGACTCATCTGTGCAGCTGTAGTCACAGGAACATCAGGCTGCTTGGAGATGGTCTGATAGTCTTTATCTTTAACGTGCTTGTCAATAATTTTCTTTCTTTCTTCGGCTTCCT
Source organism: Kryptolebias brasiliensis (assembly GCA_028566095.1). Classification (NCBI taxonomy): domain Eukaryota; kingdom Metazoa; phylum Chordata; class Actinopteri; order Cyprinodontiformes; family Rivulidae; genus Kryptolebias; species Kryptolebias brasiliensis. Next base: position 22,768,172 of record JAOXNZ010000166.1, read on the forward strand.
GTGCTCTATGTTGAGTGTGGTACACACCATGATACCAAACAGCCCTGTGACTACTTTTCACCCTTTAAACAGGCAGACTGACTGAATACAGGATACTAGGTTTTCTGTCAAGGCCAGTTTCATTAGTTTGTTTTCATGAAATAATTCTGTTGAACCAAAATTTAAAAGCAATGACTGATTTTGATTAGTTGATTTTTTTCTTAATATTACTTTTGTCACTCTCAAGTTATTCCATTAACCTTTGTGGGTTTTTCTTTCCTTAAAGAAAGGATACAAACAAATTTATCCTCACCTGCTATAATGGCTTGATGATAAGTAAGTCAATTTTATTTGTATAGGACCTTTAAAGATAAAAACCACAAGGTGCTTCACATCAAAAGGACATAAATTAAACTAAGATAAAATATTACCATCTTTCTATTTTCTTCACCTGATTTTTCCTTTCCGGGTCACAGGGAGCTGGTGCTTGTCTCCAGCAGTCACTGTGTGAGAGGCGTGGACACCCTGGACAGGTTGCAAGTCCATCACAGGGACACAAAGAGACAAACAACCATTCACACTCTCACCTAGGGACAATTTAGAGTTACCTATTAACCTAACATGCATGTTTTTGGTCTGTGGGAGGAAACCATGTGCACATGCTATATTTCTGTTAATTTAACAGTGAAATTCGCTTTCATTTGGTATCCGTTGACCTCACAGATTCTCTACGACAGTCCCAAGGCGAGACGAGAGGTGGAGCTTCACTGGCGAGTGTCAGGAGGGCCGTACATCGTTCGCATTCTCAGCCTGTATGAGAACATGTACCACGGGAAGAAGTGCCTGCTCATCATCATGGAGTGGTAGGACGACCAGTCACTTTACACACCATCATCTACCTCCACACTTCACACGGAAACTACTTTCTTTATTTAACCATGCATTGGTTTAACCAGAAGATTAGCCTGTCTTCCTGTTACAAGTAAAACGTGTTCATTTTTTTAAAGTATATAATCATGACTACAAAATCAAGGTTATTTCCTGAAAAGTTCAATGTATTCTGATAATTCATGTTGCTTAAAGGTGGCTACAGGTTTCTGTAAGTCACAGCTCTACAGAGAAGGTTTTAAATTTATTCAAAGGTTAAAATATTGTGTTTATAACACCACATGGAACATATGACAACTTATAGAGAAAAGAAGTAGATAGAGATTTACATCAGGGCCATGATTTTTCTTTCAACGGTAAATAAACTAAAAGAAACTGAACTTGTTGCTGTTTATCACAGTTATTTTCTGTAGAGCAAATCTTTCTTAGATTAAAGGGGTGGTCTGTTCATTTTTGAAGCGATGTCTGTCAGCTAGTTATGAATAGTTAACACCTTATCAGCCGTGAAATCAATCATAGAAAAGGGAGTGTGAAGAAAGAGCACAGATTCTGTATGTTTAGACAGAAGAAATACCTTCTTAGTTTGACTCTGACTCTCTTATAAAATGTGCTTTTTTTTGTTTAGCACTGTTGCGGAAATTACCTTGATTATATCTGATAAGGAGCTCGCTAAGTAGTGTGTATGTTGTGTGAGGATGGGAAAGATGTGTTGCCAGCGATCTTCCGGTCAAATGGGGGCGCTGCGTGCTGTAAGGCGGATGCTTTGGAGCGAAGGCGTGACGTGTGCGTGGCAGAGAGAGAATGAGATGGTGACCGGAGCAGCGGTAGTTCGTATCTGAATGAGGTTCCCGAGCAAAGTTATTAAAAAAGTCTTCTCTTCAGCACCTCAGTGTCTCTGTGTATATGTGCCTCGTCCCTGTTATAAGCAAGAGAGGGAGTTAGCCCCGAAGACGACACTACTTCGGCCCTGGAGGAAGTATCTCCCCTGTGTTTTCTACGGTCAGGAGACAGAAGCAGGAATGGTTAACAGTACATTCAAACACTCATATGATTTCATCACATGATGTCCTCTGAGATTTAAATGATTTGTATAAACAAACTGTCATCACCTCAAACATTTGTTCAACATTTATTATTTATAGACAAATATATATACATATATATATATATAGACTGACAAACAGGTGATGGCTAACTAACCGGACATTGTGGTGATAGATAAGATACAGAAGAAAGCAGTGGTGATA
>JAOXNZ010000166.1:22853399-22864242 GCA_028566095.1 Kryptolebias brasiliensis
AGGTAATTTAACCACTGAACTCATGATTAGCGCAATGCAGTCATTCAGCTTCATCTAATAAAAGAAATATTACAGTACCTGGCACAAACTGTGCAGAACAAGCTCGGACCTTGCTCACAGTCTTCCCTTTGAAATTCTGGTTCAACCTGGCCCTCCACAGACGCTCATGTCCGTTCCCCCGATAACTGCTGGGTTTGTAATAACTCGCGTTAGCCTGTAATAGTGCAAGTCTTCTTCATGATCTGACTGATTATGGCAGCCATGTAAGTCAGCATTTCTTGATATTTTACCAGAAAAATACGACACCACAAAACACTCAAGATGGCCAACTTCCGGTTTCACGGCGTGACGTGAAAACCCTCTGCTGGTCTGCTGCCATGGTAAAACAACTCCAGTCTCAAATGTTTTGCAACAGCTCATGAAAATGGTATTTTATCAACTTTTACACAGCCTCCACTTTTGCATTACACAAACACCCCACTGAAAACATTGCTATTCCTGCTGAAAGTGTCCCAGGCTGCACTGCAAGTGCTACAGCTAGCTGCTGCTGCTGTTATATGCACTTGCAAAACACCATAAAATTCAATGTAGATCTCTGCTCAGAGAGCTATCAGCAACAGGGGAAGGTAGTCTGAACTTTAGTTTTCCTGTTTTTAGTGTCTTCATTTTTCGGCATCTGACTACTTCAGCAAACTTTCATCAAGTCTGAACATCTAAACATTCAGCTCATACAGGAGTTGGGTGCTATGACTTTTTTTTTTTTTTTAACTTTCTTATTTTTGTAAATATTTAACTTCTTTTGTTGTTTTCATTGAACGAATTGGGGATTTTAAATTTAGGTTTCAGCTCTGGTTTTGCTAATCTTGGTTATTGTTGTACCCATTTTCGCTTTTAGCTGCGATTTTTGCTCCCTTTAGCCTTTAGCTTTTGTTTGGCGAATCTTAGCCTTTACCTTGTCTTTCGCCAGTTTAAGCTTCTAGCTATTGTCGAGCTAACTGCAGCTCCTGTTCTGCTTGTTTTAGCTTTGACAGTTTAGTCCCAGCTCGTTCAACGAGCCGGTCTGTCGTTTCACAGAAATTGCAATTTCTCGCATTATTTATAACCACACTTCGAAAGACCTGAACTGCCACTTTAGGAATCCCGTCAGTTTTCTCCAGCCAGGTAAATTTACTCATTGAACCGTGTCTTCGCGAAGGCCTGCTTGTCAGACACTCTAGATTGTTTTGCGGGTCACTTTAGCCCAACACACCGTGCCTGATTCTTTCCAAGCCAGGCTGGAGATGTTATGAGAACGCCCGTAGATCCGGTTTCCTTCAGATTCCTCCGAAGCTCGGAGGAGGTGGCGGTGAAGGGGGCTTCGGCACTGCTTTGTTTAGCAGGATTAGGAGCTGAGAAGGTATTTCTAAACTCCCTGGGGAGGGAGAGACGTGACCAGAGACGCAGACTGCGTCCTGTTGCTGTAGAGGTCTCAGTGCAGGTGTCTGCTCCGTCCTCACGACTGCATGGAGGAAGATGGGACAAATCCTGCGAAAGCTCTCATATCACTGTGGAGAAAAAACCAGACAGCCCGGCGAACCAAAGCTATGAGGTTACTGGTAAGTGTGTGTGTGGGGGGGAATCAAAGGCTTTTCTTTCTGTCGGCCGTCATTCCTTTTTCCATGTTACTGGGATTAGTCTGGAATCTGCAAACACAGAACTCTTAGATTGTTTCAGTCCACACGTAATACAGATAATCCAAACCATTTGGACACCGGAGGACCATCTTACGTCGTGAACTTTTCACTGACAGTCTTTATCTAATGAGAACTGGAAACATGTTTCTGACAACCGAAGGCGGATTTGTGTGGTTTCACATGTGAAGGATCTGAACGCACAGAGGAAGCGGAGGGGAGGACAGACCTTGTGCACTTTTTCTCTTTTAAACCCACAATGGCCTGCTGTGCTAATGATTGGCAGAGGTTTCGGGGTTTTTTTTCTTTTTTTTTTTTAGCTCCCACTCTTTGATGGGGTGACTTGTTCTTGGTGGTCTTTTGATAATCATTTCAAAACGAAGCAGGGTTTTCTGTTTTTTTTTTTTGTTTTCTTTTCAAACCTTTCAAGGCAAAGGACAGACAACTGCTGTGGTTCAGGTCAGCGTCTCGTTCAGTAACTTTAGGTGAGATTAATGATGTTAAAGAGAAAGGTGGTCTGTCCGTGAGACCAGAGTTTAAATTCAGACTCAAACAGATTGTCAGGCAGTCATAAAACTTTATAAAAGGCAGTGATTCCACCTCTTATTATGACTGTATCCTTTGTAGCAGGAGCAGTTCTGTTTCTCATGTTGACTAATTTGTTTAATGCTGCTGTATTTGATTAAAAAACTGTTTATTTAAAGAAGGGCTGGCATGTTGTATTTAAAGGGGTGCATATCACACAACCGCTGTTCGTGCCAGAATTTTAAACTAAAATGATCTTATGTTGAGAAATGATGGATTTCTAGTTGTCTTGATCAAACCTTGAAAACAACTTTATGCACAACCTCATGTGATAATGCACGCTCAGAGTTTGTGTTGGGATTGACTCTCAGCTACTGCCACGTCATTATTTCAGCTCAGTATCTTTAAAAATGAGTGAGTTATAGCCATTTTTGTGTTGGCTAACATTGATTGCCTGTGGAGGACATATTGAATTTGGTTGTCTTCAAAACTTAATTAGTTGTAGAAGAACTTCCAGTGATCCCGTTCTGAAAGTTTCAATGAAATTCATGAGGTAATTTGCCAACAGACAAATACGGTGGACTCCCAACATTTAGTGCTGAAGTTTGAAGCAAGGATTTTGTGCAAAGAGTAGCACTTTTCGAGTATGTGTTGGGAATGACTCTCAGCTACAACCACACCAAATTTCAACATAATATCTTTTTGTGTTTCTAAGCTCAGTTGTCTGTAGTGGCCATCTTGAATTGTATTAGCTCCAAAAGCTAATCACTTATAGAGGTGCATTTAATGAATGCTTCCTGAAGGTTTCAGCAAAATCCATCAAATGGTTCATAAGATATTTTGCTAACAGATAAACAGAGATGACTACCAATAGTTAATGTCAAAATTTTAAACAAAGATCCTGCACAATCTGTTCATGCTCAGCATAAGTGTTGAGAATCAGATTTAGCTCCAACGACACCAAATTTTAGTTCAATATCTGTAAAGTTGACCGAGTTATAGCCATTTCTGTGTTTTTTTAGTGATCAGTTGGTTGCAGCAGCCATCATTGAATCTGTATACTCCAAAGGTTAATCAGTTGTAGAAGTACATCCAGTGATTATTTTCTGCAAGTTTCATTCAGATTTTTCTGGTGGTTCATGAGATATTTTGATAACAGACAAGGGCCAAACATGTCTGCTTTCGGCAATAAAAAAGGCTCAAACAGAAGGAGCTGAAGAACAGAGGAGTTATTGTGTTTTTGAGCAAAAAGCAGAAGGAAACGTGCTTATCTTGGTAAGCTGATTGTAAAGGGATCATGCTAAGAATTTCTTCTATGATGCCAGAAAATCTCATTAAGCTACTCCTCATCCATGCATTCATGTGCAAAATAATGACTGCTGTTTCATTCTTCTTTTTCGTTGCGAATAGAAGCAATACAGCGAAACCTGAAAACACAAGAAGATTGATGATTTTTAGCTACTTTTACTTGAATCCTGCAAACTCCAAAGCATTCGAGGTTTCCCGGCGACACATTGTGACTTTTCTATCGTCCACGCTCTGACCCCCCACGTTGATCTGCTGGAAAATAAACATTTCCTATCAAATTGCTATAGGTTAATGATAGCTGTGCGGCTGTGTGGCCCCACAGTGTCAGGGGCGATCTGCATTGTTGAAACGTCTCCCAGAGGGAAGTTTGCATATCTGAGGTCTGATCTCTGCAGCTAATGGTCCCTAACGTAAACACGCCGAGTCCTTACAAGCAATTATTGCTTTCATAAAATCACCCCTCGCTCCCTTCCAGCATTTAATTGCGGTCAAACAAATGACTTGCAGGGTTTAGAATGCGAGCTCTCGGCGCTAGTGGCATGTGTGTGTTTTCGTGCCGTTGAGAGTGTGTTTTTTTTAGAGGACGGTGAGTCATTTGTGTGTGAGCCGTGTGGTGCCATGAAAAACTCTCTGCATGAAGATGAACGATTGCGACAGCTCGAACGCGAGTGAGCCATCAGGTTGATGGCAGGGTGTGTGGAAGCAGGCAGGTTGTGTTTAAGGTGGCTAATACTTTGGATCCTTTCAGGTGGGGCGAGGGTTATAAACAACGCAGTGCTTTCGGGCGACGTCATCGAGCCAGGTGTCGGCCATGTTGGGGTTATAGGAGAAGAAACAAGCGTTTGAGTGACCAGCAACACTTTTCTGGAAACTCTGAGCGTTGGAGAGCTTCGGGATGGGTGGAAACCTCTGAGTGTCGCCAGCGGCTGCCGTTTCACTTTCTCCTCTTCAATCAGGAGGAAATCACCGGATGGGGGGGGGGGGTGTATTGCAAAATAATCAGGGAGGTGTTGTGGGTGCAGACTCATAAAGGCACATATAAATCTGCGTGGTTTTCTGTTCTTTATGGGAGTGAGTTTGTTTAAGTGCACTTGCTGCTGTGGTTTTCCGGGCTGTGCCCTAACGAGCCTTTTCTTGTGGTCAGCACATGTGTGCAGTTTAAACAGGGAGCTAAAGTGAGCCATGAACATGGCTTCATCCCCCTCGCATTGGCATTTATGGCAGACTTGACCTAAAGAATGTTTAGATCAGTCACTCCTCTCATGGAAAAGAGATTTTTTTCCTTCTATTTCTGACAAAGTGCTTCCAAGTTGCGGGCAGAGGAACACACATCAGAGAAAACCTTGAATCAACAACAGTTTTCACAGATATTTGCAACCAGTGACTGGTTTCCCATCTGATTCCACTTAAAATGGTCGTTTTCATGTCCGTATAAGTTTTTCCTTTGAGGTTTTCAGGAGGTTTTGCTGCATCCGTGTGGAGAAAACTGGGTTCCTCAGATCTGATCGATGATGTCTCGTCGCGTTTGTTTTCTCTTCTCGTGACAGTCGACCAGGACCCGGAGCTTCTGTTCCAGCCGCTTTTACAAGAGCTGCGATTCGACGTTTCCCGTATTCCAGAGGGAGAGGTCATCACAGCAGCAGAGTTCAGGATTTACAAGGATTTCATCCAGGAGCACGTCCAGAATGAAACCTTCAGAGTCAGTGTCTACCAGGTCCTCCAGGAGCCCCCAGACAGGTAAACATGTCTTCCAGTTACTATAGTATTCACTATGCTGCTCAGTATATTTCAGTTTGCCACATATGTAAACACTGTTCTGTTCAGTATTTGTTATTTTGTTTTGAACGTCGTCGTGTTCAGCTTGAGGCACCATGGTTTACACTTGAACACTTGATATAACTGATACAAACCAACATTTCTGTTTGAGTTTTAGCTGAAATGCTCATATTATTATTAGTATTAAAAATAAAAGAAACCTGTTGAATCAGCTGCAGCCTGGAATTTAACCCATCCATTTATGGTAACAAATAGCAGTGTTTCAAGAAGGTCTGCAACTATTAAATGATTAAAAACCCATTTTTCTATTCATGTCTCAATATTTCCTGATATTTGTTTTTTATTTATTTATTTATTTACTCCAGCAGCATGACTTTACAATGACCGACGACCCCGCTACTCTCTCCACAACCTTTAAAAACATGGCTGGATGGCGGAAAATTGATCAAACCTCAGGCTGTGACTGTTGGAGACTAGTCGGCGAATCGAATAGGCAGACTTTTCATTGCAGTCTCACTGAGTGTTTGCGACCAAGGGACCAAGCATTCATCACAGGTCTCATGATCAAACGCTTGTAGCCCTAGCACGAGGCCAACGTGGCCAGTTAAAGTTTGGCAACCTCGCTCGGCAACTCAAAGGTGCAACAGTGGCAGGTTGACGTCCCCATGCTGCCTCGGTCTATGCAGAAATTGCACCGAGACGGCCAGAAGACATATCACTTCTGGCTTGAAGTATTTTGTGAAAGTGCTTCTACAGTAGATCCGCTGCCCCCACAGTGATAAACCACCATGACCTTGCTGTACGTTCTGTGCATGCTCAAGGCTAATGTGGACCTATCGTAACAGGGAGCTCAGCCAGCTGCATTTATACACACCCGAAGACCTCGCCAAGACCCTGCAGAAACCATCCACATTCTGACTGATTTCTTACATCATGTGAAAAAGGCCTAGTGGGCATTTCAGCTTTTTAGTTCATGTTGAAGATGTCCTGGGTTTTGTTCTCTGACCAACCCGGGCTTGATGTTTGCGTGCATTTGGATGCCATAACTGATTTAAACATCCTTTTTTTTTTAATGACACGTTCCCCCTTAGCATGCCGACACTAAACATTACCTGCTGACATCGGTTCATGAGCAAATTTACCACAAGTTCAGCGACTTCAGTTCCACTGAGGGGAATCGTTTGTTTTGACACTAATTCACTTAAATCCATCATGTCATCAGCACTGACACTGTTTACACAAACGTTAGAGGTAATCCCAGAAACACAGTCAGAACAGGACCATCCCCAGGAGACCTGCAATTTTAGCAGAGACGTCACTCTTTCACTCACACACGTGGTTAGTCCTTCGTGTTTTCTTTAAATGGCCTCAAGCTGGGTTTCGTTTGCAAAGCTTCTGTTTTGCTTTTTCTTGTTTCAGATCGCCATGCGCAATTACAGCTGGACTGAGACTCGACATATGATCCGTTTCTCGCTGAAGAGGGGGGAGGTTAGGGGAGAGGCTATTACTTTATTTCTCCTGACACCCTACAAACTGGCCTGTGCTCGAGCAGTTCGATCTACCGATAAAATGTGTTGTTCATGAAAAATGAACCGTTTAAGCCGTGTTTAAACAAACAAAAGATCTGAGAAAATGTCTTGCAGCTAAAACAAAAGCTGCCAGTCCAGGAAAAAAAAAGAGAGATTTTGTGCAGTTTCTGTGTTAGCTAAAAAACAAAAATGGATAAGTTTTTATAATGAAGCTGTTGTGAACGCACAAGTTGAATTGTGTCGTGGTTAATGACAACAATAATTAAAGGCCTGGTATTCGTTAAAGGAATGCATATCACCCGCCAACTTCCCTGCAAGTGTTTTAGAAAATGAAATGACAGTTGGAGCTGTTTTGGTCAAACCTCTTGAATGACGTTTCGCGTGAGCTCATTCAATACTGGGAGATCTTGTGAGATGTGCTCAGAGTAGGTGTCGGGAATGACTCTCAGCCACTTTCACACCAAATTTCAACTCATTAGCTGTAAAGCTGGCTACTTTATAGCCACTTTTGCATTTTCTATAGCTGTGGCCGCCGTCTTAAATGTGGGTGGATGGCAGAATTTAATAGGTTGTAGATGTACATCCAGTGATTATATTCTGAGAGTTTCCTAAAAAAAAAAAGTCCACTAGTTCGTGAGATATTTTGCTAATGAACGCTGCAGACAAATGAACATACACAGAAACACATGCAAAACATCATCACCCTTTGGCCTTCGGTGGTGGACGATAAAGATGAGGAAAAATACTATAAATATTCGTATTCTAAACTTGTTCTAACCTGGCCCGATCACTTCATAAAGCCAGGCGACAGACAGCACTGTTCAGGGCATCGTGGGGTTAATTTACTGTCTGAATCAGAATAACAGCATGACTCAAAGTCACTTCCATAATAAAGGGAGTGATGTGCAGTCAGTAGGTGTTTGATCTGGAGCAGTGGGGCTGATGATGGTGGTAAAGATAAAACCATTGTTATGCACAGACCACACAGACAAGCAGGCTGCAGGACAGGGAGAGAGAGAGAGAGAGAGGGACACCTCTGATGTCTCTAAACAGGACAATTGTCTTTGAAATCTGCTGTGAAGAAGATGAGGGGTTTTCTTCAGGAATGTTCTTATGCTCACAGCAGGATGAACTGTCAAAGAAAAGATACCTTGATTGCTGAGAATGTAAAAGTGACAAAAAACATTGGTTCAGGATTATATTTTTCAGTTGCAAAATACACGTCCATTTACCATTTCTTGTAAAACAGACAGATTATCGAAGTGAAACAGAGACAAAGTCATCATTGTTCTTTATTTTGCCTTCAGTCTCATCTTCATTTCTAGGAACTGAACTCAGGTGTTGGACAAATAACTAGCATTCCAGCGTTCGACCATAAAGACTGTTGTCTTTTAAGACGTCGTAGTTTTAGACTGTATAAAACAAACACAAATCCAGACGTTGGAGTGTCAGATCCGCTGTGGTGGAGTGCTTTTCCAAAACAGCATAAAACAACCTACTTCAAAAGGACCACACATGCGGTTTGCCATTTTTATCTGACTGACTGATCATTTTAAATCATTTGCCCAGCAGCTAAATATTTTCTCAAGCATACTTCACTCCTTTGCATTGTGTCCAAACTTTCCCGAGCGCCATTGGTTTCAGTTTCACAAAGGAATGACATCGATTTGTCCTGATTGACAAGATTTTGGCAACTCGTCATGACATTTCATCCATATCACATTTTTTGACTGAAAACTTGTAGAAAGTAAGATTTCTGAAGTGGATACAGCTCACTGACAACTGCTTTGATTGTACTTCTTAACACAGTGTCCTCTCCAGTGAAGTGGAGCTGCTGCTGCTGGATCAGAGAGACGTCTGGGCTTCAGAAGAAGGATGGCTGGTTTTTGACCTGACTGCTACAAGCACCCTCTGGCTGCTCCGCCCTGAACAGAACCTCGGCCTGCAGCTGATTGTCGAGGACAGCCGTGGTGAGTGACAACCAAGTATTTATAGTCTTTTATAATTAAACCTTTAACTGTTAAGTTTATTTGAAAACATCTGAGTTAATGTTCCTAAAGTTGTGCATAAAGCAATGGTTTTGTTGTGTTTTTGCCACACAGTCAAAGGTTTATTTCCCTCTGCCTCCCTCTGCAGGCCAGAGGAGGAACCCCCGCCTGGCCGGCCTGGTGACGGGAAGCGAGCCAAAGGAGAAGCAGACCTTCCTCGTTGTCTTCTTCAAAGCCAGTGGGGTGCGGTTCCGCAGTGCCCGATCAGCTCACGGCCAAAAAGGCCGCCAGTCTAACCGCTCCAAACCACAGAGGACTGCGCAAGATGCAGCGAAGGCAGCAGAAGCTGCAACAAGTACCTAAACCTTTCAGTATTATAGAGCCGAAATGTGTGCAGTAACTTTTACTCATAATCTTTTGTGTTTGCACATTTCAGATAACCTCAGATTCTCCAAGGAGGGGTGTAAGAAGCATGAGCTGTATGTCAGCTTCAGAGATTTGGGATGGCAGGTGCGCAGCTCAGACTCAGACTTTATATTTGTTCAGAAGTGACACTTACTGATGCTGTGCTTGTGGTTTTCCTCTGATCAGGACTGGATTATAGCACCAGAGGGTTATGCTGCATTTTACTGCGAGGGAGAGTGTGCTTTCCCTCTGAACTCGTACATGAACGCCACCAATCACGCTATCGTGCAGACTCTGGTAAGCCCCAAACAATCCCTGATGGCTGGCACCTTTTCCACTGCAGCCTCCACATCCTCTGAAGCCTTATTTGTACCTTCTCTCATACCTCAGGTGCACTTTATCAACCCCGAGACAGTTCCCAAGCCCTGCTGCGCCCCCACGCAGCTCCACGGCATCTCGGTGCTGTACTTCGACGACAGCTCCAACGTCATCCTGAAGAAGTACCGCAACATGGTGGTCCGAACCTGCGGCTGTCACTGACTGCCGTAAAATGGGCAGAGTGACAAAGACATGCTGAAAAGGCAGAAGTGGAGATGATGTACTGTCTGCTCACCAGGGAGATTTTTCTACCGAGTTTTAACCTGAGGGTGATATTTTGTTTGTTTGTTTGTTTTTTGATCAGGAGCTAAAGGGCCTAAACCACTATTACAGCCCAGTCTGGACTAAAATAAACTTTGAAAAGACTTGGGATAGTGTGGAAGTTTCTTCACAAGCTCAAACAAAACAGTTATCGCTGATGTTAAAAAACAAAAAAGTGACAAAAAGAAATATGTCTGCAGAGCTAATGTCATGTAAGATACTTCCTGCATGGTAAGATTTTACGTAAACCTTCGGGGCTCCATCTTCTTGGTGCGTTTTGGTTTTTGTGAACATCTGGAGGAATCAGGTCAGGTGTAAAAACATCTGGCAGATGACATATTTGAGCACAGGGAAGCAAAACAGTCTGCATGATTCACAGATTCACTTACTGGATGTGGAAGTATGTCACCCTATGTGTGAAAATCTGAACGGCAGCAAGATTTTGGTGAGTCAGCATTATGAGGTGCTCCATCACCTCCACTGACAAACCAAAGCTGCAGGCTGAGCGTTGTGATGTTATTTTATTATAAGTAACCGGGGAAAAAAGGTGAAACATGTCATTTTTTATTCACAATAATGTCATCAACTATGGCTATTTTAATCCCCTCTGGTTCCTAAATTTGTGCTTTAAAGGTTGACCGTTCTGTGTACTTAACTCAGCTTTTAAAATATATTTATTTTTGTAACTTTTTCTAAAATAAACAAATGACCCAATCTGTGAGCGCAGTACTTTTAGTTGCTCCGTTTTCATTCAGAGGTTTTTTTTCCCAGACTTTCAAAAATAATGCGTTATATACCTTGAGTTTTTTATGCATTGGTTCATAAACACAAAGTGTGCTTGTTGCCAATTGTCCCGTCAGAAATCCAGAGGCAGAAGGACATGAGGAGAAAAGAAAAGCAGCAGTACAACCTTGAAAGAAAACATTTTGTTGATCAGAAGCCTGAAGGACAGCTGATATCAAATTTATTTGCTCTTTTGAAAAAGCTCAGAAAATGTGTAATA
>JAOXNZ010000166.1:22895069-22905221 GCA_028566095.1 Kryptolebias brasiliensis
ATCTCGCACAGGAAAAGCAAAGTGAAAGAAATAAATTTTGGTTTACTGGCAAACAAAACTTCCACCTTTACTGAGGAGACCACATACTCCCTTAATGTTAAGAGGCATGAATAGATTACAAGTTGACACTGTCGTTAACAGAACCTACAGACGAGATGGAACCACGCTGACAAATACTGGCGGGAAACCTCTCACGCAAGCAGTGCCAACTGGGATACTACAGTAATGCACCTATTAAGCCAATTCATCTCTTCAAAACATTTAGATTTCAAAATGTATTGATCCTCCTTTGTCTCTTCAGACCCATCTTTATCAAGCAGCCAGGGACTACAAGGTAGAGTTGTTAAAACAGTTGTTTACTTTGTTGTGTCACACTGAAAAATAAAAGTATCACTTCTCTTACAGCTCAACACAGAAAGCGAGAGTTTGCTTGAGTACAGGAACTCTTACCACCTGCCGTTTCTGCATGATGTGGTTCAACAGGTTTGTGTTTTGCTACACACTTGAACACTGGAAAAAAAAAAAAAAAAAATTAATTTATATAAAACTAAAAGTATCTCGCTTCAATATTTTCCTACAGAGACTTTTCTCTCTCCAAAGCAAGGGAGAGGCAGCACTTGATGAGCCTCATCTGTATAAAGATGAGGGGGACTTCAATAGCCTCTCCAATCTGGACACCATAGATAGTCCTGATGACACTAAGCAGTCATTTCTGAAGACGCTCGAAAGCTTTGACCCAAAATTTATGCAGCTGGCTGCCATTTGTAATCCAAAACAGAATAATGCAAGAGTCATCTGAAGGCAACATGCCATTTATTAGCAACTGTACAACACCCCCTCCCCCCTAAATTTTAAATTTTACAGTTCGGGGTGTGGGGAAACAAAAACAAAACAATGCCTACTGAAGTGAAACGTCAGATAGTCAAGCAGACATGTTAATACATTCAGGGAAACAAAAACACTGTCCTGTTCTATAGACATTCATACTGCAGGCTTCCAGACCAACTATCAATGAAGACACCTGCTGGATTAAAAAGAAATATACTCTCCCATTTCATGTCAATGATTCAAAGTCCAATCCTTAAATTCACATTTGGGGAGGAACAAAGAAAAAATTTACACTCTTCCACTACCAATCTTTGGAAGTGCCCTCTGCTCTGTGGTTCTGCGTCCTCTGCCTCGAAATCCTCCGCCTCTCAGGAAGCGACCTGGCACTCCGAATGTTTCAATGTTCAACTTTTTCTCCTCTGCCCAGGTGGTTCTCCTAAAACCGATAAGTGTATATAAAATGTAGCACAGAACTCAAAAAACTGTTGACAAAAGTCTAAAGGTCAACTCAAATCACCTGGGCTTAAGATCTGAAGAGATGTTGTCAAAGAAGCATTTAGCTTTGTCATAGTACTTTTCTATGAGCGTCTCCTCTCGCACATTGTGGTCGACTTGGACATCTGAGTTCACCTCATCACCTGCAGCAATTTATTTAAAAAAAAAAAAAAAAGAAAAAAAGTCACACCAACAGTTTATCAAGTCTCCATTGAGCCATAACCATGTGTTACCATTAGCTTTGAAAATCTACCTCCACCCTTCTTTGTCAGGTCATCTTTAAACTGTGCATTTGCAGTTTCAAAATCAAAATCTGAGTCAAACGCCAAGGTTGTTGCCTTGGAGGTTTTTGCGAGGAGTTGGCCTCTGCTTCTGGTTCTGCGGTTTCCTGCAAATAAGCCAGAGAAACATACAGCTGGGTTAGTGATCTAAGCTTCATCCAGTCGGGGACATTTTGATTTGAAATTCATTTTGCCAAACTTAGCCATAGTTTTGTGGTGTTACTTCTGCACTGAGGATGACAGATGTGATTAAGACTCAATGCTATTCAGTAAGCAAGATCCTAAAATGTTCATTTCCATACCTTGTTTTTGTCTTGTTTTCTGGTTACCAGCACCTCTGCCTTGAACTTTTGCAACAGCTGTCTGTGATTCTGCATGACCTAAACAGAAGCAAAATATTTTATTTTACACAAATATGAATGGTTTGGTTAAATATAAATCTGACTGTACTGAAATTAATTGTAATTAAATGCAACAGTGCTAAAATCAAGTGAACTGTAACCAATTTCACACTTTCTATATAAAATCCCAAGAGGGCTTACAAATTTGTGCCAATAAATACACAGCTTTATTTCAGTAATCTGAGTTTGTTTACTTGTGGGTACGTTCTCCTTCTCAACCGGAGAAGCAGCGGGAGCAGAGCGCTGTGATGGGCGAGTAGGCTGCCTGCTCTGTGGCTGGGTCAAAGGCTTTCCTTTCTTCTGTGCAGCTGTGACCAAAGGCACAGTTTGGACAGCCTGCTCCACCATGGGAGCCCTTCTGGCTGGACCATGAAGTCCTGGCACTATGGGTGCAAAAAATACAAAAAAAAAAAAAAAAAAATCCAGACATACTGTCTTCAGCTACATGTCAAAACACAACATTTGTGTTGCTAAGCTAAATCAGACAAGATTGGGTGATCTGTACTTAGGCCCAGTGCTGCGTTGTACTGCTGGCTAAGTAGAGAACTGGCAGCAAGTTGGTTGAATGTGGGCATCATGTCTCTGTAGGGACTCCAGCGTGGGCGGTATGGCGCAGAAGAGCCCATGGATGACTGAAACCACAAAAATTAAAAAGCTAGTTACATTAGACTAGTGATAGGCCTACTTTTAGACTATAAAGAAGAGTTCATACCTGAACAATCGCAGGATCACGAGGCAGTCCATGGTGGGGTTTGGGAGGTTCAGATACAGTAATATCTTTAATGTCACTTCCTCTGAAAATGATATATTCGTATATTTCATCCTTGGGTGGCACTGGTCTGTCAGTGTGTCGGTCTTCTGTACCATAGGATTTCACTGGGTGGGGGGGCAGCCAGCAAAGTCATTAAAAAAAAAGGTTTTGGACAGTATATTAATAGCCAGCAAACTGAACTAACCTATAACCTATGGAGAGATAAGAAGTGAAAGTAAAACCAAACAAACCACGCTGCACAGTGGTGACTTACCTTTAGCTAAAGAAACCGTGGACCTCTCCGTGTCCACAGAAGACAGTATTCCTTCATACCGAATCTGAGCCTTGGATATCAGGCTGATTTTACTGCCAATATATGGGGTTCCCCCTCCAGCACTCATGTTCGCACTTAACAAAATATGTTTTACGCAAAGTCAGCTACAAAGCAGCAAACCTCAGCACTCAAAACTTGAACTAAAACAGCTGTAATCAGTGGACACCTGTGACCTTTATAGGACTGCCACTGGACACCTCTTCACAGCTGCCTGCATCAGGTGTGATTAAACCAGGGTTAGTTTGATTTATCTGTCAGGGTACACCGAAAGGGGTAAAAATGAGTCTTCATGTTCAATTTTCTTCGGCATCTTGTCTATACAATTATTGATATTGTGGCTAATTATAGTCATCTTAAAAAAAAGAGAAGAAAATGAGTAAAAAGAAATAAATAAAGTGAGACTACAACTTTGAGAATAAGGTATTATTTTTTCGTTTTTTTAATAAGTTAAACACTTATTGCATGGTTATTTCAATGACAAAGTTGCTTTTAGATACTCTTTTTATTGTTTATCCTGTTTTGTAAGTACCTGGGAGATTAAATACATAAAAGTGTAGACCACAGTCAATTAGGCAAAAACTAAATACATGTGCAGTACGTACAAGCTCGAGTAGACCGTTTTCATTTTATTGGGAATTCAAAACATAACAACGTAAAGACAAACAGAAATATTTATTTCTTAGTGCCTTTGTGTAAGCAAACAGAAAGCTGTTAAACCACATCAGTGCCGTGACTGGCGGAGCAGTCCGTTTCCCTCCTAAGGGTGGGGCGTCACTGAACGTCTCTTCTCAACAGGCTAACCTCACTTCACTGCAGCCATCTTGCCGAGTGCATCGAGTGTGAAAAAACCCTTGGATTTCGATTGTAAACTTGCAGAAAACCATATTATTATTACACCAAACGCTACAAGGTTGAAGTCTGAAACGAAACAGCTATAGGTCAAGAAAAAACATCACGGCTACGGCGCAAGATTTGATGGGAACTTATCGCCTCCGTACGATGCTGTACCCTCTTGTTCATCCCCAGGAATGACAGCTGAAGCCATTGGTACCGCCTTTTAGAATGTGGCGCAGCCAATCACAGCTCGTAGAATTCCCCGGTCTGGGCCGTTTTGCTGCTTTGCGCATGCGCAGGTCAGTAAGTAAGTGCCTGACTTTTCAGAAGCTCGCAGGAGTGTGAAGATGGTGGTTGGCCCCGGTCTGCTGGATGAACTCTTTTTACAGACAGGGGTGAATAAAGCGGTAGTTTGTCATCCTGAACGGTCTGTAGAGTCACAGCTGTCGTTCTTGTGCCACAACAACCCTTGGGGTAGGCACGAGGCAGAAAGTAGTTACATGGTTATAGTTCCGGGACAAGCAGGGGGTAGCTCGAGCTAATGTCCAGCTGGGACTTGCTTGGTCAAGACGATTCCTAAAGAAGCAGGTACGCTGTAACTACTCATGTTGTTTTCCTTTTTTATCTCTCCGAGTACATATAAAAAGCAAACGCCGGAGCTGACAGAAGGAATCAGTAGATGTGCCATAGTCTTGCCCCATCCCATTGAAGCTCGAGTGTGTTCCCTGAGAAACTACTAGTTGAAGTGCAGGGGTCTCGGCTGACTGATCGAGCTCCCCATGCTTCAGCTATGGACGCATCGAAAGCCAGCACCGACTCCAAAACGGGACGCGACCCGGCCAAAGCACTTGTCGGTGACGGTGTAACTTTTCTCCCTAATCACCCGGGGAAAGTAGGCTCATACTCGGTGCAGACTTTTAATGGGAGCCAAATCATGAACTCTCACAGTTCAGCAAGCGCTGCTCCTGTCGCGGGGACGACGGCGACCAGCGGCATCGTCGGTAACAGTGGCGGCGGCACCGTGATTTCAGCCCCGGCTGTCAGCGGCGGCGCGGTGTTGTCAAAAGTGCCGCCCGCCTCGTCGAGCAGCGTCATCCAGACGCCGCTCATGAACTCGGAGAGCGACGCCGCGGGTCAGCCCGTGAGCCAGGCATCACCAGGACCCACCGTGACGCTTGTCAGGCCGCCTATGCAAACAGCCGGGTCGGGTGCGACTTTGAACGGGAGCAACGCCGCGAGCCCCGCCGTGGCAGCCGGTGCGACAAGTCAGACACGTGCCGGCGCTCACACTCCGCTGGTAAACAGCGGTCAGCCCGGCAGCTCTGCGGCTGGCAGCGCAGGTCCGCACATCATCAAGGCAGAGCCACCCACCACCATCATACAATCAGCGCCGCAGCCCACCGCCACCCCTGGCACCGTCAGTGCTCCGCGACCCACCGTGATGGCATCCGCGAGCGCCGGAGGGGCGACGGCCCAGATGGTGACCCCGAGACTGGCCCAGCCGTCCCCGGGACAGCCCAGTGTGCACAACATTCAGCTCCACCCGGGTGAGTGCAGGCAAAAGGGGCTTTGGCGTTTCTTTTTCTTTCTTTTTTTGTCTTTACTGGCTAAAGAGTAAAAACACAAAAATCAAACCATGTAATGTTGTAATGCAGAACACCCACAGTGACTTTGCAATATCATCTCAATTATTCAGCATCAATGACATCTCTTTAGTCTTGATGCAGTTTATTAAAAGTACTCCTTGCAATGTCTTTCGGACGGTCAAAAAGAAATCACAAAGTAAGAAACACAATTGGAACAACTTTTTTTCTGATGTCGATGGTTAATGTGTCCTTCAATTAAAAATTTGTTAATGTATGCCAACTATCATGTGCGTTTATTTACCTATGGAAACAGCCGAAGTGACAGAAAATAGGTAAGCTATGATTATGTCTACGGAAGAGACATTTGGGATGGAGAAGTCTGACAATTTTGGTGTATTGCTTTTTATCTAGTTAATTTATTCAGTAAAGTTCGCAGACAGGATTTGGCAGTTGTCTTAGTCAGTATTTCCTTCCCGTTTAGCATGTTTTCTCCTCAACTCTATGCTTCTCCAATTCCACCATATTTGTTTACCTACACAGACTAAGGTCAGCCTAATCTAGGTCAATCACGTGACTCAATCTTCCACGTGGTTTTCAGTGGATTCAGACAAGTGCTGTGACAAGTGTTTACATTGAGTGCGTACCTGCATTTCATAGCAATATATCTGGAAAACTACTGAAGTAAACTCTTTCAAACTGCATCATTTGAAATAATTCAGAATAACAATTTTTATCTTTGGTATTATAGTTTGCAATGAGTATGTTTTAGGTACTGTATTTACATATGTTGTCATGTTATTATGACTGTACTGAAACGTTTATATTTGTTTTTGTTTTGACATTCTGACTTGCTTCAGGGATGGTGCTCGTGTGCAGCGAGAGTGGACAGCTGTTGATGATTCCTCAGCAGGCTCTTGCCCAAATGCAAGCGCAGGCACAGGGAGGCATGGCACCTCGGACAGCTACACCAACGAATGTGTCCACAGGACAGGTGAGCTCTCCAGCTTTAGCCGGGAAGTCAGGGACATATCGGTCAATATTTCCAGCCTACCTGCACCTCAGAGAAGCACAGCTGTGCAGTGAATTGTTAAATGTTGAAACCCAAAAGGCAGGAGTGTAGTTGTGTTATTGTTGCCTGCTGCTGAAAGGCGAAGGTGGGCAATAATGTTTTTGTGTTTTTGCTTTTAACAAAACTCTCAGAAAGTAATCATTACATGTACATCTACAGCTGAATAACGTCTGGAGCCAACCCAATTCAAGGGGGCCACCACAGCTGTTTGGCATTTGCCAGCACAGAAATGGCTATAAATCAGTCAGTTTCACAGATATTCAGCTAAAATTTGACGTGGCGGTAGCTGAGAGTAATTTACAACACATACTCTTTAGCCTTACGTCTCGCAATTTTGCATGAGATTGTGGGTAATGTTATTTTTAAGCTTTGACCAAAATGACTACAACTCTGTAATTTCTCATCATAAAATGATCTTAGTGTTTTGTTTTTTAGGCTCCTGGGAACACAATCATCAGCAGACAGGTGTCTCCAAGCACCATCATCCGACAAGGCTGTCCGGCTCCAGCACCGCTCACTGCGACCACCACTCTCCACAGACCTCTCCTGGCGGTGTGTTGACGGCAGACCTCTCTCACTCATGAGCACATCGTTGCTGTTTTGGACTTTAGCCACAGAATATAGTTGATGAACTTGTGCTACCGGGACTCGACTACTTGGTTCACTTCTAAATCTTTAATTCACACTTCAAGTTAAACATTGAGATATTCTAATTTACCATAAAACGGACTGTGAACGTATCAGTGTAAATAAGTAATTATGCATTTATCCACTAAGGTTCTTCACACTTGCTGAAGCATTTTTGTTTGTAGATCAACTTGAACGTTACATAATTTTTCCATTTATTCTGCATTTCACCGAAAAGAAATGATTCTAGCTGAATCACTATTTCAATATTTAAAGGTCTAGCATTCCTTGAAGGAGTGCATATCGCCCGCTGCCTTTATAGCCAGAGTTTTAGACTGAAATCATCTTATGCTGAGAAATGACTAATCTGTTGCTGTTTTGGTCAAATGAAAGTAACATCATGCATCATCTCACTCAATGTTGCGACATCTCGTGCAATCTTTTTGCACTCAGAGTACATGTTGTGAGTTATTCTCAGCTACTACCGCATTCAATTTTAGCTAAACATCTATAAAACTGACTGAGCTGCAGCCATTTTTGTTTCAGCTGGTTTTGGTGGACACCTTGAAACGAGTTAATTTCATAAGTTATTCCGTTGTAGCTGTACAGCCTTTGATTACCTTTAGAGAGTTTCATTAAAATGCATCTAGTAGTTCATGAGATAGTTCGCTAACAGACAGACACACACACACAGGTAGAAACATTATTACCATTATAGGTGATAATAATCAAATCTATCTTATGGACAGCAGGTACTCTGCTATGTAAAGTGCATGTGTGAAGTGCTGTATTATACCATCCATTAGGCGCCAAATGGATTCTAGGAACTAAGATCCAAGAAGTTTGGCTCCCCTAAGTGAACATAAATATTTACTCCTGCTGATCACTTCAGAAGTTCAGTGTCAAGGCTGTGATGTAGGTTTTATTTTCTTTAAAAAAAAAATCATGATTACATAAACTGGACATGAGTCATTGGGTAGAAAGAAAGAATTAAGGTTGTTTCTTTGTAGTTAAAAGTTAGATTGGTGCGTTTTTCTTCATTCTTTTGAATTCATCTTGTCACCACAGTGCCAACATAATAGCTAAGTAAAATCTCCACCAGGTTGGTAATGTTCAGTGGATTAAACATACATGTATGTGTACGTAGGAACACACAAACACTACTGTCAGAATCATCTGTCAAATTAAAACTAATTATAAAAAGATCAGACAGCTTACACCGAAAACTTAACGTAGTCATTGGCTGTTAACCTAGTTCAGTTCAGTGTCGATTAGCCACCACAGCTAATCAACATTAGCCAACACAAAAATGGATGTAACTCAGTCAGTTTTACAGATATTGATTTAGAAATTAATGTGGCATTAGCCTAAGTAACACATAACTCCGAGTGTGAAATTGTGAAATATTGCATGAGATTGTTCATAATGTTCTTTTCAAAGTTTGACCAAAACGGCTACAACGCCATCATTTATCAACATATAATGATCTTAGACTGAAAAGCTGGCATCAAAGACAGCGGGTGATATGTGTGCCTTCAAGGAATGCTAGGCCTTTATTTATTTATTTATTTTATTCTAGTTGTGTTTTGATGTTGACATCTTTTATTGCTATTCAGGGCTCAGTTGGGGCCACGGTACCAGGAATGACCCCTCGGACGCTCAGCCAGACAGCTGGGACCACAGTTACTTCAGTAACAGTGAGCAAAGTAAGATAGATTAGATGGAACTGGGTTTCTGCCCTCTGCTGTGTGTGTGTGTGTGTGTGTTTGATGCTCAGACTATCCAGTTTGATTGAACTGATTAACCTAATACGGTTAAAGTTGTGATGTGTAACGGTTTGGTTGAATTCAGGCTTTTTTGTGTTTCCCGATAGGAGACGGTGGAGAATGTGAAGAAATGTAAGAACTTCTTGTCAACACTGATCAAGCTGGCGTCCAGTGGGACGCAGTCCACAGAGACTGCCGCCAGTGTGAGAGAGCTGGTCAAAGACCTGCTGGTAAGTGTCTGAACGGACAGGGCACTTTCTGTTAATTAGTTCATGGTGATATATTGAGTTTTAAAAGTTTCCCTGAAATACTGAAAACTGTTCAGCTGAGTTGGAATCTGTACCTGTGAAACTCTCTCAGTCTCAGCTGCTTGTGTTTTAACAGGAGGCCAAGCTGGAAGCTGAAGAATTCACCAGCAGATTGTCCAAAGAGCTCAAATCCTCACCCCAGCCCTATCTTGTGCCTTTTTTAAAGGTAGGAAAAAAGTCTGGGTTCTCTTTATTTTTAGGAACGTTTTTAGTTTTCATCTCGGAACAGCAGAATCTGAGGTTTTCTACCTGCCTTGATGTTGTAGAGAAGCCTCCCTGCTTTGAGGCAGCTCACACCAGACGCAGCAGCTTTCATTCAGCAGAGTCAGCTTCCTCAGCCAGCCTCAGGTCCAGCTCCAGCTCCAGGTCCAGTTTCCTCGGCCTCATCCACTTCCACCACAGTGGTTCTGGGCAGCCCGGCCCCTCGCCTTAGCGCTCCCATCTGTAGGCCCCAGCTCCAGCCAGCTATCAGCAACCCGGGACAGACGACGTCACTGGTAACTAAAATCTGTTCAAACTTCACTCTGCAACGTTTCAGCTGCGTTTGCAGATGTGACCAGGGGTCTCATTTATAAAAGAGTGCGCAGGATTTATACTAAAAGTGTGTGTATGCCCAAAAGGCAAAAATGGCGTACCCCCCAAAAATTTCTGATTTATAAAACCATGCGTACGCACACCAGCAAGCAATTTCCCTTTATAAGTCACACCTGTACCTGAAAGTTTGCGCACAAGATCCCGCCTCAGGTTCTGCCCTCCACACGCCCACATTCAACCAGAAATAGTCAATGCAAAGCACCTCATGAATGTGAATAAAGGTGTATTTAAATGAGCCAGCTGGTCAATGTTATTTCATGGTTACCAATGGCAACCAC
>JAOXNZ010000166.1:22968028-22982873 GCA_028566095.1 Kryptolebias brasiliensis
ATCAGCTGTTTTTTAACTTTCAGGCAACTCATTTAATTCAAGCCCTGATTTTCTGCATCAGTTTTCGAAGTCTATACACTTCAGTGTCCCTTTAGCCATCCGATGTCCTTTGTCTCATTAACCATTTAGCTGAGTCAACAACAGTTTTCTATTAGGGAAAAAAATCATCTATAGCCAGATCCCGTTTTCCTTTTGTTACTTCCAAAAAACTTCTAATCTGTTCTAAACTGTATCCATTAGTTCTCTGTCCATCAGGAATAGAGGAGTCAGAAGACTCTCTATCACTCTCAGAATCAGTTAAAGCATCTGAATCACTCTCTCCTCCACCCTTTTCTTTTACCTGCATCTTTTTAGATTTTGTCCCTTTAGATTCTTTAGATTTTCTTTAATTGTTTGGTATTTTAAAAACACTTCCATCGACCCTGATCAGATTTCCTCCACTGTGAACTAAATCATCAACATCCATCCCCTCTTGAACTCCTTTTTGTGTAGAAGTTTGGCTCAATTCCTCACACACTTCAGCAGAAATAGGGGCAGCCTCAGTGCTTACCTGATTAAGTTCACACTCTAAAACATTTGTCTGTTTTTGTTCCCCTACATTAACTGTTGAAACTCCTTCCCCAGCGTTAACTGCTGGAGCTCCAGCGACAATATCTGCTGAAGCCCCTTCCCCTGCATTTTCATTAACCTGAACAAGCTCTGCCTCTTTTTGAACCTTTTCAGGGCAATTATGGACTGAGTGCCCTTCCTGATTACATCCAAAACACCTCATATTTTCGGTTGTTGCAAAAATAGTGTAATCAAATCCATCAACCTTAAATTTCATCACTATGTTCAGCTCTGCATTATCATTTTTTAGAATCATAAACACTTGTCTTCTAAATGAAACAACGTGCTTCAACCAGACGGGAGCATTTTCATTGCTGACACAATCTGACCATGACGTAGACAATTCCTTCAGCAACACGTCAGCGCTGATAAAAGGTGGCAAATTAGACAGGATAATCCACTTTCACATCTGACAAGTTCCCCAACAGCCAAACCACACTCCATCGAAAAATCCACGCCAACCGGTATTATAATACCATGCCGGCGAGAAAGGCTCCTAAAGCCAAACAAAGAGCTTGGTGCTGCCGAAAAAACACTAAAGAAACACCAGTGAAGGAAAACTGTGTTAAAGTACGAAAAAAGTGACTCACCACTATAAAAAGTGAAGTTCAAACTTTTTAGAAAATCTCACACTCGTTCTCCTCTCCACACATGCAGCAGTCGCTCACGCATGCGCACACGAAAGAAAGAAAGAAAAAAAGAAAGCTGGGCAGGGGCTTTAAACCACTCTTCACCTCAGCAGTACAAAGCAATACACAGGGCGTGAATTAGCAAATGTGAATCAGGAACATTGCTGAGCCCACAGGGTCTTTAACTGATGAACACAGTGTGCAAATGACCACATCAACAGCAGGAAGTTTCCTCTCTGATGCTTGTCACAAAACGAAAAAGAGTGCTGAAAGGATTTTTTTGTTGAATTCACTGGGAGAAAAAGAAATAAAATAAAATAAATAAAATGCCACAAGTTTAAATGAAAGATTTGTTTGTTCTGACACACTGAATAAAACAAATTAATACTAATAATGATCTTGGCTGCCACTATTGTTGAGTATTTTTCTTTGAGAATGTTATTGCTCTAACATTTAGTAATTACCAGCTAACATAAAAGGCTGCTAGACTTAAAGGCCTAGCATTCCGTTAAAAAAGACCATAAATGCATGTCGCCCGCCACCTTTCATGCCAAAGTTCACGACTAAGATCATTTTACATCGGAGCTGCAGCTGTTTTGGTCGAACCTTGAAAGTAACGTGATGTGCAACAAAATGCTACACTCTGAGTATGTGTTGTGAAATGACTCTCAGCTACTACCACATCAGATTTTAGCTCAGTATCTGTAAAACCAACTAGGTTATATCCATTTTTATCCTTCCTAAGGTCAGTTGGCTGCGGCAGCCATCTTGAATTGGGTTAACTTCAAAAGCGATTCAGTTGTAGACATACATCAAATGATTACTCTCTTCAGTGGTTCATAAGATATTTTGGTAGCAGACAGACACAAACACAGACAAAATTCAAATTGTCTGCTTTTGCTTTTCAGCAGTGAGTAATAGAAATGAAATATTTTTGAGACATTACCTCAAAAACCACGAGTGTGGAGTACAATGTAAACATCTCGAGCCACATTACTTTTCTTTACGTTTTATTTCCAAGGAGCAACATCTTTTGTAATCCTTTAAAGTGGTATTGAGAAAAAGTTCTTCATCCTTTCAGAAGGACATTTAAAGTTTTTCTTAGGAAATTTGCTGCTTTTGTTCAGTCGTTTTTAGTCCATTCCTCCACTTGAGCATTTTCAGAAGAATATGTTTTGTTTGCAAAAGCATTTAACGTTGATCTATGACTCATCGACGCATAAAAAGGCCCCAAACTTAAGAAAAAAATCCATATTGTGTCAACACAGCAGAAAACTTCAGAAAAGGTCTGAATTTTTATTGTTTCCATTTTTTGGCACTTTGTTCTTTTTCTTTTGCTTCATTTGAACAAATCACCAAAGATAATATTGTACGACAAGCATATAAGTGGATTACAGTAACAGGGTGGTTCTCAAAGAGTTTTAACAAAAGGTTTCTTTAAATTTAAGAAGTTGGCAGTAGCACGGTGCAATGACTCCTCAAGTTGCTAATTAAGCTTAAAGTTACTCTCCTCTGTGATAGACCCACCGTGGATATATTACACTACTTAAACTGTAAAGCAATAACATCAAGCTTTATAAAAAGTATTAAGTGGCACAGCTAAAGCATGAAATTTGTAGAAATGTAAGAACAGACTATTTACCAGAAGAACATAAATTATTTAAGGCTGTTCTGAATGCAATAAACCTCACAGCTCAATACAAAGTTGGTCCACGCGGTGCGCATAATAAAGTGAGTATTGAGTGGATATTTTCTTGATTAAATGTTGGATACAAGCAGTCAACATCCACCTACATGCATCAATACTCCTCGTTCAGCAAGCAGCTCATAATCCTCAAATGGTTTTGCAGTCTGGCCTCTGGAGCTCCGGTGAAACAAGGCGAATTAACATAACTCAACATCTCTGAGACAACAAAGCCCCGGGCCCATTTAGGATGCAGGTTCTCCGCCTGTATCCCCAGTTAAGCTCCGCACATCCTGACAGAGCCAGGCTCTGGGCCCTCGTGTCCTTGAGGCTGCTCAGACGATGTCCTAATCGACGATGAGACAGTCCAACGCAGAGCTGGCATGAGCCTGGGGGGACAGATTGGTGCCGAGCGACACCACACCGCACCCCACCAGACAGTTCCGAGCCAGGGCTCATGAGAGATTGAGACAGCCCGGGGTGGTGAAAGACAACAGCTCTGCCTGCCAGTGGAACTGCTGGCATGGAAAAGGGGCGCAATGGGAGAAGGTCCATGCCAGCTGTGGCTCTCTGTAACCTGCTGCACCAGAGCTGTACTTCATTAAACCACTGTCACTTTTTATAGCAGGCTGCTTTCAGTTGCTTTTAGTACAACATGTGTACTAATAAACCTGTCAAAACCTAAAACCACAGCAAAACAGTCTCTAATTTTAAACACAAAACAAGAGAGAAAAAAAAATCTCTCACCAACATTAAACCTTACATGTTGTTCTTTAAATTGATAGTTTGGATCTTTTAAGGTGGGGTTCTGTGGAAAGGTTAGGAACAATTATTGTTTTACCTGTTGGAGAAACAGAGTTTAATCCTGACTGAACTGCTGAGCTAACGACTAGACCGAGCAAGGCCAAGATCAAAGTGTACTTCTGTTGTCTAAAAGGCTAGTCTGGTGATTTTTAAGGTCAAATAATCATCAACAGTTAGTACCTAATCAGCTGTGACATCAGTCATAAAGCAGAGTATGGAGAAAGAGGCAAAAGCTTTCAACCAGGTTAGGTTAATGGCTAGAAACTTTTCACTTTTCTTCTTTCAGGCTTATAAAATAACTCTTTCTCAAAAACAACATACTGGTGTGAAATAATGCTACATTAACCTCTACAGTTTTGCATGACACCATTTGTTTAGTCTCTTGCAGTTTTTTTCAACGCAAATGTTGATCTCCTGAGGCTAAACGTATCAGTCTGCCTGATCAGCGCGTCGTCAGTCTGAACGTTGACTCAACTCCCGGCGGACGGATACACTCAACAACGTCAAGAGACTGACATTGGCAAAGTAACACAGATGATGATTGGTTGAGAAAATAGCAACAAACTAAACAAAATATGTCATGTGACTGCAAAGGTTTAATATTAGCTAATGTGGCGTTCTTTTACACCTGTATGACATTTTTAGAAAAAGAGTTGTTTCACAAGCCTGAAAAACAGCGGGCATAGAAAAACACCTGCAGCAACATCAGAATCATAAAAGTGCTAATACTAAATACACAAACAATAAAAACTTAATCATGTAAATAATTTCAAATAATGTCAATGTCAGACTTTGATACAAACTCTACTTTTTAAATGTTACTCAAATGATACAAGGCCAATTTGGTAATATGACTTAAATGACTTTTAAAATTGAGATTTTTAGAGCTGTAGAGTTATTTACAACACGTAAGATATTGATCGTTCACAACTTTCCCACAGAACCCCAACTCAAAAGATCCGAACAAGGTAGAAAGTAATAAACACATTGGTTTGTGAGCTTGCTGGCCTGTGGGCTGAAGCATGTAAGGTGACAGAGTGAGGATGAATAATTGGTGTACACGGTATAGAGTCAGAGGTAAGTAACACCCGACTAACCCCCGTCCCCCGTCCCTCTTTCCCTGTTCCGTCCCCCTGTTCTCCTCAGCGCAGAAGAACATACTTCGTTAGCCCATGAATATTCTAATTAGACACCAGCATGGTGGTGGGGGATTAGCTTGAGTCTGAGAGCATGTGAGAGGATACAGAATATAAATATATGTCTTACACAGGCTCTTACAGCGTATTCACTGTCAACCCAGTGAGTGTGTAATGTTCATGTCTTCGCATGACACACACCACTTTAGCAGCACAGACCGAGTGTGACACCCGCGCTCTTATCCCGCTGTTCCTCCTCCCTCTGCATGCGCCTTAGCGTGTTTACAAAGAGCATATGAGTGCGTGCACGTGTGGCCGCTCGTTCGCGCTGATGACCTTGACAGCAGGTGGGTGAACTCCCAGGTGTGTCCCAGTTTTGGTGGGAGGATCAGGTGGGACTGCGCCTGGCTTGCTGCGTCCAGATTAATGAGCTTCTCCTCACTCACATCAGCTGCTACTGCTGCTGCGGCTGCTTTCGAGCCAAGCTGGAAACCGGGACAAAGTCCTGGCGTGCATTCACTCGACTCATTTATATTGTCCCACAATGGTGCCGTACAATTATGCCGTGCCAGCTCCATACAAAATTTGGATAAGGGAGAGGCACTGATGTATTGTTTCTCCTGGCATAAAAGCTGGTTTTGTTCTTGAGATATTAACAGTAATTATTCTCTAAATGCACTCGATTCTCGGTTGGTAAAAACCCGTTTAAACTTCCAGGTTTAATGCCCAGAACGACCAGTGGGACCTCTCAGAATATAAACATTATGAGACACGCTCAGCGGTGCAGTAAAATCAGCCAACTAAGTTACGAGGATGAGAAAATCCTAATAATGATGGCACAGGAATTTGCACGGTTCCTTGTTTTTGCCAGATTTTATTTCCATTATGTTGCAGCACAGAAATACGGGGATAGGTTTGTGTATCTGTGTGTGTGAGAGGCTGCAAGATGAACGCCACAGCTCGCAGGAACCGGACCCAACTTGGGATAAACAGGAGTTGACCTCGGTGACCTCCCTCATTAGCAGGATGAGATGGAAGACGGAGCAGGGACGACGTGCACCGTGGTGCTGCCGGTGTGTGGGTTGGCAAACAACTACTGAAAGCAACAAACACACACGTCATGGATGAGACAAAGAAGAACAATGAAAAGAACCCTCTCGCGACCTGACCAGCAGAGAGGGGATGGATTTATGTGGCCATTATCTCAGTCCTAGCTCCCCACTCAGATGAGCATGAAATATTCCACAGTTATTTATTTATTTATTTTTTAGAAATGCAAGAATTCACTTAAAAATCTGCTACTAATGAGCAAATTTTGTCATTTTGTTTGACACGAATGAAAGGTATTTATAGTTTGCAGCTTTAGAGAAAAATGCGAGAAACAAATAGGGATTTCTGGAACTGTGGAATTTTTTCAAGAGAAGTTATTTATTTGGTCACTTTTGTACATCAAAATAAAAACTAACAAACCTGACATCATCAGGACTGTTTATTTTGCCATGATGGATAGCAATTTGCCATGTAATGTGAACAGCTAATTGTATTTAACATAGTATCAGTACATGTAATTCTTGGGGGAGCTATTACTCTCAGGCAGAGGTTAGAGTGAGTCCGTAGCCTCGCACTAGAGTCTGAGTTCTGAGGTTTGAACCCAGACTGTAAGTCACCAACACACTGCTCCCCAGACCTAACCTCCACTCATGGCTCGCAGGACTCCAGGATGTCACACTTTAGAATGGCTGTAGTCAGGAGACACATTCACAAACCACTTCAAGACTTAGAAAGACTTAGACTCCTTCTGGCCATCTAGATGCATTTTCTGTATGGACCGAGGAAACATGAGGGTTCAAAACCAACCTATCGCTGTTACACTTTTGAACTGCTAAGTGAGGTAATAACAGCCAGGTAACCCGGCTTTGCAGCTCAAGAATGTGATGTAGCGATGACTTGCGTAGGACGTGGCTGGCTCCATTAGTGATTTAGGAACGTTCAGAGGCAGCGCAGAGACAATCTGTTCTTTGCAGCCATTTTGTTGGTTTTTGAAAGTGTTTAGAGACACGCATGCAGAAGTGCGTGGGTAGCTGGACTCACACTGGAGTTTGATTCAGACAGCGGGATTAAGGTAATCTATCACCGGCCTTAAAGACCCAAAAGTTACCCGGGTGACCAAAGAGTGCTCTTCACATGACAGAACCCAGGAAAAAGATGACGAGGGCCAGACCAAGCCAGAAAGATTGTTACTTCATTTACTTCCCTTATAGTCAAGTTTTATTGCCTTCTCAGAGCTCCATTAGGGCCCCAGCAGAGCAAATCTAAGGACCTAACTAAAGATAGACTGATTAATCGGCTGACTGATTTTAATCAGCCGATATTGGTCACTTTAAAATATCAGCTATTGGCCATGCATGTGCATACTTAATCAATTACCAAGTAGGAAAATAAAGATGCAGCAGTAGCTGCTACAGTGAGAATGTCTTCTAGACCTCACTAAATCATTGGTCATAGAACCTTACCATTTTGGGGTTTTGTTAAAATATGTAGCGTCCTCCTGAACAGTTGTACAACCTGTTGCCAAGCATATAGCCATCAACTATTTTGCTGATTTTAGGGGACTCTTTTCCCCTTTTAACAGGAATCATACACCAGGGAGGCTTGCCTTAGAACACGAGGGACAAACATAGATCATGTGATTCTTTGATGTAAAGCTCTGTACTAACAAGATTAGCAGCTCAGGAGCAAAAGTTTCCTGGAAACTACATCAGACGTGACATACAATTATCAGTAATAAATGAGGCACCAACACCACTGAACCTTTGGGAAAGTTTCATCTTTCAGCTGGCTGAGCACAAACAAGAAAGAGAGTGACAAACTGATGAGAGACACACAGCGAGCGTACTGACCTCTCTGTCCAGGCCGGCAGCCACTGTAACTATGTCTCCGGTCTCGCTGTTGATGGTGAACATGTTGGGGATGGGACTGTGAGGGGTCTGCGACAGGATGCGGTAGCGCACCATGCCATTGGCTGTGGTGGAGTCGTCGGAGTCCGTGGCCGTAACCTGCATCACGGAGGAGCCTGAGGAGAGAACGACAACCGGAGTGAGCCATGGGAGAACGAGAAGTCGAGGATGTTCAAGCTTGGAAACAAAATTAATCATTAAAATAAAGAAAAAGAAAAAAAAAAGAAGCTCATTACTGGTTTTGAAGATGTAGGAAGTAATAAAGAGCACTCAGAGATAACACAAAGTCTTTCAAAAACTGCAAAAAAGTCAATCAAAATTTCCAAATCGCCGTGACATTCTGTGTTCAGGCAAAACAGAATTTACGGAGTAAGAGGCGATACAGAGCAGAGAGAACACAAAGTCGCTTAAATAGGCTCCTATTTTAAGCTGGGCGGATTTGTCCTGTGGTTATTTCAAGCTAGCAGGGCAAAGTTTCCACCTCTGCAGAGGCCATTTAGAAATGAGCAGCACAGGGTCTTCTACCATTTCCACCATCCATTATTTCAGCCTTCAGTGGAGCCGCGGCAGCTCTTAATGCTTTGATACTCTCTCTCCATTTGTCTTAGAATCACAGATAAACACTGTCATTTAAGGCAGACAGCACCGAGGCGGTGAGACAGAGGGGACGTTTGCAATGTGTGCGTGTGAAAACAAAATCTATGTACATCTACATTTGTTCCCAGCCTCCATTTGTATGCATGTGCTTGTTTGTGTCATCTCAGCGTGGAAGCGGGGTGGGGGAGAAGCCCCGTGTCCCAGAGCACAATTATTGATTTGCACGAGTTTGTCAGCTGGGCTCACAAATGCGACCAGGCAATTAGGAGCACTTTGTGCTGAAAAGAGGAGAGATCACCTCGCCTCTCTCTCAGGGTTCTGTGAAAATGTCACTTTCCATCAGGCAGCCATTTACAGGCTGCTGCTGCCGCTGCCGCTGAGAGAAGAAAGAGCGCCAGCGTGCAGGAGGAGAGGAGACGACAGGAGCACACTTCAATGGGAAGGAAGAGGGGAAATTAAAAAAGGAAAAACAAGGACATAGGAGTTTAGATGTGAGAAGAAAAACAAGATGGAGAATGTGGCCACAAATGTGCGTTGAAACGGATTGTTATTGTGTCTGTGTGTTCATTTGACTGTAGTGTTAGCAAAATATTCCATGAACCACTGGACGATTTTTAATGAAACTTTTAGAAAGTAATCACCGGGTTGACATCTACAGCTGATTACATTTTGTAGTCAGTTCAGTTCAAGATGGCCTCCACAGCAAAGCAATCTTAGCAAACCCAAAATAATGGCTGTAACTGTCACTTGGTCAATAGAACTATTGAGCTAAAAGTTGTGTGGTAGTAGTTGAGAATAACCCTCAGCTTATACTCTGAGCACTAACTGTTGGAATCACCTCTGTCTGTCTGTTAGCAAAATATCTCATGAACCACTTAACAGATTTTTAATTAAACTTTTAAAATATAGTAATTGGATGTACATCTACAACTGATAAATTTTTGAACCCAACTTAAGTCAAGATGGCCACCACAGCTACATGAACTTAGTAAACACAAACATGGTTAAAATTCAGCCAATTATACAGATGATGAGCTAATATTTGGTGCAGTAGCAGCTGTGCATCATCTCCAGCATATACTTTGAGTTCAACACATTGTGCAGTATCTTTGCTGTAACTGTTGGAGTCAACCGTGTCTGTCTGTTAGCAAAAAAAACACAGGACGTATATCAATGAAATTCTCAGAAAGTAATTATTGGCTGTACCTCTACAACTGACTACCTTTTGGAGTCAACCCAATTCAAGATGGCCGCCACAGCTAATCAAACTTAGCTTTCACAAAAATGGCTATACTTCAGCAAATTTTCCAAAAATTGTGCTTAAATCTGGTGGGGATTTAACTGAGAGTCATCACCATACTCTGAGCGCTAGCAGATCATGCGAGATGTCACAATTTTGCACAAGTTTGCACATAACGTAATTTTCAAGGTTTGACCAAAATGTCTGCAACTCTGTCATTTCTCAGTATATTCTAAGATGAACTCTGGCCTGAAAGGAGGTGGGTGATTCCTTCAAGAAATACTAAACCTTAAATTATTTTCTTTTCCGCAATGCTGAAAGTCTGGCACAACAAATTCGGTTCGCAACAGTTTGCCTGACTTTGATAGTAGACGCCGCTAATCACAATTAATCACCAGACGATCCTGTTGGGAACACGTGAGTCCGGTTTTGCTTCACAGCCTTCCAAATCATCAATGTAAATGACGGTGAGGAGTTGATTGGAGATTTGGTGGTTCCCCGTGGGTCTGAGCACTTACAGGGGTCCCCGTTCCTATAATTGGGTTTCGATGGCACCATCATTCCTGTGACAGCCTGCACGGACAGGATAATTGTAGCCTCAAATTCTATTTCAAACTTCATTAAGTTTCAAAGCAGGATTTGTCACTCTGACCAGCAAGCAAAAGAAGAGAGTCCAAAGAGAGAGGGGGGGAAAAAAAAACAATTACAGCACATAGGGCAGTGTCGGTGGATAATGAACCTTTTCAGTCCTGTAGCATGGAGATGAACCACATGTTGGTTTCAGGATTCTGTGATGTGATAATGGGCTGCTTTCAGCTCCAAAGAGGAAACGCTATGCCTGCAAGGGTAAACTGAGCCCGCTTAATTCCTGTTTAATTTGAACACTAATTCTAAATCCTAATTGCTTTTCCGTTCAAAATCGCTGGACCTGAAAATTTGGTGGCAGTCGCATATATCGTCGGCCATTTTGCTCACGCGACTAGGGATCACTGGAGAGGTCTCACTGCTAAACACGAATCAGATTGAGTCAACATCTGCCTTCAAATTAGAGAGGAGGTGCAGAAAGAAAATTCAAGGCCCAGCATTCCTTGAAGGCGTACATATCGTGCACTGAGTTTTTAGACTATGATCATCTTTTGTTGAGAAATGACAGAGTTCTAACATTTCTGGTCAAACGTTGAAAATAACAATATGTGCAGTCTCTTACTATATAACGAGATGTCACACTCAGAGAATATGTAGTGAATAGCTCTCAGCTACGAGCACACCAAATTTTGGCACCATATCTGTAAAACAGACCTATTTTAGCCATTATTGTGTTTTTAAATGTCCTTGTGTCGGCTGTCTTGCATTGGATTGGCTCCAAAACTTAATCAGTAGTAGAGGTGCATCACATGACTGTATCCTGAAAGTTTTATTAAAATCTGTCAAGTGGTTTACGAGATATTTTGCTAACAGACAGCCAGAGTTGAGTCCAAACAGTTAATGGCAAATTTTAAAAGAAAGATCTTGCGCAATCTGTTAGCACTCAGACTATTTGTTGGGGGCCCTTCTCAGCTACTGCCACACAAGATTTCATGTCATCATGTGGAAATTTGGTTGTGTTACAACCATTTTTGTGTTTATTAAGGTCAGTTGGCTGTAGCGGCCAGCATGAATTGGTTTGACTCCAAAGTTAATCAGCTGCAGATGTACATCTAATGATTACTTTCTGAAAGTTTAATTAAAATCTGTCCAGTGGTTCATGTGATAATTTGGTAACAGACAGGCCAACACACACACATTCACAGACAAAGGCAAGAACATAATCGTCCACCGTCGCCTTTTGAGGGCAGATGATAAAGATGTATGTAGTCAGAACTTGAGGAAAGGCTGAATCCAAGACATAAATCAGAGGAGAAAATTGCAAAGAAGAAGCGACTTTATAAAGACCTTTAAAAGGAAAAGTGCAAAAGGAAGTCCGGGAGTGAGAGGATGAGTGGATAATGTTTCTCATCAGTGGATGGAACATAAAGGGTACCTTTCAAAGGGACAAAAAGACCACAATATAAGAGACAGAAAGAAGTAGAGGTTGAGAGGTAGAAGTGGTGAAAGAACTGGTTGAAACCCGATGAATCTTGGCGGAAGTGATGAGGGGGAAATCGCTTTTTTTTCTTCACAAGAGTCTCTAATAGGATCCATTGCTCCAACTGAGGTGTGAAACTGGTGCAAATCAGCCTTTTGGAATCGTTTTCTCTCCGTTACAGCGTCTTAGTCAAACCTTTTCCCCTGTGAGTTGTCTTCAGGATCACAGGGGCAGACATCAGTGGGAACGACACCCAGGAAACTCTGCTCATTACACAGAAATGCAACGGAAAAACAAAGATGGAGGGGTTATTTCAGGCAGCGGGGGCTCCATCTGCATTTGGTAGGGATAATCGTTATCTGAACAGAAAACAAGAGGTGACTGGCAGCTGAAGGACTTCCAAGGCTTAAATAGGTCTAAAACTGTTCCTGGTTGAATCATCTGTTAACATTAGCAGCTGTGTTCGCTGGTTCTCTAATGGAGGACTCCATGATTTTACACATGGAGATCAGTTAACCTGTCATGTTGAGAAAATTGTTACCTAAATTGTTAAAGTTACAAGTAGAAAAGAAGCTTAAACCAGCAGACCTGTAGCTAAAAGCTAAAATAACCAAAACTGAACCTATAAATTAGCAAAGTTGTAGATTAAAGTTTGAATTAGCAGAGCTGTAGCTAAAAGCTAAAATGAGCAAAACCCCAGCTAAAAGCTTAAATCAGCAAAAGAGTAACAATAACTAAATGTTAAAATAACCAAAACAGTAATTATAAGTGAAAATAAAAAAAAAACATTGCTAAAAGTTTAAATTAGCAAAGCTAATTTAGCTAATTTAGCTAAAAGCTAAAATGAGCAAAACCATATCTAAAAGCTAAAATCAACAAAAGACTAGCTAAAGCTAAATGTAGCAAAACAGTACCTAAAAGCTAAAAACAAGCAAAACAGTAGCTACAACCTAAAATTAGCAAAACTATAGCTAAAGGCTAAAACTAACAAAAAGCTAAATATAGCAAAACAGTAGTTCACAGCTAAAAGTAGCATAAGACAAAAATAGAACAAGTATGTTGAAGCAGATTTCAGGGAACAATGTTTTTGAAACAAGTCCACAAGAAACTATACACAAGATCAATAGTGTGAATGCTGACTCAGCGTTCACTAACACCAACGCTGTTGTTTATTGTCTTTTTCTTGACAATGCAGGAAAAAAACAGAATGATGTCATGGAGTTTATTTTAGTTTGAACTCTGACTTAATTTTGAATCCAATGAAAAGTCTCTTTGTAGCATGATGCAGGAATACAGCCAATGCTTTTTGACCTTTACTTGCAAAGAAATGCATTTTTAACAGGGTGTGAGATGGTTTTCAGCTGTGTGTGTGTGTTTAATTCTCCTTCATGTGTAATTGTCAACCTTCTTCTGTCTCTCGCACCTTCCTTGTCTGACTTCTTGTAAATGTGGTCCTCTGGCTCCTCATTGACATCCATGCACAGCTACAACCTGTTGCCTCATCACCGAGCCTTATATCTCTTTCCACTCATTGTCAGATCGTTCTACTCTTTCAGTTGGGTAACTCTCCGGTCTTTTGGTATACGATCCACGGATTTTATCTGTTCTGTTCAATCTGTTATTCTCTGTGCCTTGGGTCCTATTTCTTTCCCAGTTGTTCTACCTTTCAGCTCCCTTTCATTTCCCTAAATCTGCCCGTGAATCGCATTAAAAACGTCCCTTTGGATCCGTGTGAAATCCAGCGGTTATATCACCCTCACCCTCACAGAGCTCCAAACTCCGACGGGAAACTCAGTGTTGTTGTTGTTTGAAGAGTACGCCTTTCATGAAAGACCAAAATCAAATCTGAAGTGATGTTGAACAGGTTCTGTCAAAGCTCTGAACGACTTCTTTTTCAAACCCTCCTAAAGCTATAGAATTATATTAAAACACACATAACCATTTCTGTGGGTCCATGTGTTTAAAAAACAACTCCCCCCACCAAAAAAAACCAAAAAGTAAGAAAACATGCTGTGGGTAACTGCAGGCAGCAGGGGTTTGTGGATGTGCATACCAGCTGAATCTCAACAAGGTGCTGTCAGACTGGATGATCCAGCTCCTGACAGGAGGCTGGTTCAAAATGAAAAAAATAAAATAATAATAAAAAAAAACATTATACCTAGAATCTGTTCCAGGCTCAAAGGCATCAGACTATTTACAGCTAGCTGCCTTCCCTACTGGCAGCAGAACGTGACTTGTCAGAAATGAAGCCTGACGTGCAAAATCATGAAATTACCCAGGACAGTTCCATGTTGGCTTTGTACATGAATAATATAAATACTAACTTTAAAAAAAAACAACTTTTAAATTAATTCCTTTGGGGTTCAAGTGAGTTAAAAATACTTTTGCCCAATCAGATGTCCACGTTTTTGACAGCTTGTCAGCGAGTAAAAACAATATGAGAAGAGTCACTTAAACAGCGGATGAATGAGCAACGAGTGGAGTCAATGTTCTGTTTGTTCTTCCAAACAAACTGGGAAAGAAAAAAAAAAAAAAAGAACAGAAGAACACACAAAAATGCAGCCTTTGTACTGAGGTGGCGGAGCAAAAAGAACAAAAAGAAAGAAAGAAAGAAAACAAAAGGTCAAGAATTCATTAACATGAATGCAGTGAAGACGCAGCTTTTTATCCCAGACTGATAACTAAGTTGTGTTTTGTGAAGGGAGTAGATGGAGCTATTCTAGTGAAACCTTGTAAAAGATGTTCTGTGTGATCTCAAGAAATGTGTTAGTCCTCAGAGTAAGTGCTGAGGATGACTCTAAGCTAATACCACATTAAATTTTAGCCCAAAATTAGTGTATTTGACGGAATTACAGCCATTTCTGTGTTAATTAAACTCACTTAGCTGTAGCGTTAATTCTTTCACACAACCATTGTAAACCTGGCTGACTCCAAAAATTAACGGCTTGTAGATGATTACTTTCTGAGAGTTTCACTAAAATCCATCTAAAACTTTAGTTTTAAGTTTTAAGCTCCACAATGTATAGCAATCAGATACGTGTTGTGAAGTACACTCACCAGCCACTTTATTAGGTACACCTTGCTAGTACCGGGTTGGACCCCCTTTTGCCTTCAGAACTGCCTT
>JAOXNZ010000166.1:22999184-23011497 GCA_028566095.1 Kryptolebias brasiliensis
GACCCAGGCCGTACAACCTGCTCTCCCCCTCTCACCAAAGGAGCTCTCTACTGTGAGCAACAGCTCCTCCTCAGAGGGCAGTTAAATTTAATAATTGTTTTGTCTTTTTTGCTGCAAGCCAGGTTGTGTAATTCAATTTGAAACACTTAATTGAGTCATTTTAAATTTTGTTTCAAATATATTTAAAGTCTATCTGACACAAGTATACAAAGCAAACGAAATCCTCCAACTGTTCTAAAATACACAGATTCATTCTAACAACAACAAAAAGTCATATTTACTCAGCTTTCCTTGTGCTCCGTTAGCTGTCTGACAAAGCTTAAGCTCAGGCTAACTCCCACTCTCATCAGTTCCTCCCGGTGCTAGTCTGTCAGAATCAGCAGCCTTGTCTCTCTTTTTCCCCTTGAACCAAAAAACTAACAAGCAAAGCTTGGCCTATGAGCGCATTGCAGAGCTGGGAACTCCCTGTCAAGTTGGAAGAAAGTAAGTCATGGACAAAATTTCCCCTGGGTCAAATTCTGGCTACAATCTCTCTCGCTAAATCATACATCACATCACTGGCAGCGTGGGACCATGCGGTCTGAAGACGAGGTACCGCTCAAGTCGAAGTGCATACAACCTAACATGCTTCTTTCACTCAAGGCTGTGTCAAATGTTTACTGAGCTTTTCCAGGGACCAGTAACCTGGTTGATTTATTGATCCCCTTTTTTGCTGGGTGAGTGTAAGAGCAGGAATGGAAATACAAAAAAACACACAGGAGAGGCTAGAAATCATAAGACAATCATGATGAGCCCTTTCCTAATTCATACAGTGCATATACATTGTGTGTACAATTTAAAAAAAAAAAGCCTCTTTCTTATCCTGCCTCCAAACACAGGAGCTTGCCGTTGAATTAGCTCTATCAGCAGCACGACCATCGATCACGCTGACAGGCACGTAGGCGCCGTGAGCCCGACAAAACCACTCACCTCGAGTGCAGGTGTTAGTCTTGGCTGATATAAACTGAAACCACTAATGTGCATACAACAACCAATGGGTGAGCGCTCGCATACGTCTCAAGTGGTCTGGATATTTAATTCAAACGTCTATAGAGCAGTTTAACCTGGAGTTCCAGCAAGGGAGAAACCAGTCATGAACTCAACCCTTCGGATTCTTGTGTGTCGGTGTGTGCATGTGTGTGTTAAATCCTACAGGCCACATGCAGGCTAACCGCCCAGCTGTCAGGTTGCCCCATTGATCATTCCAGCAGCTCAGAGTGCAATAGGTAATGAGAGGGTCTAAAATGCAGAAAAAAGAAAAGTGGAAGGACACTATGGGAAACCAAGACGAGTCAGGGAAGGTAAAAAAAAAGAACCTGCGCTTGCTGAAGATATAAACAAACATTTATCAATCTACAGGCCGACCAAAGACACACACACCAATTTGCAGACACACTTCTAAAGCTGCACCTGCTCATTAGCGCCCATAGTAAGAACAAAGACAACAGTTTTCCTTCGCACCACCTTGGCTGCCTTTCCCCCCTTCTCTGTTCTATCTTGGTGCTCCGTGCAACAAAACCTCCAATCTACAGGAAACGGCAGCGCAAGTGTCAGTGTGTTTTGTCGAGGCATTCTTCTTTTTACTGTTGGCTTCAAGATCATTCATGTCTTGAGAGGCTTGTTTGAAGGTACGGAGGAGCAGCTCCTCTGAACGTACGTCGGAAAAGAACAAAAGAAGACGAGAAGGCGAGAAAAGCCATTTCCTCACACAGGTAGCTGGGAAATAACGAGACAGATGTAATTGGGAATAGAGTGATAACAGAAAAGGAGCAGACGTTCTGCCTTACATGGAAGGATGCTCTCTCCTCTCTGTCCAGGGGTTGGGTGACGAACATGTTGCCGCTGATGGGATCTATGTTGTAGATTCCACTCGGGGGCTGATCGGCGCCTGCTCCGGTGATGCTGTAGCGGATGCCGACATCCTTGTCCTGATCTGAGCGGATCTAAGGAGAATTAGAGAAACAAGGTCAACACAGAGGGGAAATCTGTTCTTTAGCCCTAGCTTTTCAGACGGCTCCTGAACTGGCAACAAAAAGTTTGAGAAAATGCTCAGTTTGTGAGATAAACTGACAAAAGCAGATGGTGATGTAAACCCGCAGTTTGGGAGAAAACTGGAAGCATGTGGGAAGTTTGCTAAATGGATTAGGATCACATTTCCCCAGCAAGACTTTAAATCTAGAGTCTAAATGTGAAAATAAAAGTGAACGATGCCCACGGAGGGAAACAGATCTGCAGTCAGATGAATCTTATACAACTCTGACTTTTCTCTTTGTGTCAGCCTCTCAGCAGACTCCTACTTCAGATGCCGACCTTCCGAGATTATGTAAAACTGATTTGTGCTTTTATTCTCAACTCAATCTGACTGGAGCTTAATATCTCAGAACGTCTGTTCTACCTCTAACACCACGGCTGGTATTTCAAACAAAACTCAAATGCCATATTGAAAGAAGTGGTGCATTTCACTTTCAACAGGTTTCAGTATTAAAGCCTCTTGTGTCAAAGAAAATAAGTATCAACTGTTTTTTTTCTTTTTGTCTGTGCTTTGCAGACTTTATTGAAGACAAACTGGGACCTGGCTGTAGCTTTTCTTCCAGTGGGATTCATATTTGTTTTGCCTCAAGGTTTCTGTTGCATCACCAAATGATACAATGGCATTAATCAGATTGAATGCTGCTCCTGAAAGTAGTAGAACTCATAAGTTGGCGTACACAGGCACTCACCCTTTACTGTTTTGTTGTTAACTAAAAAGGAATAAAAGCTTGCAGGCATTTTATTTTTTGGATAGAGAAACTACAAAAGAATAAAAAGCAAATGCCCTTCTGGAAGAGCAGAATGCTCACTCAGTCCTTACTTTGGGGACTAATGAAAGCTTTGAAAGCAATGAACGCTTAAAGAAATAATTTTACATTTTGCAATGCAGGTTTGGTTGTTTTTTTCTTCTTTAGATAAATGAATGAGAACCACTTTAATTTCATAAGTTACCTCCAAACACTGGTTATCATATACATTCAGTGGAAAACAGCTAGTTCGACTTAGGACACCTAAAGCTAGTCCATCACATTCTGTAAACATACGAAATATGTTCGATCAGCCACAAAACCTGAAATATTTGAAACCATTTCAAACACAAGTTCAACAAAAGAGAGAGGTTAATAAACGTTGGACAGCTAATGCTTATTTCTCCATCACTACAGTCTTAAAAAGTAACAACCAGTGAGCTATAAGAATACTTACACTAATCTCTGTGCAATAAAGCAGCAGAGTATTTTATGCACGTATTTCTTTACCTTTTGAATCACAGCACAGGATACCGTGTTCTTTTTTTTTTTTGTTGCCCTACTTTTTAACTAATTAGTAAAGGAGAAAGGTTAGTTAACAGAGAACAGGAAGTAGAGAATTGTTCATGTATTTGTGACCCTCACAAACCGCAGATAGTTAAGTCTAGAGCATATCACTGTAACTTTACGCAGAACAATCGACAAAGGGTGTCTTTCATGACAGGGATGCTTTTTTTGGCACAACACCAGCAGACCCCAAAGGAAGATGATCAAAATATTATTCTATTTGTCACAGTGTGCTTTAAAAAAATAAAATAAAATTGTCAAGTACTTAGCCTTGTTTTCTTTGGATTATAATGAGTTTTGATATTTTTATTATTTGGTCCTGTTTCTTTGCTTTTTGTACTATCACTGCCACTGGATGTTCTCCATAGTCCTTGACTCTAGCTCCTTACATATCACCTGCATTCCATTAGTAATCAGCACACCTGTTGTCATTCAGTGACCACTTCTCCCACATATACTCTCTGGATTTCCTCAATTCCTTAGCAGGTCCTACTGTGTATTCCTGTTAATTCGGTTCTTGTCATGCTACACTGTTTTTGAATGCCTGCTGGTTGAAAAACTAACATTTGAGTTTTGATCTCTGCCTCCTGCCTACCTGTGTTTGGGCCCTTCAATACCCACTTCCCACTTTGTACCAGGACAAATACTCTAACTTTAAAATATCCGGGAGTATGCTTGAATGGTTTTTATTCCCATTGATTGTCACACCTGACTGTAAGCATTTGCCAAAACTTCTTTGCTCGCTAGTTGTTTTTGTTCAAAGCCTAATAGACTGTAATGAGTATGAACAATAAACTGTTATAATCATTGAAATTATGCACATTCTATATGTTTTCCTATACATACAAGATATTTGTGGCATGTGACATGTTGTACACCTGATTTTCTCATAAATATTGTAATGAGTGATAAGAACCTGAACCTCTAAAGTGTGTCTTGTGAAGTCTTGTATTTTACGGGGATTATTAGTGGTCTTTTAGTGGTCTTTTTTTTGCAGACTGTTTACTTGATTGTGTGTTGCATGAATGCACATTCTACAAGTATTAATTAACGCCTTTATACTAACACTAATATTTCATTCCTGAACCTTTCTGCCATATAAGAGTTTTTGTTTTAATAAATCAAAATGCAAGGATCCCCGGTTTATTATCATATAGAAAAAATTAAAAGGTGCTACCATCAATTTAACCAAACCAACTGATGAAGAAAATACTAATTTGCTGGTGTTTCAGTTGTCTCTAACTTTTAAACAGTGTGATAAATCTAATCATAACATCTGTTGTTCAACTTCACCCCAAGGTTTTGACCACAATAGTGTTTTTTTTCCTCTGTTCGGAGTGAATCATCACCATGGTTACAAGTCAGAGGGAATAATCAGAGTCAAATGGAAAGAGAGGTACGTTCGACTCTTTTTTTTCTTTCTTCTATATCTCTCTCTTCCCTCCTATGCAATTTTCCTGGTCTGTGGGGCTGCAGATCATGCATGAAAATGAAATTACTTCATCCGTTCAGCGGTGACGGAGGCTGCTGCATAAAACATTTCACTGCTCGAACATGATACCCCCCTCTCTTAATTTTCAATGTGGTGCTTCCACACCCACAGTGAGGCACTCCACTGCAGCTTTCACCGCCACAATTTTCATTTCCTGAGCTCACTTCACACAAGATCCATTTGTGGACTCTGCAGGTAATGCACGGTGCTGTGTAACCTCTATCAATTGCTGCACTTAGGCTGTTCTACTTGGCATATATGCATCACAATGATACTGGAAGACTAATTGTGTTCATTATTCAGCCAGTATCTGTCACTCAAAGCAGGATGTAATTATAAACTAAACAACAAAATTCAATCATTTGTCATCATTATTAGTGCCACTGACTTTGGTAATGGATATAAAATGTGTTTTGAAAAATCTTCTGATTTATTATTTGGTTGGACAATAAAAAAAAAAAATCCAAAACCCTGAACGCTATTAAATCCATTATTAGATTAAAGGACTATCATTAATTGAAGGAATGCATATCACCCATTGCCTTTCATGCTAGAGTTTTAATTTAAAATCATCTAATGCTGACAGGAAACTGAGTTATAGCTGATTTGGTCAAAAATTGAATGTTATGCAAGATCTTATGCAATACGATGACATCTCGCAAGATGTGAGATAGCACTCAGAGTATGTGTTGAGGATGACTCTCAGCCACAACCATACCAAATCTTAGCTCAATATCTGTAAAACTGACTGACATTATCGGCTCTCACCTTTGGCGGTGGGCAAGAAGCAAATTGAGGACTCATTCAAAGACAGGCAAAGCAGTAAAAACAAACCACCAAAAAAGCCCGTCTGTTTGAGTTACGGGAACAAGGGGAGAAAAAAAAAAAAAGAAGAATGAGAAAAAAATAAATCCATTGTTTTTCCACACAGACTTTCTGGATGTGTAAGAGTCTGTAGTCATAGTATGTGTGTTTAGTGAGACGTTTGGCAGGTGAGAAATTCTGCGTGTGCATCAATGCATGAATCAAGAAAACCTGTTCGGTTTAATAATTCAAGGCCGGCACGTGGGAATCAGACTCATGAAACTTTCATCTGCCACAGGTCTGTTAGTCTGTATGTGGGCATGTGCACAGTTGTGTTGCTGAGTGTGTTAATGCTCATGGCTGCACCAAAGTATCCATCTGCCTGATCTCAACCTATGCAAAGCGAAGGATTCTGGGTACTCGACTAGCATGTGGTGTTTTAAAAAGCTGGTTCGTTTCTTCAGTAAAGCTTTATTGCTGACTGTATATAGTTAGCACAGTGCTGTAAAC
The DNA here is from genome assembly GCA_028566095.1 of Kryptolebias brasiliensis. NCBI lineage: Eukaryota > Metazoa > Chordata > Actinopteri > Cyprinodontiformes > Rivulidae > Kryptolebias > Kryptolebias brasiliensis. The sequence continues at coordinate 23,005,374 of JAOXNZ010000166.1, forward strand.
CCCCCAGAGAGGACAGCGTCTGGCTCCATGCTTAAGATTCCACATCAAGGCCACATGAGACCACATGTCATACTTGCTAGTGTCTCTTAATGAAGAGTCTTTATAACAATAAATTGAATACATGAACAAGCATGGCTTCTTGGAATCCTGGGAATCCCATGAGTGGCATCTGCTCATTTGAGCCATTTGAATAGAATGCTAATGAAGAAAGCTGGGATTTCTAGCCTCCACGCAGTCTCTCCCTCTTCTTCCTTGCATCTGAACCCTGCTGTTTTGAATTCTCCCCCATTCCTTTGCAAGCTCCACACAGATAGAATGACTACTAATCACACTAAAAATAGCCCAGAGAGGCAGATTCAAAGGACTTAACTGGCTGTCAGAGTCCGTCAAATCAGACTAGACATCAGATAAGTGACCTATTTGTTGCTCTTTGAGAGTGATTTCCTTGATTACTGACAATTGATGTGATCCTTTGGGACAAGGCAACAGTGCAGGTTGAGGGATTGGAAGTGATGCAGCCAGGGAGACACGGGTAACAAAAGCATTGGGGAGTTGTGGAAAATTAGATGAACAGTATGTGTTCTGCAGAAACTTGACTGGGCACACAAACTGAGACATGGGAATCGAAAAGGAATACATTTCCATTTATTAAGAATCAGCTGCTGGTTGTCTAATTAGAGTGGCACAAAGTTTCCTTCTACCCAAAACTCCTAACTGATCCAGCCCTGTATGATCACCCTGTCAGCATGAGTAGTTTGATGCCTGCATAAAAAGGGACTAATCTGGTGTTTATTTGATTAGGCGCCATGTTTCAACTACTTACCCCATGTGTTATTTCAAGCAGTACAGCAAAACTCTTGTGCAGCTAGTTTTCTCTCATTTGCTTGGAGAAAACAACTATCCATCATCCAGGCTGTCATAAAAAGGACAGTGTACTGTAGGTGCACACTGGATCGTTTGGGGTTACAGTGTGCTGTGAGCTGTCACACAATAATTGGAATCTGTGGTTTGCACTCTTTGATAGCCTCTTTTATGTCTCATCAGCACATGGTTGTGAAGACCTACATTCCCCTCTCTCTGTCTTTATTTTATTGCTCTTGATGGGCTCAGTAATCTCACTTTGCCTGTAGGGCACATCAAACGCCCCCAGTGGTTAGACAGGTTTATAAAGCTCACCTTTGCTATTATCAAAAGAACAACGCAGTGTGCTGCCTCTGAAGATCCGTTTTTATTGTGACCCAAAACAGGTCCGAGGCTGCATGGTGGTCTCTGGTTCAAATCTTGATTTGCCTAGCCCTTTCTGTGTGGAGTTTGCATGCTTTCCTCATTAATGTGTGGGTTTTCTCCATTGACGTATACTATAATACTAGACTGAATGTTCCCACCATCTCTTGTTTTCAGAGTCTGTGCAATAAGGATGTGCAGAAGTCTATACGAGTGTGTATAAAGTATATAAAATGTAAGCAGTTATTTAGCTTATTCAGGTTTTACTTGTCTACAAATTAAAAAAAGAAACAGTTGAAACACGTCTTGTCCATTCGTCCTGCCATGTTAAAGCCAAACTCAAGTTAGAGGTGGAAGGGTTGACAGAGGGCAGACCTTTGCTCATTCTGTATTATGAGGCATTATGAAATGAGATTTTTAAATGATGACCAATGTAATCCAACCTTTTAAAATCTGGGAACTTTCTTCTAAAATAATCCTGATATGTGATAAGATGGAGGAAACACCAGCTTCTTTATGCTCAGAAATGTTGAGATTACACACAACTGTGCTTGAAAAACTGTAAAACATGATTTTTCTAGCAGTCGGACTGAGCGTGCAGATATTTGAAATATTTAGAGGGATGTTTGCCCTCTCTTTTGTTGCCTACAGTACAGCTATAATAATTTTTTTTCCTGTAGTCTATTAGTGATTAAAGAGTGCTTCAAATTTATTTTAAATTAAAAAGCTGTTTCACTCTTGCATTTTAAAAGGGCATTCTTTGGTATATTTCTTATATTTGATTGGCATAATTATTAATGTACTCTAATGAAAGTTTATATGTAAAAAAATAACCTTAGTGCTTGTATTTCAGTAATTTTGTTCTTTCTCATTATTCTTATCCCTGTAATGATGCTCCAAGTTTAATATGTCAAGTTTTAATGTTAAATGAGAGAAAACCAGCACAATGTTATCTATTTATATTGCTCAGTGGGAGTAAATGTCACTGTTGGCACCACAAGTCAGACATTAAAACACCTACGACACAGCATTTATTGCACTTTGCTGTGAAGGATAAGTAGGTAAGTTTGAGGGATGGTTAACACAGAGGAGAAAAATGCAGCAAAGCCAAAGTAATGGCATTTTCATGCTGAGATGCATTTTGATAAGTAAAGATGCCAACTACTCAGGGCACAGATTCACCATGACTGAGCTGTCTAACATAATTGGGACAGCATCTGCCAAACAGCTCCATGCCTTTAACAGGAACCTACTCACTGACTGCACGGCTCAGACGGTGATAAGGCTGCTCTGCTTTAAACCGTCTCTTCCTCTCTGAAACACCACTATGCAAGCAAGCACATTTACACACAGGACTTAGTGGTGGGGTTATTTCCATGGTGATAAGGGAATAATTTTATTTGTTAATTGTCCAGATGATGACTGCAGTCAAAGATGGATGGTAGTTTTGGTATTGAGGGAGAGAATTAGACAAAAAATAACAATCTCAAAACCAAAACACAAGCATTTTAAAGGGTACATTGTCCTAAATAATCTGTTTTGCCCTAAACAGACAGTTCAAAGAAACATACTGGATCAATGCTTGACAAGGAAATTGCACAAGAAAAAAACCTGATGACAACTATTTAACTGCTGACAACTAAAAACCTTAAACTAAAGGCTGAGAGAGTAAACAACAACACAGGACCAGAGAGATAATTAGGAGACAAAGACCAGAGGTCTGGACTACCAAACAGGTTCAATGCACACAGGTCAGATCTGGTTTAACTAATTGAACATCAAACTTGGTGGTAATACTAAGCTGGTTATCTCTGTAGGTTAACTCAGGTTTTCCAACTCTGCATTTACACACATTTAGGAGAAATAGATGTGCTTGGCATCAAACGATGACTCACACTCATAGATCTGATTGCAAAGGTGGTATAAAAAGACTGTGAATGCATAAGTAACAAGTTGTACTAGTGTACATTTCATTAAATTAATGTGCTGCAGGTCTGAGTATTTTAGTTGACCCGAGGTCTTTATTAATCTTTAAAACATTTTATGAGATCAGTGTAGATATAAAAGGGACATTTGCTGCATGAGGCAGTTTGATGAGCTCATAGTCCTTTTTGTTATGAACAGTAAATCTTGTTGATTAGTAGGATTTCATAAACAAAAAACAAGAATTGAGATTTGTTCTTAATCTTTGACATTTAAAAAGAACAAATTTTAGAGTAAAGACGATCTGTTTTAGACTTCCTTTTCTTAGTCGGCATTTTAAATTTGGTCTCTTCACCACAGAGATGTTTTCAGTAATGAGCCGTTCAAGTAAAAATATTTTTACGCTGATTAGAATAGAAGCTGTGATCCTTTGATAAAGTTTTTGGTTTAATATTATTTTGAAATAAAAAGGTCTAAGTTCAAAATAGTGATGGATGTTGTATTCAACAAGACTAGGAGTAATTATTGCTCAAAACCATGAAAGGTGGGCAATCATGTAATTGCCTTTGTGTCGATATGATGTGATTCAGCACGAGTTGTGATTCAACACTTTGACATTCGATGCAATGTAATATAACAAATATTTTACTACCTTATAAAAATTGTCATCTTACAAACAGGTCCCGTTTTTGCCTTTAATCATGATACAACACTTTCATTAACCTGACTAAGTTAACAAACATACAAAAATAAGCCCTGGTGCAAAATTGAAAATTACTGCCAAGCAGCACTCTAGGGGGAGTTCAGTCTGCTGGTCCAACAGATGCGGGAGATGGACAATGACACACAGTTTTCCTATTTTCAGATGTCCGCTGCTCTTTTTGACGAACTCATCCACTAGATCTCTGGTTTCATCCAACTCGCGCAACCGGGTCCTGGGAGCAAACTAGTTGAAGTGAAATGACAGCATGCACTATACACCATAAACAAATCACACACTACCTGGCACATATCCTGTAAGGAACTACTTTTGACTCGGGACAAAGAAGAAGATGGAGTCTCAGCGGGGTGCGAATAGAAAAATGAGACACAACTTCGACAATTCTCTTGGAGTATAAACCAGCGTTTAATCCTAACACTGATCCATTTCATAATATATAGGAAATAACAAATAAATTACTTGTTAGATTATGTAAGTGAATGATTTGGTGCCCAAATATCTGACCTTAGTGACACCACCTTTAGATGAGGTTAAAATCTGATCTACGCTGCTCCAACAACATTTTGTTAAATGGTGACTGAGTTTATATCTTCGGCACGCTCACAAAAAGAAAGGCAGATCTTTCACCAGTAATTTGAGAGAAAATGAACAAACTGGGAGCAGGGCTCAGTCTAAAATTCATCACCTAAAACTTAAGGTTTTCTTGTTGATCGTCAGCACCAGTAATAGGACACATGGAACGTTCATGTGGTTTTAATGTTAGAAGAAAACAATCTTAAAACAAGAATTTAGCGAAAACCAAATCTGCTTTGCTCCCTGATGGTCTGAATAAAACTGCTCGAGTTAAATTTCCCTCAAGAAGTGTGGATTTCAAGTAATTTCATCGACAAACCCATATGTCTAATTTCTGTTTGCTCAACTGCTTATTTTCACTCTGCTGCTTGTCTTGGGGAATAGCTGGCAGCAATTTAATGGTTTTTAAAAACACGCTTTCAGGTCTTTTATATGTCTGAATTGCAGATTCGTAGCTGGTGTGGCACCTTGGTGAGTGCCTCTAAAGAAGGAAAATGACACCATCATGCCGGAACTGATTTTTTTATCTGCCACAGACTGACTTCAGAGTCGCCGCTGGGTTAAAATATTCCAATTTCGCTAAAAACCTTTGCACTCGTGGGGATACTGGAATAGCTGCTAACATGACTTACTGCGAATGGGTGAACTGCTATGTTAAACAGCATTATCAAAAGCATCTGTGCCCACGTGAACGTCACAAGCATGCTTTAAAATGGCTGTTTGATAATGTCTCATCTCTCCCCGCTGTTGTACAGTGTCTGTTTTCTCTTTGTTGAACACGAGGGAAATGGTGAAACTACATGCTTTTTAACTTCCTCTTAAATTTCAGTTTTGCATCGCTTTGATCCCTCCTGCTGCGTGCTTGTCACTCTTCAAAGCTGATGTGTCTTGCTTTTGATGGGGAACGGGGAATTCAAATAGTTTGATAGGCCGTCCACACAAACATCCCAGGAAAAAAAAAAAAAAGGGAAATTGACACAGGACGAAATAAGAAACCGGAGGATGAAAGAAACAGAAAGAAAGGCTGACAAAATGGAAACAAAATTTCCAATTAGAAGAAATGTGGGACCTGAAGTTTTTGCCAGCCTTCAAACTTTTCCTCACCCGGCAAAACACAATAACAACCTTTGACGCACGAGTCTGGGTCTAACTGGGGGTAAAACCTGTTAGTTCGGAAGAGTCATGAGAAAGGAATGACAAGTTTAAAAAATACATACTGTAAAGGCAGTCTCTGAGAAAAACTGCAGAGACCTTAGGTTTAATACCTCTCAAGTGAGAGCTGGTGACAGCCACCGTCACACACAGTTATCCCTCATCCTCATGAAGAACAGCGCAGAGGCAGGCTGCTCCGTTATGGATCGGAAACTGAATGGGAAATGAAGCTGTGTGCGGTTCTGGCTGATGTTTTGTTCATATTTTACATCCTCCTTTTCATTTAGTCTTCTCTCCCTTTCGGTTTGCATTTGTGTGCCGCCATATCAGTTTGTTTCTGTCTCTGACTCGCCTGCAAAGCGTCTCCCATTTCTCCCAGCAGGAAGAAAACAGTGAGCATCCCATCAATACAAACGAGCGTTCGAGTCACCACCTGAGGACAGTTTGTCTGCTCATTGTTTAAATGTAGGGGTGGCACAGCGGCGTAGTGGTTAGAGCTGTCGCCTCCCAGCAGGAAGGTTGCAGGATCAC
>JAOXNZ010000166.1:23018013-23030731 GCA_028566095.1 Kryptolebias brasiliensis
TTTAAACCAGGCATTTTGAAGCAAGAACACATCTAAAACATGCAGGAGAGCGACCCCCGAGGAATGGAGTTTGACACTTGTGGCTTAGGGTGAATAGTAGATGAAAAAGCTACTTTTAAGCTGAAAAAAATAAAAAACTACAGAATATCAAATTTAAATAAACTTGTTTCTAAAAACATATAATACATTGCTTCAACCCATTAATTTATGCACTCAAATAAGGGTGGAAGTACATTCAGAGGCATGTACCCAGTCGAACATCCAACACACAAAAGAAGGAAACTTAATGGACTTGATGCATTTCAATCCACACGGGGTGCAATAAAACTGCAGACAAAACAAGCAGATCCAAAAATCATATTACAAAGTCATTACGAGCTGTAATGAAATACTCTGAGCAATATGAGGTTGTAAATAAGCCACACTGTAATCGTTTGAGCAAACAGCAGCACAGACATTACACCACGATGATGGAGCTAACCTACAGCCCCTCACACATGTGCATACATTATATTTATTTTAACCAACCTGTGGTGTCAGAGTACCATTAAAAACGCAGATCTGATGTTAAAGTCAAGTTTTATCAGTCAAAAAGTAGACAATTCTTTTGGGTCATGGACAAATGAACTCTGTGATTTCTGTGTTTTTCTTTGCTTTTAGTAAGATCATTCTAACAACTGAACACTGTAAACTAAATTAACCACTGCCACTGTCAAAAAGGGCTATTCAATAATGCAGTAAAGCAAATTATCCCGAGAAGCACTTTCATTTTCTACAAGTCCGTTGGTGTAAAAAAGGCTACATATTAAACAAATTATTGCAGTTTTATTTAGGTCTATGGTGAGGGTGCAAAGAGAAGAAGCAGCAAATTTTACACTTCAGTCTTTCTCTTGGCTTGTGGAGTCATGTTTTTATCAAAAGTGCTCACAATGTGCTCGGTTATTTCCTGCTCATTGTTCCTTCCTTTGTCCTGACGGCAGGTCAGGGAGGGCGCCAGCGTTTTTGAGGCAGGCCTAAATGAGAGGCGGCCCTTTTCTCTCCCACATTCAGACTGCTTTCCATCAGTTTTGCCTCATTGGCCCCAGTGTAGGTGCTGCAGGAGACCGTCATGATGAGAATGCCACAAATGGTCTGAAACTAATGTTGGCCTTCCTCACCCTTCAGATTTACAGCACTCTCTAAAGACTTTCTATTTTTTATGTTCTTTTTTTCCCTCCAATCTCAACCTGTCTCTCTTTCTCCCTTTTTCCAACTCGCAGCTTCAACGCCATTCAGTTTCTCAGAAAAAGAGCTAGTCCTTACTCTTTCTTAGGCTGCCTTAGTATCCATTTAACTGAAGCTGTTTTCATACCTCTCCATTTCCACCACTTACATCTGTCACGTCGAATTATTTGACAGCAAAAGCTCTGAAGCGTATTCCTTTTGAGCACAATGGTAAATCAGTGCCATCAAAGCTGCAGCGCTTGTGGGTCTTCTTCATGACCGAGCTGCACATGTTCCATTTCACCTGGAGTGGAAAAGTGTGTGTGTGTGTTTGAGTGTGTGTGTTATACTCTCACAGTATAATAGAGTAAATCATGAGTGGAGAGCTGTATGGATTATTGTTACAATTAAAGTCCCCTGCAGCATATTAAAGGATTTTGCTTCTCATGTGTTACTGAATCTATCAGTGTAATTAGGATCAAGCAAACATCTTACCACAGAAGAGCTACATTAACCTGTGATTACACGCTGTGTCAAAGTTCTTTGGCACTCTGATAGAATCAAAGTAAAGACCACTGTGCATCTCTTTTGACATGTTATTTTCATCATTTAACAGCTCCAATCTGGTAGTTACACTCAGAGTTAATTATTTATTTATTTATTTATTATTTTTTTAAAAGCTGACACACCTATTTATGAGACTTAAAGCATAAGTGAAGTGGGTTGCTGTGTTAAAGCTATAAATATTCAATATCTTACCAAGTGAAAATAGCATCTTGAATGGCCTCAGTTTTGGAGAAGTAGAGTTTATATACGACAGGACACAGGAGTCAACGGCTTGTCCAAACACAGCAATCACCAAAGTGGATTGTTGCCGTCTTAAAACAAATTTCACAGAGGTACATGTGAATGCTATTCTATAAACCTGTACACTGTCATCAATTTCACAGTATGTGGTTATTTACAAGCATAAATATCACGAGCAGCTGCGACATGTAGCACCTCCAGGGCATCCAGGGGTTACGTTCGGTGGCGTTTCATTTTATTTCTGCTGAAATAACCATGTCATGCTAAACTGACAATGGGGTAAAGGTTTAAATAATAGCGTTGACAAGAACTGCTGTGAAATTTGGAAGAGTGAAGCTGTTGTCTGCTTTGGAGGTGGGTATTTGCACTTAAGTGACAAGCTAAAAATAACCCGTCGGTGTCCACTTCCAAAGCAGACTGCTGTCGTTTTAAAATGACTCCAGTGTTTAATATGTCACAGTAGTTCCTGTAAATACCATGTTTTAAACCTTTACGCTGCCATCAGTTTTGCATCACCTGGTTATTTTGGCAGAATTTTTAAGAAATTCTTGCTGGGCGTCACCACTGGATGCCTCCTCCAGGAAGTCAGGAAGTGTTACAGGTTGTTACCGTTGATGTTGTTCACGCTTGTCAGTAATCACAGAATTCCATGTAAATAATTGTGAGTTGCAAAAGTGATGATGATGTAAAGATTTATAAAACAGCGTTTGCATGAACCGCTATGAAATCTTTGAAGCTGGAGTTGTTTTATTCCACTTTGGTCTTAGCTGCATTTGAACTAGCTGCTAGCTGGTCAATCATTTTAGGATTAAACTGTTTTCCCAAACTGAGGCCATTCAAAGAGCTATCCACCTAAGGTAAAAGATTCAGTATTACTTATTTATAATTTTTACACAGAAACTCTTTTCAACTTAAAATTTTTCCTTTAAGCATAGAAATCCCAATGAGTTTGCANNNNTGCTGTTTGTGGTTCGTGTTAACAGGGTGAAGGACCCAGGGGAGAACGAGGGGACAGAGGGTTCCCGGGGCGGCCTGCGCTCGCCTCCTTGGCTGCTCGACAGAACGGAGAGTTGTGCTGCAGGAAAGAGCCGAGAACAGACAAATTCGCAGAGCAACAGAGTCCTATCTCCCATGCTGCACTGCTCTCAGCCGTGGCTAAAGGCTGAGGCACAGTGTGTTCAAATACAGCACAGGCAATCTGATAGAGATACAGACTCACATTCAAACTAACCCAACCTCAACACTGACACGATGACACGCACGAAGGAGGTCCTCGCAGTTTAATCCGGCCATCCGACACCCGACACGAAAAAGGGATGAAAGGGACTCCGTTTTTCCAGCAGGGCGGGACAATTTTGTGCCTCCTGTGACACTCCGCGACCTGCTTTGTGTGTCAGTGTGGGTGAGCGTTTCCATGCTTTGGTGGAAAATGTGCCCACTCGCCGACACATTGGTGAAAGGCGATTTCTGTAATCCGGGAATGTAAGCCATGGTGTACAAACGTGCGTAAGAGACTTTAAATGTGTGTATGTGTGTGTGTTTCTATTTGCGTGTGTCAAAAATGCCTGCAAAAAACTGCATGTCTGTGTGGGTGACTGATAAGAGGCAGTGAGTGTGAAGAGATTAAAGTAGGAAGAGCAAAGAGCTACAAGAGTGCAGCACCTCCATGAGAAACTAGTCACAGATTTATTTATGTTTGTAGTATTTTTAGTCATCCACTAGCTCTAATTAAGTAGTTACATACCTGATTAGTTCGAGTTTGATATATTTTACTAAAGATTTTTTTTAAACTAACAAAGATATTTGAGAGGGTGTGTAGAATTAAATCCTCTTTGGTTCTGAAAGTGACCGCAGGTGAACAGGTTCGAAAAGTTTTCATAGATTATTAAACTAAAAGTGGAATTATTAAAATAAAACCATGATCAAAATGAGCTTCTTTCTTGTCTTTTTTAAAGATCAGGGTAAACTATTACAGTAGAAATGATTTGTTTTCAATCTTAACAGATTTCTATTGTTTTTTTTTATGTGATAATTTAATCCCAAATTCTAATGAGAAATTCTGTTTGAATGTATAAAACTTTGCCTGATTACCTTTGCAACTTGTGTTAATAATATTACACGGAAGCTAATAAAATGCAGCCAAGCGTGAAGTTAGAAGTCCTGAGTGTATGTGGGAGTGGAACATAAGGAGTATAAGTAATTTACTGAAACTTTCTAATGACTCTTATTTACAGAAAAGCCAGGAAGCTACAGCATTGTTCGCATCTGGCTGATGATCTGAAAAAATGAGCCATTAAAACAAGCAAATGATTTAGGATTGTTTCATCGTTTGGTATTAATTGGGTAACTCTACATGTGCAGAATGTTGTACACTAATTTACAGCCTTAAGGTGCCAACAGCACCTTTGGCCTGTTGGCACCTTTAACAGCAGCTTTTAATTGTCTTTGTCCATTGGGGTTGTCAAAAAAACTCATTCACAATGTAGATTCATTTGTAAAAATGATACCTTTTGGCACAGCTGCAGCAAAGACTGAATAAAGCTGTTTTTCTCAGAGTCTACAGCAGCCAGCATTACCAAACATAAAACAATCACTAGCACAAAGATGAAACAGAAGAATAGAACAAAGATTGAGACAGAAAGTCAAATGGCCATAATTTGATATAAAGTAATATCCTTAATTCTAATCCTAATCAGTGAGACGTTCTGTAAAAAACTGCAGTCTTGGTTTTGTGTTAATATATTATGTGTTTTTGTTTTTTAGGGAGTGAAAGAAATCATGAAAAAAGGAAAAAAAATATAATGAGACTGGATTAATTAAGCTGTTTTTGGACACACAAATGTAAACACAACTTCCTTTCTACAGAGGCGTTTAGAGGAGATCAATACTTAAATGGTGAATTTAAAACAAGTCAACACACTTATTCCATTGCACTTATTCTTTCCGGACATGTGACAACCCTGCAAAGCTTTCTACAACCTACAGCCTGTCAGAACATGGCTGGATCTCAGGCTGTGTCATGATGCAGATCACACCATGCTAGCACAATGCTACCACTTTTCATGACTGTTACAGAAATGTAACCTAGGCCATTGTTTTCCAACCCTGGTCCTGGAGGAACACTATCCTGCATGTTTTAGTTGTTTCTCTGCTTTGACACACTTGATTTGAATGAGTGAGTGATTAACAGGCTTCTGCAGAACTTGAAGACCTGCTGAAAAGAAGGGAAACAATGAGAACATGCACGATAGCGTTCCTCGAGGACCAGGGTTGGGAACCACTGGCCTAGGAACTGCTAGGACCAAGTCATGTTGGTGCACACAGGCCCCATGTCATGGATTTGCTACCACCACAGTGATAAGCCACTATGACCTCACTACAATTGTTTAGTGCAAGCTCAAAAGTATTGTAGACCAATCACGCTCGATCACACATAATGGGGAGCTTGCTGAATTCTTAAAAGAAAACCTTGACAAGACCCTGCAAAGACCATCTACATTCTGGCTGATTTTTTTACATTGTAGAAGGGTCATCATCCAGTTTGAAGGGGGTCTTACTGGAGGGAGGATTAATTAATTGACAATAATTTGATCCAATGTAGATCTTTGTAAGATCTTCATCAGGTCAAAGGTTTTGACAATAGACAACATGATCATATACTGCCTTATGGGATAACAGTGATCAGGTGGAGCTGTGTGTCAATCAAATATATAAACATTCAAAATCCACCTTTATTTACAAAGTACCTTTTCAAATCATAAACAGTTTAAAACTGCAGTGCTCAAAGTGGGTCGGTACGCAGTTCCAGCACTTCAAAATTTTTTTCCTTAGCATATCATCAGTTTTTGTAGGTTACTGCTACTTTTCACAAACCTGCTGGTAAACTACATTACCCACAAGGCACTGGTAGTCATGACCCACCTTGCACTGTTTCTGATCAGGTCAGATTCAGGGAATCAAGTGGCACATGGCTCATGAGAAACAATGATTGGTTAAATTTAGGCACAAGTAATATGCTCCAGTTTTTTTTAAAGCACTCCAGAGCTAATGCTAGCCACACTTCCGCAAAGTCTTCCACATGAATACACTTGAGGAGAAATGTGAGTTTATTAAAGACTTTGCAGCTGTATGAGAGGAATAAGACATTCTGCTGTACAAAATAATACAGCTACAACCGTTTAGATGAAGTGCTTCTCAAGCAACCCCTGTTAAAACCTGTTAACTCTGTGTTCAAGCAGCATAATTAAGAACTTACAGTAAAAAAAGCTAAAAACACCATACCAGCATACTATTTATCATCAGTGAGTCAAATAGGACACGGCTAGGCTATAATATAATCATTTTATATTATATTTAATATGATAGTTATTAAATAAAGTGTGACTTTTAAGTTTTCACATGATTAAAAAAGGAAGGACTGCACTTATAGTCATTTAAAACACATGGGAGGTGCTACAGTATGTTTGACAAAAAAGGCCAAAATGATTTTTATTTATAAATGACTTACAGGCAGATCTTTAAGCATATTAATATAGCATTAAATGTTCTGTTGAACTCTAGTTAGATATGACACTGTAGTTTGTAATTTACTAATTGCTGTAATGTATTCCCACTTCAAGCACTGGCAAAAAGACACTCAAAAAATGTGTGTATGAACCTTGTGCCAACTTTACATGAATTTGTGACATAATGTAGCAGACAGTGGAAACACATTAGTTTAAAAAATATTTACAAATAAGTACAGAGATTAAAATAGAATACAGTCAAGGAAAAGCTAAAGGATGAATCATAATACCTGGTGCTTGTTATCTAAAACTGAAGTTTATTTATAGGTGTATTCTTTATTGTCAAATATATTTGCCCTGACAAAAACCCTAAGTGTAAAATGTCAATTACTAAATTATTCCTGCCATAAGGAGTAAGGGTGAGGGCTTTTCTTTGTTCACCTTTACTTCAAGTCTATGCAGCCCTGCACCTTTATCTACATTTTCTACTTATCTCTATATCTTCAAGTCATTTTTCTAGTGCTGAACATTAACTGCATAAAAAAAAGAGAAAGTAAAAACTCACCAGCTATTATACCAAGTAATATTTAGGTCTCTACCTCTGAAACCAAAAGGAGTGTATTTCCCAATCATAGATTTTTTTTTGTTTGCTTGTTTTTTGGTGCCCAAAGGCCCAGCAGACAAATGACCCGGCGTTATGACTTAAGTTACAGACATGTGCAGTATTTCTACTGTGTGTAGCAAGTAGAGAAAATCAGAATGTTGAGGCTTTTGGCTTCTTGGTGAATGTGAAAGATATTGTATAACATCTTCCCCACTGTTATTCCTTGGCCTGAATAAATTCTTTGAATCTTTTTTTCTCTCTGACTGCAAGTTCTAGAAAAAAACTTTTGTGTAAACATTTCACCTCGAGAAACAGATTTGTGGCATCTGCTAAAATGATACCGTCACTCACCCTGACAAGCATGTGAGGGAAGGGTCCTCGGGAGTTTTCAGGCACATTGATGGGAGGGATGACCCAGTCTCTCTTCTGTCGCCTCAGCCCATTGGCGGAGGAGCCTCTCTGATGTTTTCGAGAAAACTTGATAACTCTGGGTTGGGAGTCCCACACTCTCGACAGCATTTCTTCAAAAGTGATCTGAAAAGTAAAAAAGGAACCATATTATATGAGGCCGCCTCTTGCATTAAATAACTTTGTATGCTGTTTGCTATTGTCTGCAGAATCACACTTCAAATTGAATGATACAAATGTGCAAAGTTATTTTTTGTATCTGAAACCTTTAAATAATGCAGAACAGGTGCTAATGAAACATCTGTGTTAGTACCAAGATGAACACTGTTTCCTACATTTGCGTTTGAAGAATAATGTTTGGTTGTTTTGACCCCAAACTTCTTTTTACATTGCAGAAGATCAATGCCTTATTTATCTTTTGTCAGCTTTTTCTAAAATTTATTTGGAAACCTTTCAACATCTTACAAGAATTCAGTCTTCAACTCATGCGTATGAATGTATGAATGTATAAACCGTTCCCCCCCACAGCCTCCTTGCTGTGATTCCCTCCAGCTGTAGCTGTAGAGAGAAGATTGTGTTCTTACACCGTTTGTCTGGTGAAATAAGGGTTAGAAGGGTGTGTAAAAGAGTGTTTTTCCCTCGATCCTCTATGCTATCCTCATGTGTAATATGGTTGTATTGCTGTAATCCACCTAATCCTATTGTTGAGTCTGCGCCCTGAGTACACACACACATTCACTGGCTGTGTGTGTCGCTGTCACCTGAAGCACAGTGAAAATCCTCCCGCTAATCCCACCTGGACCACACAGGCGAGCGTGCACACGAGCGGCCGCGAACACGCCGCAGCGCCAAACACCGGCCACCAGTTTGTCCTATCAGGATGCACCTGCTGTGCACGAGAGAGAGGCAGACCGTGCGCTGCGCTTGAGCTAAAGCAGGGAATATTTTTCACTTTTCGCTTTAACTCTCGGTATGTTTACAACAGCTGGAGAGAAAAGGTGCTCTGCAGGACAGCCAGGACTGAGGGCCGAGCTGGGCGAGAGTGCAGCGCAGAGGGACAAACTCGTGAAGGGGCGGGTGGACCAGATGTGTGCCGCGGATAAAGTAACTTCTGTTTCAGCTGCACTCGTCCAGAACACTCACAGGAGCCAACTGGTGAGGGGGAAGGCAGCAGGTGGAATTAGATTTTGTGAGTTTGTGTGATACATATAAGTCTGACTGTAACTGCTCACACAATTGCAAGATGTGACGCTCAGTGTATGTGTTGTGAGTGACTTTTAGCTACAACCACACCAAGTTTTACCAGAATATTAAAGAAATTGACTAAATTATAGTAATTTTTGAGTTTTATGAGAACTGTTTGATGTGGTGGCCATCTTGAATTGTGTTGACTCCAAAGGTAATCACTTTATAGAAGTTTCATTTAAACCTTTCCAGTGGTCCACAATATATTTTGCTAACAGAAAAAATAGGGTTGACTACAAAAGTTAGGGTTTAAGCAAAAAATCTTGTTCAGTGAGTAGCCCTTGGAGTATGTATTGTGAATTACTCTTAGCTACTACCACACCAAATTTAAGCACAATGTCTGTAAAATTGACTGAATTATAGGTATTTTTGTGTTTTGTAAGGTCAGTTAGCTATGGTGGCTATCTTGAATTGGGTTGACTCCAAAATCTAACGAGTTGTGGAGGTATATTAACTGATTATTTTCTCTAAAATTAATTATAATGTGTCCAGTGGTTCATGAGATATTACGTTACCAGACAGACAGAGCTAACTCCAAATATTTAATGGCAAAAGTTTAAACAATAATTTTGTGCAATCTGCTATCACTCAGAAAATGTCTTGGGGATAAGTCTCAGCTACTACCACACTAAAATTTAGGTCAATATCTGTAAAATTGACTGAGTTATTTTTATCTATTTTAGGTTTGGTTGACTGTGGCAAACATGTTGAATTGAGTTCACTGCAAAAGTTAATCCAATTGGAGGTGTGTATTCAGTCTGATGAGATATTTTGCTAACAGACACACAAACACACAGTCATGGGAGAAACATTATTTCCTGCCTTTTAGCAGCAACAAAAATAGAACCAAAAGAATGAACAGAAAAACAGACAACAATGATGATGAAGGCTCATTCTTGTGACATTCTGTGTGAGTGCATAAGAAGAATCGTGCCACAGCCCTGTTCTCCATCATCAATGCTCAGTGTACGGCTCCTCTGATAACACCCTTATCTTTCCTCGCAGCTATCAGCAGAAAAATACAATGAATGAATAGACTCCCCTCACAACAATCTGCCTGCTGATGAAGACCCGAAGATAACGAGGTTGAAATATTTCAATGGTCAGGCCTCAACATTCTTTTGAGAAAAAATTAAGAAATGAAGAAGCGAGACAGTCAGGCAAACAGACAGACAGCTGAAGAGAGATCGCTCTTATTGTGAGTCTGCTCGTGGATGATATCTGCATCGCGGCTGCACGTGACTGTCACGTTCAAACAGCATGGCAGATGAAATGCTGTTGGCATAATGACAGTAACAGAATTACAAAGAAAAGAAAGAAAATATGAAACAAGCTCTCAGTGGGATTCTGGGAAACTACAGCATGTGCTTATTAGCGTATGGGGGTTGTATTTTGTCTGTTCTAATATGTGTGTGTGTGTGTGTGTGTGAATACATTTTGAATGCCTGGGCACACACACATGAGAAATCACGTGTGCTGGCCTTGATGAAGGCATGTGTGTATTATGATTGCATCAAAAACAAAATGCAAGAACATATCCGCGGGTGTATCTGTCCGTTTGTCCCCGTTTGCGTGTGTGTGCTTGAACACATGCTAAGAAGACAGTTATTGTGTCCCTGTTGTTGCCAGGGGCCCCTGAAACCCAAAGGCAGGCAGGGCCAGCTGGAAGCCCTCGGCTCCCAGTCATCCCATGCACCGCTGGGGCAATCTGAAGGCCTGCAGACCCACAGCCCTGCAGCAAACATCTGGAGGTTATCAGTCTGACAAACAGACAGAGCAGCACAATGGATGTGTGTGCTCGTTGCCAATTCTCTGTTCAGTATGTCTCCTTTTATGTCTTTATTATTGAAGCTTCCTTTGCTGAATCAGATCAGAGTGCTTGTTGTCAGTAAGAGGAATGTTCTCTACTTTATATTTGCCAGTTGAGACTTACAGCTATTCATTATGGATTGTTAACATAATCTAAAGGTTACAGTTTTACAGTAAAAGCAGACAAAAATATAAAAATAAAAATCCCAACTTTTCCACTGCTCCATTTCAGTAATCAGTGGACCTCAGGGTCCAGCGTTCCAACCTGTCAGTCTATGTTGTAATCTACCACAAACAGGAGAGGCTGCTTGGGTAGAAAGGCGGAAAAATGCAAATCAAATAAGCACTAAAACCTGTTCCGGAAAACCAGTCGACTCCAATTCCGATGGTGCATAACCGATGGGCTCCAAGCTGGTGGAGAAGGCAAACCACTGAGCCATGAAATCAGCACGAGTTGGAGAGCACTCAACGAGAGGCCCTACCTGTGTGAGGGGTGATAGCCTGAGTACATAAACACAGCGTAAAGGGCTTTCAGCCAAAGATGCTCTACACTTCACCGTGATTTTGTACACAGAAAAAACTAAATTAACGCTAAAATTATCTGGTGGTGCACATTCAACCTATGCTGATTTCTGCTTCTGAAACTGAACTGTTAAATATCAAATTAGTTATTAGAAGCAAATTAGTCCTTTTTCCCTGGTCCTATGCAACCAAGTGTCCACAGCAAGAGAAGAGACATGTGGTATGGTCTGTGCTGAGGCCAGTTCATTCAGGTAGATTTCCAATTTGACTGAAAACAGAGTCCCAGAGCGAAACTGAAACCAATCAATGAGAATTTGAGGTGTTTAGGAGGGAAAGAGGTAAGAGCTGTTTCTACTCTGCTGCTTCTGCCATGTTCATTATATACTCTTGTTAAATGATGCTGTTATTACACCCTCTCTCTGGCATAGGCATTGACTCCAAGAACAAAGCGATCGACTCAGATAACAACTATTTGCACCTGTAAGTGTTGCTGCTGAACAAAAAGGAGAGCTGGCTGTTAACTCAGTATTATCACTGCAATGCGCCCACAGATCATGTGAAGTCATAGCGCTGTACTGTACCCAGTTCCACACTTAGATGGTTTATGATCAATAAAATCACTTCATGATTTTTCACATTGTGGTGGAAATATAGGAGAGATTATAAGATTAGTTTTCTCATAGTGGCTTTCAGTAGAAGCTAGGATCTTGTGCTTGCTTTCTCTAACATTTAACAAAAACACTGAAACTGCAAATGCCATTTGGCAAAAAAAAGAAGCTTAAAGTGTCTTTGGAGGAGACACAACTTCACAGTAAACATCCAATGTTTACAGAGCTTAAAGGGACAAAAATACTGTAGTACTGTTCAGCTTTGTAAGCTAAACCCCCACCCCCCACTAATTTTATCTACGCATACTTTACAAAGCCTAATACACAATTTTCCCCAGTTGCAGAAAATCCAAGTCTAAAACAAGCTGCTAACATCAAAATCACTGGGAGCTCTTCAGGCGTGTAGAGCCTACTCAGTGCGGAACCTGAAGAGCACAGTTTATGTAGTGGAGGAACCTTGACAGTGTGCTTACTCTGTAAGCAGGAACCCACATGTATCAACATATCTGAGCAGCTACAGTCATGCATACTGGACAAAAATAGTTCATAAAGTAGGAAACAAAATCTGCACAGTATTATTCTCATTTTGATAGTTAATGTGTCCTTAAATTAAAAATTTTCAAGCAAAATTTGTGACCAGAAGCCAACTACCACGTGCATTTATTTACCTATGGAACCAGCCAAAGTGACTGAAAATAGGTCAGATGTACTTTCCAGCCATATTTATTGACCTACACAGACTACAGCCAGCCTAATGTAGGTCAGTCACATGACTCGAGCTTCCTTGTGGTTTTCTGAAGATTCAACAAAGTGCTTTGTTTACACTCAATGCATACCAGCATTTCAGAATTGCATATCAATATATCTGGAAAACTACTGGAGTAAACACTTCCAAACTTTAACATTTGATGTAATTTATGAGAATTTTTTTATGTTTGATTTCTTCTTTTGCAATGAGTACCTTTAAAAAACAAAGAAACAAAAAAATTCAATAAAATAAATATGCT
>JAOXNZ010000166.1:23045176-23061476 GCA_028566095.1 Kryptolebias brasiliensis
TTTTTTTGTTTTGTTTTTTTGCCTGAACTATCCTGATCCTGTTGCCACTAGCCTTTTATTGTGTGTTGAAAAGACTAAAAACTGAGAGGAAATTGTAAACAATATCAAAGAAAAAAATAACAAGCTACAATTGTTTTGGGATAATCCTTAGTCAATTAACTTTATTCTCTGTACCTTGATGTCATTAATGTGGAAATTCTTGCCATCCAGTGGCTCAGCATGGGTGCTTTAATACTTAGTAACAATCATTTGAATAGAGATCTATAAACATAGTATTCAATAATGGGCAAATGTGCTGCTACTCAAGATGCAGTACATACAACTGATAAGGAGGGTAACTTGAAGTGAGAAGTGTTAAAAAGAGAGTAAGGTATGTTCTCCCTGAAAACAGTAAATAGGTCCAGACTGAGCATATGGAGCTTCTTTAGTTGAGGTGCCGTTCATCGCAGTTGTGGCATAGTGCTAAGTAAACATTGCCTCTGGTATGCCACTGCTTTTATGAAGCCAACAAGAAAATCTATGCCACCCACCCAATTTGCAAATAACAGTATTTTTTTGCCAAGCTCAGGCGGTGATAGACAGGAGCATGGATCCTGCTGATGAGCAAATAAAAACTGTGAACGCTCTATCGCCTTGCATGTACGGAGCAATGAATAACTATAGAAATTTGAGGCTTAAAAATGGCTATAGTTTGATTATGTTGCTCATTCAGTAATCAGAGCATGAATGTTAGGTATAATGTTGGTACATAAAACCATTTTAACTCATTTAAAAAAATAACTCTAATTTTGAATTGCTATGATTATTATGAAGGTTCTTATTCAGTCTAACAGGAAAACAAAGGACTGTTCAACTGAAAATAACAGCTAATAACCTATGGTAAAGTTCAGCTATCAGAGACCCTTTAGTGGTAAAGTTCTTGCCACCTACGAGATGCAAGATATGAGAAAAGTTGACATCTTCCAGCAGCTTGTACAGAAACCTCAGTAGAACAGGCGGGGCTGGCAAGTAGAGATGTAAAATCCCCTTTCTGATGTTGAGATTTGTCTCTATAAAGTGCAGCGATATTTGAAACTGTAGTCAAACCCGAGGCATCCCATGCAGAACATTCACAACCCTCGAAACTCCTTTGAAATCCAGCCCACTGTGGCCCCACAGGAATGCTTATAACTAATTCAATTTACATGCTGCTGTTTTTAAAACACTGCAGGTACACTGTGACTTCTCTGCAAAGGTTTTTTTTTCTCTTTTTTTTTTTGGCTGCAGTTGGAAATGAATTTCTCTGCCTCTGCAGTTCTCTGTTTCAACAAAGGCCCACACAGTTCCCTCTGACAGCTCGCTCTCACAAAAAGGAAACCACTGCGACTCAAGTGTGTGTGCGTGTGTGCCATCGCATTCTCATGTGTGCAAGGGAGCGAGAGTAAGAAAGATAAAGACGGAGTGAGGAAGAAGAGGGACATTGGAGAGGATGACACAAGCTCTTTGCATATATGATTATTACAGCTGGTGAATGAGTGGATATGGGTGTCATCGTCTGGTTTCACTTATTTATGTGTGTATGTGTGTGTAAGTGTGTGTGCATGGGTAGATAATGTGCTGTCAGCCTGCATTAAGGTCTGTGCTCATGTTTCATGTTTTAAACACCTCATTCTTGTTCTCTAGTGCTGCTCCTCTTACAGGGCTGAGAGAAACCTTGTCATATTGCAAGTGCACTGCTACATTTGTATGGCCAACACATCTTTCCAACCCCCACCCCATCACACCTCCCTCCTTCAAGAGCTTTAAAGGAGCAGCTGTTGGAAAAAGTCTTCCCTCCATTAAAGCCTATACAAACTGAAAACAGTATACACAGTTTACTGGAGACCTGCAACCACACACATCTGAGGGGGACTTGAAGAAGTTCTTCAAAGATATTTGTTTTTCTCTCAGCTCCACCACACCTGTACATCATCACATTAAACCCTACTTATGCCTCCACACATCAGTTTGAACCCCACCACATTGAAAGGGCTGCTTCAGTCGCTGTCTTGCGCATCATGGAGGGGGCTCTTCGAACAGAACGTTTGGGTTTTGCACATCCTGGGCCCTCCCTTATCTCTTCTCAGGGGCACCAGAATGAGGAGGGCTTGAGGAATGAGAAAGGGGAGGGGGGGGGGACAAGATAAAGAGGGAGAATCGGAGCAAAGCAGAGCGGATGCAATTAAAAGACTGGGTCACAGATCGCAGTGCCATGCGTCAGTGTGATTAATACTCTGCCACTCAGCCCAGGAGCTTTTCTCCATTGTGTGTTTATAGTGTGTGGGTGTGTGTGTGGCTTTGTTTGTGGCTTTGTTAAATACTGAACCTTCCGCAGCTAGGGGGCACCAGTGTGGCTACATCAGGCTGCAGGTGACCTCGACAAGACTTTTGAACAGGTTAACCCCTACATCACTAGCGGCCCCTGTACTGATCAATCCAATAGGCCTAGGGACCAAGGGGTTTAAGGGTCAGTCTTTGCTTGAAAGGAAACAAAGTTTTTCAATATTTGGGTTAAAAACTACAAGATAAAAAGTACAAAGTAATTTCTTGAGCAGATATCTGCAAATAAACCAACACTGGCTTAAAACTTTATAATATGTTTTTCCAAGATCATCCTAAAATACATCATGCAATATGTTCCTTAACCTCACACTTTTACGAACATTAATGAGCATCAACTACCCTTGAGTTTTTTTTTTCCTCATGCCTTTCGGCTGACCATCTCATCAGCAGCAAACTACTAATTTCAGATCAGACCTTGTCTGTGAAAGCTGGCTTCTAGTCAATTCGCTCTCTGTGGAAAACTTGCATCAAGACGGCAAATAACACCTCAAATATTCCCTCGATTGAGCTATCGGCCCTTCCCAAAGTGCTATGGTAATGAGGAATGTTTCTTTTTGAACTGTGGAGAGCTGCACAAACATATAAACTGAATCTTTCTTTTATTCCTTTCATCTGGCTCCCACTCACCAGACCTTGGCTTCAAGGCTTCCCTTTCGATTTAGCGCGAGCAGAGAAAGAACCACGCTCTATCACAGCAATATCGCTTTAAAGGAGGGGAAGCAAAGAAAGTGCCGCAAGGCTACATAGTCTCTGTTATCTCCTGGTACAATATAATAATTTCACATAGCCTTAAGTGAAGCAGTGGGACCTCAGCTGGGCCAAGTGACAAAGAGGAAAATGTGAGCAAACTGTGGGCAAGAATCAGGAGATAGAGCAAGCTTTCCGACAAATGTACCAGACTGTCACTGAACCATGTAACGACTTTAATAAAAACATATTCTTCTCAAATAAAAATGTTTTTTCTCTCTTTTATTTTATACATATGAGAGTTTTTAGATAGCTGTCACACTAGAAAAGATGGTACCAAGTCTGTGTCCAGAGTTTACAGCTGCAGTACCTTTTAAATGGTTATTTTTAGGGTGATGTGATTACCCTGGAGACCGGCTTTAATAAATACTATAAGAGTGAAAAACAAGCTTCCTCTCTCTGACCAAACCCTAGCACTGCCAGCCTCGCCCAGATCCACAGAGAAACCAAAGACTCACTCACAGGGTAATCAGCTTTTAATTTTCTCCCCCATCCTTTTTTATGTTCTCTCGTTTCATCTCTCTGCCTCTCTGAGCTCTCACTCTCCTTCACCCTCAACCACTCACTGAGCCGTTTGGTTTTTCATTTATTTTCTCTGGTTCCTTCTATTTTTTCCTCTCCCCCTCGTCTTATTAGCATAAAAGTGTTTGCATCCTTCCCTAGTGATTGTTTAGCTGCTGTGTTCAGCGTCTTGATTTGATTCTGTGCAAATGCCCATATTAGCATTACAAATATACACTTACATAGAAACAGAAAAATGTGTTAGGCTTGACGGAGTTATTTAAGTGATGGGCCAAAGGAAACGGCAAAAGTACATCTTTGCCACAACATATACATGACAACAGTTTTAATAATGATCTTATTTCCCATTAATAAGTCTTATTTTTAAGACTACTGATATCTCATATCTACAAAATGAAGCAATGAAGAATTGGCCATGGTAATATACTGAAGGTTCTTCTGTGATAAAAGGTGTAATCACAACAAGTGCCTCTTATCTTCTCACCTGTTCAGCTCTCAAGCCCAGATCATGTTTTCTAAAGACACTGATTAGACTTAAGACGTATCTCCTTCATTAACCCTCTCCCTCATCCATCTCCCTCTAATCCGGTCTTCACTCTGAAGCCCCTGGGCCAGACGATAGGCCATGGCCACCCATTAGTCTCCAGGGCCAGAAATCAGTGAAAAAACGCTGTATTTTCCCCATGAAGAGTCTTAGAAATCTCAGACGTTAGCAGCTCTGACTGCTATTTCATTTGCTGCCCTGCTTTTTTTTGCTCCATGTATTCTGTTGAAACAGATCACTTTCCAGAGTTCTGATCCAAACATGGAAACTGTAAAGTAAACTTATGTAGGCAGAGGAATGGTGAAGCAATTGTTAAGCCAACTTCCTACCATCTGAAATTGTTAAAGCGTTAGCTCTGATGGCAGAAAAAGTAATTTGTTTCATTTTAATACACAGTTCTGAGCTTATGTTGATTCCTCCAGAGAGCCAGTCTCACTCAATGTAATATGCTGGTCTTCAGAGCTCAGGCATATGGACTAAATATAGGGACAAATTGATGTGAGCCCGGTGCTAATGTTGTCATTAGGAAGATAATTGCTTTTCTATCTAGTAACATTCTTCAGTAAGCCTCTGTGTTAGTGTCAAAACAGGAATCAATAACTTGAGCGTTAGGTTCAACAAGAAACCATTTTACATTCAGTGTCAAACTGAGTAAAACAAACTTTAGAAGCAGGATAATTTACATACTTATGTATCGATAACAATTAAGAGAGACAGAAATGCAGAATTACAAAAGCCACAAGGATATTACTTTTATTCTGGTAAAAAAAAAGGTCTCGAAATGTAATTTTGATAACCTTGTAAATTTTCTAAAAGTTTAAAATATAGCTTGATAAATTTTTATAGGTTATAAACTTACAACCTATAGGTTATTTTGAAACCTATATAAAAAAGTGCATATTTTGAGGTTTAAAATATAACCTTTTTACTGTGTGTAACAAAGAAAATTGTTAAAAAAAATATGGCCCTCCTCTGCAGTTTTTATATGGTGCATATTTCACCTCAAGTGACAGCCCTGACTCGAGTGTGACTGCCTAAACTTAGCCACAGATCCAACAGATACTGTATGGCCTAAATATAACTTAGTTAAGGCCTAGTGTCAAAATTTCTGATGCAGTAATGAAGCCAAAAGTGCTGAAACTGGCCTGAATTAGGCCTCAATGTGTCAGGTTATGCTTACTGTTTTTACTTTTCATCACTTGAGAATGAATGAATTAACCTTTATGAAGCTAATATGGTCACTATAGAGCAAATAGTTACCAAGTGAGCTGAGCTAGAAACCACACTGTTCTTAACACAAGAAAACAGAAAAAGAAACAAAAACAATTTAAAATCTTTATAGCGAATCATTCTAGGCCTAACTGGTTGTCTCTCCATCTGAACAAACTAGGGATATCTTTTCCTTATATATTAGAGTGATAATTTTAATGTCAACGTGGTCACAAAAATCTGAGCTGAATGTGCTTGGCCTCTGAGGGGGCTGGCAGACCTCAGCAAAAAGGTGAAAATGATGAAATTTAGGTCGCAGGCAGAGCAGACACAAAAAGCATAAACAACTATGTTTCCACCTTAAAGCATGCAGGACAGTGGGCCTTGAGGCCAAGGGTTGGAGAAATCTGTAGTAGACAATGGGTATAATAAGTGCATCACTTTATTTGCCAGTCTTCTTCACCAAACATGCTCATCCCTCTAAAACAGGGTAAACCTGGACTCTTCAAACCAGACTCTAAAATCCAATCTTTGTGCTTCCTTGCAAACTGAAACCTTTATATTATTTAGACTTACAGACAAGTAATTGTCATAAGACAGCATAGCTGTTAAGTCCCAAAACTTTGAGTCCTTTTGCACTGTGCACATTAAAAGTCTCTTACAGTATTTTACTATCAAATAATGTTGATCTTTCCATCTGATCTGAGAAAATCCAAAGTAATCTTCAGTCACCATCACTGATTGTTTTTATTCAGTGACCACATTTTCTTTTCACAGATCGTTCACTAACATCTTTTCAGGTTTTAATAATGGATTGAACCGTTATAAACCAGTTTTAGTAATTTGGGCAATTTCCTTGGTTCATTTGTTTGCTTGATGTTAATCATAATTTGACCCCTCTAAAATAGAGTTTGTTTTTTCCAACAACCACAGAATGTGTCTTCATACATAGTTGTTTCAGAAATGAGAAATTGCTCCCTGAAACATATTAGTCTATAAATTAACTTTCCAACAGGAGGCTCGTTTTCACTAATTCAGTCCAAGTGGGGCCATTTTTGTAAAACTAGTTCTAACCAGACATTTAATCTGTTACTGAGCAACAATACACATATGGAATACCTACTGTATGTGTTTTATTTTATCATAATGTACAATGCAAAGTAGAAGATAGTTTAAATCTGACTTTTCCACCTGCAACTTTGGAAATTTATCAAAGCAAGCTATGCCACAATGAGTTACGTAGGTGCTGCCCACAACAATTAACTATAGCAACAATGAAACAGAAAGGTCAAGCTCAAACAGTGGCAGCTTGCAGTTTCACATCTCACAGCAGCAGCCTTAAAAGCCAGTTGGACAATCGAACCAAAGCTATATGTCGGTGTTTGGCACAACAACATACACCTTTACCAGTTATGTGAGAAGCCCGAATGCAAACTTTATAGACAGGAGGAAAAAAAACAAAACAAGAATAAAAAAACAAAGGTGAAAACCAAGCTGCTTATAGCATTCAGGCAGCGCCTGGCTAACAATTCAGACATAGCCAAAACAAACTGTGTGACCTAGCAACCAACATCAAACCATACTCGGCTCTTGATGACACAGGTATAAACAAATGCTGAAAGTAATAGAGCACTGTTACTGAGTTTACACTTGTTGGAACTTTAGTCAACTACTTACTTATAATAGCATCCTATGAGTGACTGCAAGCTACAGTTGTCCACAACTTATTCAAGGCTTCTGCTATTGCTCCTACGAATGATGCATGGACATCCAGGGCTACGACAATTACTAAAGGTATATACACGTTACATCACACCTAATGGAAAGATGGAAAGCCATTTTCTGAAAACTCACCCACTTTATGAACACACAAGCTCACATCTGGCAGAACAACACCAGGAGAGTGGTTGGATAAAAATTAGAGACTAAAAGACACAGTTTTAGTCATAACAGTAAACAATAAAAAAAAAAAAACTCATAGCGTAAAAAGATCTTTTCTATCCATCGTTTCTAGCTACAAAAACAATACTGAACAGTGACTTCAAAGCCAAGGTACGTTCTAAACCATGATTTCTACTGTTACACCCCTACACCTACACAACTATTAGCAATAGCCTAAATCAAGATACCAGAAGATTCATAAAGTTTTATTGTACTTAACATTGAATTTAAAATAAAAGGAAGCTCTGAATATTAGCTACAAAATCGATCTTTTTGTTGCATGTCAGCTGCACTCTCATTTTGGGCTTGAATTACCATACAAACATAGTTTGACTAAAAATAAACATAAATAAAAAGAGCACAAACATTCTTTAAAAGCAACAATTCTGCATTTATTTTAACAGCAAATTTCTTTGAACTTACCCTTCAAAAAATCAATTAAAAGCATGACTTTGCACCTACCATTTTCCACTTTCCTTCTTTTGAACATTTGATGTCCCCAATGCCTAACACTGCATAAATCCTGAGATCACAGTGATAGCAAAGGGAGGATTTTAATACGGCCTCTTTCACACTTATTCAGTGTTTCAAGTGAAGATTTGACCTAAAGTGAAATTAAATAATGAAGGACATCAATGGACTCCTGCTGTGCTCCTTGTGCACAACACTCAACAAAGAAATCCAGCACAGCTTGAAAAGCCATCAGACAAATGGTACAACATTCTGCCCCATAAATGTCCCCCTTTGTCTTTCAAGTATGTGAAGACGTTTTCTTTTTATATGATTTATAAATAACGTAATGTGCCTATTTTTTCCAACTCTTTTTCTCCTTGCATTACTCCCTTACCCTATAGTGACAGTTATCAGAGACATCTGGAGTGGTCCTTATCATGAGCATGAAGCCAACCCTTAAGTGGGCAGTCCTGAGCCTCATTGTCAGCTATAGATGTAGGAGGCGCAATTTGAGAGGCTGGACCTCTCGATTCAACTATCTACTAGAAAGGAATGGGAGGTCGGTCTCTGTGGGCCATGGTGGTAAAACCATTATTCTTATCACTGCAGGAAAACGAACTGCAGGCCAGAAAAAAAATCCCTTCCGAAAGGTCAAATGAGAGTGTCTCAATGTGTGTTTACCTCCTCTCCGCCTCTCTCGCACCAGACATTTTTGTATTTCTCATTAACTGATAATGCATCACTCATGACCTTGTGAAAAAATACATTAACAGGAGACAAGTCATTAATCTCTAAAGGATCAGGCTGTTTAGGTTATCAGGTGATAATGGGTAGGGTATAAATGTTATCATGAAACTGACAAGAATAAACTTTATTGTCCTTCTTACACACGTTGCTATATATAGAAGGGGTGGTATATGTGTTGTCTTTGGTGGTAATGTTGACCTCACTGAAGTACTCAGATGGTATCAATGTTTTTGATATGCAGCTCAAAATCGTCCCTATGTGTGAGAGGAAGCATGAATAGTTGTCTTTTTGTTTGTCTCTGTGTGTCCCTGTGATGGACTTGCAACCTGTGTACCCCACCTCTTGCACAAAACTTCTGGAGATAGGCACCAGTTCCCCCGTGATCCTGCATGAAAAAGCGGGTAAATGGGTAGATGGATGGATGTTGAAGTTATAAACATATAAAAGGTTAATAGAGACAACAATAAAAAAAGAAAAACAAATCCAAGTTATTGCTCATTAAAGCAGATCCAAATATTATTTGCAATTATTTTCTGATGTAAAGTAGTTTCACACAACAAATCACAAACATACTGCATCAACAAAATAAAGCTAAAAGTTGCTGACATGAAAGGACTCACAACCTATGAATCTGAAATGTTTCAGCTCAATGTATTCTTCTTATATTGTTTTAAATTTATATTTTTTCGATGAACATTAATATTTATTTGGAAAAAAAACGTTTCTGTCCATGTGTATAATAAAAACCCTAATCAAAAGCATAACGGGTGGCAATAATATTGACAATAATGACAAATATTGGAAGGTAGAAGATTCTGAGCTTGACTGAGATCTTCCCCAAAGCAACTGTAGCTCATTTGTCTTTATTACCATTTCCTTTCATGCATTACCCAGTTCAACATGTGATCAAACACTAGTTCTGGGAGAGTTAGGACAAAGACAGCCAGATATAGAAAAAAAAACCCTGATATAAATGGCTTCATTGTAGTTCTGGTTTCTAGCACAAAAAGCAACATTGCGAAGTCATTGTTTCTCAAAATCTCTGTTTGTCAGGTACTCACAGATATGCCACAAAGTCAAATTAAAAAAAAAAATCTCCACTTCAGAAAAAGTTTCTAAAAATCTGTTTTTCTCACCAAAACATAATTTCCATGTGAATGAGAGGTGCAACTCCTTAGTTTGTTTTACAAAATCTCCATGTGGACAGGACCAGTTTAGTGTCTGAAATGATTATTATTACCAGAAATCAAACAGCCGAGAACACTATTCAGCTTAGTTCTTCAGCTTCAATCCAGACAAAGGAAACCAGCCAAATTCATGTATATACAAGTTATTCAAAAACACCAACACAAATATATTATGTTGTTTTTTTAGACAATAACTGTTTTAGGCAACACTAGCTAGCTGCCTCTGTGCTTTTCCTTTGTGTAAAGCATTGCTGTTGTTGCAACTTTAAATTACTCTTCAGTAATTTGTCAAGGTAGGACAATAACAGGATACATGCTGAGGCAGTTGGTTAGCACTGTCACCTCATAGCAAGTAAGTCCCGGGTTCAACTCCTGGCTGAGGTCTTTCTATGTATAGTTTGGATCACTTCCCTGTGTATGAGTGGGTTTTCTCCAGATACTCCTGTTTCCTCCAACAGTCCAAGACATGCATGTTAGATATGCATGTCCGTTGTTGAAAATTGAAGCAAGAAGATCACATTTTACGAGAGCTGCCATGTTGTATTTTTAGAACCAGAATCTGAGCACTGAGGGTGTGGAGCTTTAAATCCCCCCTAATCCCCTGCACACCTGGGGGAAAAAATGAGCTGAGGTGTATTTTTTATTTTGCCAAGGGCAGTTTTTCGTTTGTTTACATAGAGGTGGCCAGACTTAAAACTTGTTCTGGAACCAGCCTACAAGGAAGTTCCATTCTGGCTTTAACTTTCAGGATATTTTGGATGTCTAGATTTCTTCTACAATTGATGATTGATGATTGAGCCTAGGAGTGAGTGTGACCATGAATGGTTGTTTGGCTCTGTGTGATGGACTTGAAACCTAACCAAGCTGTACCACATCTCTTGCTCAATGACCACTAGAGATAGGCATCAGCACCCCATGAACCTGAACAGGATGAGACAGGTTTAGAAAGAGGATAGGTGAATGGAAAGACAAATGCAAGAAACGCTGTTTCCAAGTTTAATATGAAAATCTTTTTGGCTGAAAGCAACACAAAGTTAACACACTTAAGATGGTTGTGAACTTGATCTTAGTTGTAGACTGATTCATGACACTGCAAGATGTGAGATTATAAACAGAAAAATACCTTAAGATAAAATCTGTTTAATCATTTTGTTTCTATTGTTTAGTTTTTTGTACATAGGATTTAAAAAGAATCATTATGATTTCCATAAACAATTAAAATATTATGTACTATCTGTCAGATTGGCAAGAGAAAAGTGATGGTTAGCTGCCAGACTTTGAAACCACATCTCAAATCTTCCATTTGGGCCTCAAGAATGTTTGATAAATTTTATTTCCACTGTAATTAAAGCTTAGGAATCTGAGACCTGACTGCATTTAACAGCGATGAATACAAAACACAAAAAACACACCAAGGACTTGTTTTTCAAAGCTGGATTATTAAATTAACAGCTTAAGAGCACAAGGAGAAAGACTGAACAGCTTAATATTCATTTCATTCAATTTTCCAAATTCACTTTATTCAACAAACATGATTATCCACCTTCTTGAGATTACTCCCTTTCTCTGCCTTCTCCCCTTCGAGGCATTTACAAATATCCACATTCGGAGAAATTTTCAACATAAAAAACAAAACATGTTATCAGGCACTAAATGCAAATGTGAAAAGTGTACTTAAACTTGCAAATCATTATGTAAACAAGGTCTGCGATGTAGGGATGCACTCAGAGTCAGCGGCAACGCATTCACAGCTTCAGGCTCGAAAATACCAAATTAATTGCACAACACTGCTTTTGTGCCAAATTCTAAAATGAGCCTGACTCCTGTGCCAACCTCCATTTGTGTAGGTGCTAAACTCTCAACAACAGTGAAAGTTTTCAACACTGAGCCAATCTAAACTAGTCAAGAGCATTGTTAGTTCATTTGCTAATAATGTATGCCTGCACTCCAGCTGTCTGCTGTGTATAAACCTCTCGTTGTTCTGTGGGCAGAGGTGACATAGAGGCAGATGAGGACATCCAGCGCAGTATGAAGGATGGTGGCAGTCGTTCCCCCAGGCTGCAGCGATGGGCCTTCATCGATCCAGCCACTCCAGAACCTGTAGTGCACAGCCTTTTGGCTTTGTCAGCACTGTTCAGCTCAGCAATGCTTCAACTCCCCTGATCGCTGTCAGAAACCCAGGAGAAAACGCCCAGAGAAAAGGAACTGAAAATGCTGATGTAACTAGAGCAAGGCAGGTGGCACAGGATGGGATGCTATATAACTGTTAACCATTCATCAAGTGCTTCTTTAAAATTTAGACTGTTTAGAGATTCAAGTATTGTTTACTGTCAGCCGGGGGGGAAGCAGAATGGTAAAAGGGGCTTCTGGAGCACTTTTTCCTTCGTTTGTCTCTAAACTGAAACGCATATTTATCTGACTCAGCTGTCATCTGCTCCTCCAGGTAAATTCATTCTGCTAATCCAGTCATTCTGTTACTCATGTGGAGGCGTGCTACCACAGCTAAAGGTTATACATTCAAAGGACAGCATTTGTCTCCTGAATTGACTCACAATGCACACTTTATATCGTTTGTCATTAATTTCTCAAGTCTTTTTGGATTCACTCGGAGACTCCGCTCTCTCTTTGTCTTTGCTCTCTGAATGGAATCAATTGTCCAGAAACTGGATTTTGAGTCTCTTGAATGATTGCTGTCTCTTTTTAAAAATTCCTTTTAGATCTGAGCCATAATACCAATGTTCAGAAAAACATACAGAGTCTAAAAGCTCGGACCTTGACACTGAAGGGAACTTTAAGTACTGCACAAAAGCAGAGAGAGATTCAATAAATACATTATGTGCAGAAGGAATGTTCTGGTAAACTCTTACATCTCAAGATTAGTCTGGGTCATTTTGAATATAGTTGCCAAGGTTGGACACTTTTTTTTCAGTTATTTGGCTTTTTAAAGTCAAACAATACTCAAGAGCGCAGGAGCAATACATGTACACTCTTAAGTACTAATGGAAACATAAAAGGCACTCATTTGAAGCTTTGAGAAATTAATGTATTGTTTTTCAAGCTAAATTAAAAAAAATCAATATGTGTCCAATAAATTTATTATAAATGCTGAGCAGCTGTTAAACACACAGTTAGTTTACATGAAATTGCCACACACCCTTACAGAAAAAAATACATGACTTTACCATGTTTTTCACATGTGGACAATTATTTGACCACATGTTGAAAATATTCCAACTTCACACGGTAACTGTGAGGAAAACATGTGTTTCATGAGTTCATTTAAGACATTTTCACATAACAAAATTCAATTTTCCACATGTGAAGTTCATGTGTTTTTTGTTCCAAATTCGCATGGGAAATGTGCAAATCATTTGCCCATTCCTGGTTCATTCCAGGACCAGGAATGGGCAGCACTGAATGATATTCTCTTGTATTGCAAAAAAATAAAAAAACTGCAAAATGTAAGGGTATAGGAAAAGAGTTGCAAAGCAGGTTGGGTATACATTTTTAACCTTTATAATTAATAACTCTTTTACCAGCTTTTGCGCATCTTCTTGTCTTCATCTCATACTCTATGTAAAAGGTGTCTTGATGGTTGTGACTGTTAGTTAGTTCTGCCCTGGGATTTAGGTGAATCGCATAGCGGGGTCCATCACTTATTGTCCCCTTCCTTTCCATTAAGACATTGTACTCAAAAGCCTCCATAAAATCTGCGAGGCTTAAACATCAAATAACTCTGCCAGGACTTGTAAAACTGAGCTCGGTCTTTCTGCTGCGCACAGGAAAAATCTTTCATTCATTCCATTACTATTTGTGTGTTCAGCAATAACGGTACAGTGAAATCCATTAGGCACAATTGCTATGTTGGCATGGTTACTCTTTTGGTGGGATAAGCAAATTTGTGCACACACAGGCAAATCTGCAGGGTTTGTTGGATGTGAAGAGGCGACTAATCTTGGTTTATATTTTCATGTTAATGGGCTAGAAAGAAAAAAAATTGGTTTTATCTGCAGGACATACAGTAGACGACATGTGACATAAAGGAGTCTGTCAGTTCTTGCTGTCACAGCTATACTGCAGAGCTGCTAATTCAAGGGATTTACTGGCAAATGCCTTTCTTGTAAAACAATTAGGATATTCTATATAAAATACAGATACTAGTTTATAGTTTATAGAAAGAAAGAAAAAAACAATAAAATAAGAGACTGGCATGACATTTCCTTCCGTTCTACTGAGAAGGAAAATAAAACTCGGAGCAAGGATTTTCTATGAAAAACTTGCTGGGAAATGTCAGACTGACTGTCATTAAAGATGCTGTGACATTTTTATTCCATCTTTTAAAGCTGTGATTCCATCTCAGCCAACACCGGCAGCAATCTGTTCATCCCGAACAGACAAGCGTCAGACAGATTAACTCAATTACTCCTTTGACTCGACTGAGTGAAGGAAACAATACATTTCTCATTTAAGCCCTATCCTGTGTGGGAGGAGCGGTGGTGGAGGATCGCAGGTAGAGGGGAGGAAGAGGGATGGGGAAAAGGCGGCGACAGCACGTGGGGCCAGAAAATGAATTCCGAGGCAGCTGGTGTGTTTGCTCATCTTTTTTCATGCTTTCGCTTAACTACAGTTGGCGAGGAATGGTGTGAGATGGGAGGCGGATGCGGAGATGGGGAGCGGGAGAATAGATGGCGACAGAGACATGATGGAGTGACAGTCCGGTAGAAAGTGGGGGAGAAATGAGAAGGACAGAATGAGGTTTGCAGCTTCTGTTTGTCAAAGTTAGTTTGCAGCGTGAAGCAGCAGAGAAATCAAACGCTTTCCACTCTGCCGACACACCTGAACCGACAGGTCACTGCAGTCACCCCTGTGTATGAAACACAGTGTGACACATGTGGCCCCTGTAATGTCTGCAGCGTCTGTTGCAGGGGCCACAGATGGCAGTAGCCATCCTCAGCCTCAGCAGTGCGCCTCCGAGCCCCTGCCTCGTGGGAGACCTGGTCTGCGGTGATGTTTTACTGACAGCGCCGGCCATCTGTCAATGCATAAAAGCCTGCGTTCAACTTCTTTTTCCCTTTCCCTTAAATGTGAATCCAGACTTGGTGAGGGTGGGCGGCGGGAGCGGGGTGCCAGGTCACGCAAAAAAAGTGTTGGCTGTGCGAGGGATGAATATTTGTACAAGGAGTATGGAAAGGTCAGGGCTGGGCGCTTTACTGCGGCAGCAACATCAGTGAAACCCTGAAGCGGCAACAGCGGTGAAACCTGGGATCCTCTGCAAAACTCCATCAGACTGCAGGAGAGAGCTGTCAGTGCAGATACCTAAACCTTTACCGCTCTTCCCCCGACGTCCCTCACACTCACTCTTGCCTCATTCTGAGTCATTGTGTCAACTCTTCAAACTCGCTCTGTTCTCCCTTGCCTTAAGCTAGATGCACAGACACATCAAACCTCTCTCAGCTCTGCATATGGCCAAAAAGGAATCCTTTCTCCACGTTTATTTTTTTCTCCCACATTCGCCGGTCTGTCAGTAATTCTCAGTCAAAATTAAATAGCAGGAGGTGGAGATAATGAAGATATAAGCAGGACAAGGCAGAGACAGCCATCCGGGAATATTAAAATTGACTTGAGCAGCTTTGCTGCTTTCTCTGCTCCTCCATTCTGAATTGTGATAAAGAATCATTAAAAATTCATCAGCCTACTATCAAAAGAGCGGACGTCTGCATTTTGGCCAGACTGAGAGCCAACCAGCTTTGTCTAGACTTTCTGGTGGCTCTGGTATATACCACCATCATCATCAAAACAAATTGTACAGAAAAAAAACCCTGTAATGGATCACTGTATAAAGCATGAAGCGAAAGTAGACTACACAAAAACAAAGCAGAGTGTAGAGTTACACTATCTGCTCTGTGATGCTGTTTATGCTTACAGCAAAATGCTGTTTGTTGCATGCTGCTCAAAGTCATTTATATGAAAAGTATATGGCAGCAAAATATAAAATAGCACATGGCTGCCGCCTTATTAGATCTTAGAATTACTGTTTAATCACCGGCAGCTATGCAGAGATAAAGGCAGCACAAAAGCAAATTATCAGGTTGACCTTCCACACATATAATTATATTACCCTGATACCATTTCTAATGCCTCTCTGAGCTAATTAGCACTGAGGCTGAAGTACAATGAGGTTGTTGGGAAAGAGGTGAGTGGAAGTATTTTGTCTAAGACACAGCAAAATTGAAAGCTAAAGAAGTAGCTTCTTTTAGGTACTTTTAGGACATGAATGTCTGAAGCAAATGTTGAGTGATCTATTTACAGGAGCAATTAACAAAACCAAAACATAAGATATTCCTAGTGGTCATATAAAGAAAAGTCTAAGTATTCAACAGATTATCATCAAGAAACCATGAAAAAAAGTTATAATTACCCTCACAATGTGTGGTGAAACCTGTGCCCATTCACATAACACCAAACCTAACTAATCACATGAACTCAGTCACACCAATAACTTTCATTATACAACATCCATCCATCCATCCATTTTCTTTAGCCGCTTCTCCATTCCGGGTCGCAGGCAGCCGGTGCCTATCTCCAGCAG
>JAOXNZ010000166.1:23069936-23084370 GCA_028566095.1 Kryptolebias brasiliensis
GTGTGTGTGTGTGTGTGTGTGTGTATGTGAGAGACAGAGAGCACAGAGGATGACTGAAGGGTTCTGGCAGAACGAGGTCACTCTGTACTACCAGGTGTTTTTTTGGTTTTTTTTGTGGGAGTGGACAAGAAAGGGAGGTATGTTTTTATGTGTGTACTTGAACGCACATGACTGCACTGCAGCGCTTGTGGTCAGAAAGTGAAAATGCATTGCCAGAACATGCTCTCGAGGTTGAAATTCAGCAGATTTGTTTTTCAAAATGAACACTTTGCTGAACACAAAGTTTCATAGTCATTTGAGGGAAATGTAGCTGAAGTTTTGATGTAAATATAATTTATCTAGGGCCTTGCCTCCATTCCTCCAGATGGGTTTTTAATTGTTTAGTTTTTATTTGTTTCTATTTTTTTTTTTTTTTGGTACACACAGTTCTAACATACCATGCCACTAAGTGGAAGGAACAACAATAACAACATGTCAAAATACAGAAAAAAATGAAGATTCTTAGCTTGGCTTAAGATCATAAACACATAACTAGACACAGGAATGGAAACTGGAAGTTGAAGCCACAAATGACAAGCACCCTCTAGAGGCTGGCTGTGGTACAATGTTTAAATCCCACCGCTCCATCTAAATGAATGGGACATTGCCTGTCTAAAAATTAAAAACATGCTTCAGATCATTTTTCTGCTGTTGTTTTTTATTGATTTATGTAGTTCTTACGTTGTTATTTGAGGTTTAAAAAAGTGCTATTTTACACTGTGATTGCCAGTTGGGAGGGTGTGTAGGCAGGACCTTTGTATCTAGAGTACAAGTGGGCAGACTTTGGCTTCAAAAATACAACATGGCAGCGTCCCAAAAAAAAAAGACATTTTGGCTTTAATTTTGGACAATGAAAGAATCTTCATCCATCTTTATTTATGTCAGTGCTAAACGTAAACAATTGTCCATTGTTTTTTTTTTCGGTATTGATTACACTTTCCTCCCAGCTTTTAACCATTTTAGCAAAGAAGCAAAGTTTAATGGCAAAAAGATCTGGATAAAATGAGAGACAGAAAAATGGTTTCATTGTTGTTTTGGGTTTTAGGGCACAAAGTGACAGTGGGCACTTGTGAGACACTTACATCATTGTTTCTCAAAAGCTCTGTATTACGAGTCCACACAGAATTTATTTTTTTTATCTTGTTTTTGTTTTTTACTAAAACCTCAGTTTGTGTGGATGGGAGGTGAAAACACACAGAAAATCACCATTTTTCTATATGGCTGAGTAGTATAAATTGTCCTAAATGTAACAAAGAAAGGGATTATTTTAGTCATTTCTAATCCAGAGAGCACTTTCCCAACAAGTAAATATGAAATATAAAAGATCCACCAAAGTGTAGCTTCAATATTTTAGGTGGACATCTTAGTGGACCTCACAGTTTACAAAACATCTTATTTATTCCTATGACTGGCCCAGAATTGCTGGCTCCTACTAGGGCGATTGGATTTCTTTGATGAGACTTTTTCGTCAAGTATTAGCCGCCTCAAGGCAAAATCCTTGTAAATAAATTGTATATATAAATAAGCAGCAAACTTAGCCCCTTGCTCACCCAAATAATGATGTGATGTGTATGCATTGTGTGACTTAATGAGCATCTCCGGAGACAGAAGGTACACGTCTTCTGTCCCTCCAGCTGCCCCAGAGCACTGCCCTTCTCTCTCAGCATCATTAACTCCAACTCAACAGCAATGATGTCAAAAACACATAGTCACGTAATGAGGTTAAATAACATTTTTTTAAGAGCTGTGATTATAATAAATGCCAAGCTGCACGATGTGTCCACACAAAAAGTCATCATAATGAACTGAATTAACTAAGACAATGCGACAAATCATCAGCAGGAATTGTAACAAAAAAGAAAAGAAAAGTTAATAAAGGTGTGCTGAAGCAGACAAAAACACAGAGTATTCTTATGGTGCCTAATTACATTGTTAATGAGTAACTAATAGAGGAGTTCTTTTCATGAATGGCCAAACAGACTAGGTCTCAGGAGAGAAGCTGCTAATTTCTGATTAATCTAGTTCAAGATGTCTGAGAGTTCTGTTTTCATTTGTTGCCTTACAGGGTGCATTTATTTTCTCTTTCAGACAAACAGCCTTTCATCTATCACATCCAGAGCTGAAACGACACCTGTTGCATAGCTGGCACCAGACACACACAGAGAGAGAGAGAGAGAAAGAGGAAACCAGAGCCTGGGGGAAAACTAATGTTCAGTGTGCTTTGTCCTAAATATTAACCAGGCGCTTTCTGCTCCAAACCTGCTGATGGCAGCGACTTCGAGATAGACAGACGGGAGGCGGATGCACTGGAATCCTCCACGGACAAAACTGCCCTACTTGTACAGAGGTGACCCCCATGTGTTCTGCGCGGCCCGAACATTCACCATTGTTATTTATGAGCTCACAGAGGTGTCCTTTTGCAGGGAAACCGAGTTCCACCTGTTTTAACAGCAGCTTAATGTGCAAAATGGATGTGCACCGTAAAGGTGAAGGTAGAGGGTTCTGAGTGGAGCTAACCTGCTCTGCAAAACAGGAGAGTGGGTAGTAAAACAGAAAACAGACACCAGAACATTGATCATCTTATTGCAACAAAATGCAGAGGGAAGCCTTTGAGACCCAATAAAAAAAATCATCTGGTCCTGATCAGGTCTTAAAATTAGGTAAATACAACCTGAAAACAGAAATAACAGAATAACACATGACAGATTACAACAGGTCATTATTTATCTAACAGCTGAAGCAATGTGTTGAAAAATTAAGTAAACCCCTCTGTTTAATAGCTTGGAAAACCACTTTTAGCAGCAATAACATGGAGTAATTAGATGACCTTTTCAGTCTCTGACATTGTAGTGGAGGAATTTTGTCCCACTCTGCCTAACACCATTTCTTCAGTTCACTGAGGTTCGTGGACTTTTTAATTTAGCGCCCTGCTTTCCTCAGATCACAGCACATCTTTTCAGTCAGGATGGCCCAAACTTTAACTTAGCCTTTCCAACATCCTGACACTTTTATTTTTCAGACATTTTTTGCCAATTTGCTGCTGTGTTTGGTAACAGCGATGTTATGATCTAAATTCTCTGTTTTTCACTTGTGAATAGTCTTTCTCTCAGTAGAATGTCAAACTCTAAATAGTTTGAAAATGACCTTTATCAGCCTTCGCTGATTCATGGGCAGCAATAGTTGCTTCTCCAAGATTTTTGCTGATGTTTTTTTATGTGACCACACACACCTGAATGCTGAAGACCAGGAAAATGCTAAAACTTCTGCTATTGTACAGATGTTCACACTTGAGCAGTTAATGCATTTGATTTAGAGCACTTTTAAGACTTTTGTTTTGATAATAGCTTATGGACATGATTAAAATAACAGTGTATATTTGAACATCTGAGGCTACTTCATGTAATACTTGGTACAGACCAGATCAACTGATTGAATGATTGAAAAAAAACACGCAGGGATTAAATTAACATGCAGTTCATAAACAATTTTCTGGGTCCATCGTACCGACTCATGTCTTTGGCCTCCCTGTGGAAAACATAACTCTCCAAACTCGATGTTTGCTCAGGAATAGAAAGAAAGACCTGAACCAAGATTTGGACCAAGAACCTTTTTGCAGTGAGGTGGCAGAGTTACTCATCACACAACTGGGCTCCCCCAGAGGTGAGATATTTATATATCCTTTTAAATTAGAACCACATTTTTCATTTCCATCCACTTATTACTATGTTAATTTCTCGAGTGCTGCTCTGCTGTTTTTGAAAAACCTGTGGCTGCTGATTTTTGGAACAATTTTTATAAAGAATCACTTATAAAGCCATAAAACTTGCATCACACAGCCTTTCCTGATGAAGACAGTGAACATGCAAAATCCCTGACAGGCTAAATCATTTTTGTAAAAAGGTTTTCTTGAGAACTCTAACTTCTGTGTCCACCTTTTGGGTAACGCAGAGTTACTTGTTTTTAACCCCTACATTAGCAAAATACCAAAATATTCTGCACCATTTTTCACCCTGGCACAAAAACTGTCATGTAAAAATAAAAATGTTCGTATTAATCTAAATTTCTTATTTAAATAAAAACAATGCCTTGCATGCAGATGCATGCTAAGCTGAGGCCTTATGAATATTCTCAATTCACTCTAAGTTTATTTCATTGCATGTTTAGCTAAGAGCCCATAAGATAATAAGTTTACATAACAGGTGAAACATGAGGCTGTGCATCATTTTCTTAATCTTTTGACATTTAGTCATATCTGGTAGCATATTTTGAAACTCCTACCAGTTTCAAGATGTGCCACTAGAGTTAAAGAGTCACAGTTTTAAAAGCTCAACACTGTTTCACTATACCACCCTGACAGTTTGATTTTTTACTTAAAACATCAGAGACAATGGAAGGTTTCCTCCAATCATCTGTTAGTGACACCCAAAGTTACTGGGGGGGGGGGGGTAATTACAAATAATTGCAATTTGCAGAATAAGTACTTTTAGTTTAGAACTATAATCAAAATCAGTTGGTGTTCGTTCTACATTCTGTTTAGATCCTCCACCTTTGTGTACATCTGTTTAAAAGCAACATATTTTAAAATGGCCTGATATCTATTTAGTTTTTTAGCTCACACAGTTAAAATTTAATGACCAAACTCGTGATTAAACAAAGATTTCAGTCTTCATTTTAAAAATATTAATAGCTGACAGATTTCAAATCAGTGAAATGAGAACATGAACTAGTTGACACTGACTTTAAACAGTGACTGTCAACAATTTTAATTACACTCTCACTCTCTTCATGCATATCTGTTCATCAAAACTACGATAACTTTAAATATATTGCAGATCTTTACATTCTGATGCCAATTATATGATAATTTAATAAAGCAGCAGTATTAGAAGCTGCATTTTTGTAGTAAAAGCAACTAAAAATGCCATAAATATCTGTATCAAATGTTTTCTTTTAAACAGTAAAGCTATGGTTGTATTGCTCTAGGATCTTATACCACCATAATCTAATAATTAATTACAAGTACTGTGGTATCCCATATTGAATTATCAGTCATTAGGCTGATAAGTGCAAAGCGAAAAACATTAAATTATGCAAGGGTTGATTTCTTCAGCAAAATTTATTGTTTAAAAAAATGAAGCACACATCAGAGTTTATATAGTCCCTAAACATTTGTTTCTAAATACTGTGCTAAATAATTTTATGTACCATCTGTTTTTATTAAAAATCTGATAAACAGCATAGAAAAAAAATGTAAACCTTTGCAAAGACACTATGAACAGTCCCTTAATGCTGATTCTTCTATTTTGTTCCTCAGCACAGAGATTCCCATTTGGGCTGGCAGTCAAGCAGAGAATTAAGGATATAATCAGAAGTGAAGATAGCCATCTGGACTGTATTTGTGATTAAATGTGGAGGACATAGGTAGGCAATTCTCTTATTAAGTGCTGTTGTGCTGAATAAGGGTCCTTGGAGTTAAGTGTCTTAAAAATTCATGACATTGAGGAGAACTACCACAAAGACAGTCAGCAGCCCGTCAACAGCCATGGCTCACAGTTTGGTCAAGGATGCACCTGAGTGGTCCTTTCTGAATTTATCTGCATGCAAGCTAGTGAATACCCCCCTTTGACCCCCTTTTCATTTCAAGAGGAAGACCCGTTATTTAACTATTCTATGTTGTTCCCGCTGTAGTAATTCCTGATTGTACAGTCTGTATACTGTAAGTACACAAACAGACACAGAACTGTAGGGCTGAACTCATACATTTACAATCAAAGCAGACATGGTCAATGAACTCTGGGTGAACTTCTGAACCACTTTAAAGCATCAAGGGTGAGCAGAGGACTCAGTTTCCAATAATGAAGAGGAGATAGTTAATCTAGCATTAATGCCTGGCTTCCCATGAGGACAAAACACAATTCAGAAAGGTCTGAAGAGGTCTCCATCATGCATATGCACTCCCTCTCCTTCTTCTCCTTACTTCGCCCTCTGCGTTTCTCTCTCTTCCTTCTTCCATGGTGATACAGACACACCACAAAGAGAACTCCAATGAAAGGGGCGTCAAACAAACATTGATTTCTAATAGGGGGCTCTCTGGATCAGCATGCAGCTTGGTCTGAGCCACGTCTGCGCTTCGGTCAAGGACGCTGTGTGTGGGAGCATCAACGGAACCTGGCTCTCGCCGCCAGGCACCAAATGAACTGCCACAGCAGGACACAGGGATCAGAGAGCAGTGGGAGTCTCCTTTCATCTCTTGGGAGATTAGCACTCCCGTAGGAGAGAAGTATATGTGTGTGTGTGCTGCATTACTCTCTGAAGTATGTACCTTTTAGCCACAGGCTACACACTTCCTGCTCCTGCTACCTGCTGAGAAACTCCCCCACGGCCACAAATACAGGCGCTTCCATAGGCAAGACAGGGATGAAGGAGAAGACATCATCCCTGTGCAATTTTTCTTAAAATAAACATTAAACACTGTTTGTGAGCTCCTTCTTCATGTGCATCATAGGTGCTTCTATGTTGTGTTACACTGCCACTGGTTGATGATATTTAATATTTCAGAGTGTACAGAAATAATTCAAAGCTCCCTGCATTTTTATAAGATGAGTATATTGTTACATTAAAAATATGTTGACATGTAGTTGAAAGTGTGGTGCAGGCATGAAATAGATGGAAACAGCAAAAGGCTTTCTGTGTCCACTTAGTTTTACTGAAACAGTAGTGCAATGGCTAAAAAGGTAATACAAAGAGAAAGACCATTTGGGAAGCAGCATTGTGACAGTCTGTGGCATCCTGCATCATCAGCCACTTCACACTCAAACACCTTGTTGGAGCCTGTACAACGGAGCTTCACAGCAACACAGAGTTAAGTGACAACCTGCTGCACAAACATTCAACAAAGGGATCTGTGGGTATAACCCTTTCTCAGAGCGGAATGTTTGGACACTTGCAGAAGCAAAAGCTCATGTGAGGTAATTTTATAAACAAGCACCCAGTTTGATCAAATGTCCCAGTTAGCAATGGCAGTGAGTGTAAGAAAATAACTTCTGCAACCTCACCTGCTCGCCTGTGTAGTGATAACATCAAGACTTCATGTTTCACCATGATGGAGGAAAATTGCCATGTACTGTGTACAGCTAGGAACATTTAGCATAGTGTTAGTACACATAGCTGGTTGTGGAGATATTATTTTCAGGCAAAAGCTAGAGCGGGACCTTTGCACTGCACTAGAGATTGAGTTCTGTAGTTTTTACTCCAACTAGGAGTCACACTGCACCTCACATGAAACTTCCATGTGCAGCTCGTTCTTAAACCGTGTTGAGGTAGCCAACACCTTGCACTTTAGAACAGAGGCAATCAGGGACGCACGGAGGTGTGTTTGGTGGGTAGCTGGATCCAGAGTGGGGTTTGATTCAGGTAGCAGGACAACCTGCATTGAAAAGTCAATTTGTCGTCAAATGGGGGAAAAGTTACCCGGGTGATAGAAAGATGACTGCACACAGGAGCCCCCAGGAGCGTGATAGATGGAAACACATGTTACCGTGAACTCATGACCGTGCCAGAAACCTTGTTTTTCCTTAAACTTCCTCTAGATAGTCAAGTTTTATCATCTCTTCTGGCTATGGCTAACCACAACAGAGCCAAGTTGAGGATCTCACGAAATCTCTCAACCAGTAGGAGCAACGTACCCAACTCAAAATATTCTCTTCTAATTGCTGCTATTCATTTAGATCTCCATTATGTGTTTTTTTCTTCTTCTTTTTAAAACAATGGAATAGCAGGTTTGGTTTGTCCCACTGAAGATTTGTCCAGCCTATAGCAAAGAATGAGAAAACTATTTCACTGATTTTAGGGGAAAATTTTCCACTTTTATTAACCCACAGCATCATGATAAACAAACAAAAGAACTTTGCTGTACAACATGAGGGATAAACACACCTCACATGATTCTCTGACGTAAGCTGCCATGGATCTATAGAGAAGACAGCAATTTTTATTGTTTTAAATTTGACTTTTGTTTTTTCTAGAAAAACAAGCCAAAATATATGCTGTGATGAAGGTCAATTTTCCCACATATGCAAATAAAAGCTGTAAGCCTTAATTGCACATTGTCTACATATATTGTTGATTTTATAATGACATTGTAGCTTACTGAGCTGATACCAATAACTCAATTTTTTTTAAAAGACTGCAACACAATCTGTATAACGAATTGCTGCAGGGTGCCTTCCTAGACTGAATTCAACAAAATACCACTGAGTGCAAATGTGCAAAACAGAAGTCACAAGACAGGCCACATCAAACTGCAACATGTGCTCAGTTGTAGCACTAACACTGCAGCTCACATTACTATGGTTTGTACTAAACTGTAGTGTACAGAAAAACACAAACATACCAAGTTGGCATATTGTGTGTATATTTCACACTGTCTGAAAGTTAATTTAAAGTTATCTACCATATATCAGGTCCTGATACACATAAAGATCCCACACTTACCTGCGTCATTGCTATCTGCCTCACAACCTGACACTCAGTGCAACTTCAGGCTTTGTCAGAAAACAATGTCTATATGTGTCACTTTGCGCACGCCCAATTCTTTATTGATGTCACTATACTGGGAATAAGAATGGCTCCTGCTGTGCTTGGTGTCCTGGATACCAAGAACAACAACTCAGCTCTAACTGTTCAAAAGTGCCTGTCTGCACATATTGAGGTGATTTGTCTCACCACGGAGGCAATTTACTAAGATTTATGTTTGTCTGCTACAGTCAAAATAAGAATACATCACTTGATATATCCTATTTACTGAATAAAAGTTGGACAGCTACTATTTGGTCCTGTGCGAATGAGTGATCCTTTCAATTTTGATGAGAAAGTTGGTTTTGTAATTGTGTTCTTACACTCCATAGTATGTCTTCTGTAAATAAGACACCTTGTTCCCAAATGTCTAACTATATCAGGCAGCTAAATGTGATCATCCATCCAAAGGCTCCTCCTTTTAACACCATGTTATTTTTAAAAAGACCAGGCCTTGCCACTGCCCAGTGCCTCAGCACATTTGTCTACCTGCAGAGTACC
Source organism: Kryptolebias brasiliensis (assembly GCA_028566095.1). Classification (NCBI taxonomy): domain Eukaryota; kingdom Metazoa; phylum Chordata; class Actinopteri; order Cyprinodontiformes; family Rivulidae; genus Kryptolebias; species Kryptolebias brasiliensis. The sequence goes on from JAOXNZ010000166.1 coordinate 23,079,051, forward strand.
CACAATGCCTGGACACCAGGCTTTGAGCAGCTCATAAATGAGTAATGGCAGTCACATTACCATTTGGTGGTAGGGCAGGCTAGGGGCATGAAGCAGGGGAGAAACAGGGAGTGCAGGCGCTTCCTCTATCTTATAAAACAGCAGCTGATTAATGTTTGATTCTTGCTGGCCTCATTCTTCCACCAGCACATTGCACAGCTAATCTACGGAGTGGGTGAGAACAAGAGTGATGGAGCTGCAGAAGTGGGGTGAAGAAAAACAGTTTGTACAGATGCTGTTTTGAGCCAGAAATGTGCTGTCTTTTCTCACAACTTAAAAGTAAGAAAAATAAGGAGGTTTGAGCAGCACCATCAATCCAAACTGCACCCATGAAATAAAACAGTAAGTCAAGGAAACCGATGATGGAACTGAACTCTCAGCTTTATTGTGTAGCACTTTTTAAACACAACTGCAGCCCAAAGTGCTTCACAAAAAAAAAAAAAGGAATCGTTCTAACAAAAAGCACTTTGCAAATAGCAGTAACAATCAGGTGAATGGCAAAAAAAACATATAAGCAAAGCAAAAATTGTAGGATAAAAGGTAAACAAAACTGGCTTCTAGTTCCAGTAATGAGGAGCCTGGAAACTGCAGGTTCTGCTTCTCATTTTTGACCTAAAAAAATCTGAGAATCTCAAGTACACCTGCATTTTAGAAGCAAAGAATTAATGTGGGATCATGGAAACCAAACAGATCTTTCACATAGGATTGGGTTAATCCATTACTCTTGGCATACAATTTTACTTTGACTGCACGTTTTGGGTCTACGGATATTGTTGGGAAATCATTTGTTGACCCAGGTAAAATAATCTCAGTAGACTAACCTCAGCAGGAGGAACACATGGATGATTTGAACCAGGATGCTCTGAATTTTGGAAAAATAAATCTCCAGTGTGAGGAGTAACTACATGGATGGAAAGTCATTCACTGAGGATTTTTGGGACAAAAAATATGTCAGTGTAGTATGAATTCAGCATCTGCCTAATTCTGCATTGTTTTGGGAAAGCAATCGGTCTACTACCATCAAAATGCTTCTGTCTCTTTTGCATTGACAGTTAAATGCACCTCATCGCTCAGTCTGTTATGAGACAATGCTGCAAATGGACTTTGGCATGCAAGGCAGCAGGCGGTATGCATTCATTCAAGGAATGCTTGTTTCATTCATTCTGTATTTTAACACTAGGAAATGTAATTCGTTGTTTGCCTTTTATTTTGTATCAGGTCTAGGCCAAATTCAATGAAACAAATAGTTCTTTTCTGTTCTGTATCCTTAACAAAAGAGAAATAGCACATAAATTTGAAGTTAAGCCTTTTATTTAAAACATATCCTGTGGAACACAAATATACAGTGCAATATAACTTTTATATTTTTTATTTTATAAGTTACCAGTTGAGAAATTCTACCTTACTGTATTGTGTACCTCAAAGCTTCCTTATCAACAAGAGTGGTTTGTTTTCATTGTCTCTTCTTATGGGAGGGTTATTTTCTTTTTAACTTAAGTGAAAAAAATATCATTTGGCATTTCTTTCCTTTTTCTGTTGTACCAAAGCTGTACCAAACTTTGATGCACTGTCGAGATACATCCCAAACTGTGACTTATGTGTACCGGTACACTTTTAGTCATAATAACACATGGGCCAGATTTCACCCTGGTATGTGCGCTGGAGGGAAGGTCAGAGCGTCAATTGCATGTTACAGTTTATGCTGAAGGAGGCATTAATTTCATGGATTTTATGAAAACAGGACAATCCATCAAACTGTTATCATGTAATTTGACCCAAGTTCACCACTGTCAACCTTGCACCATAGGTCGAGTGATCACAAAAGTCACATGGTCATCTCATGAGCCATATTTACGTACTAATAAAAGGAAACCATGAATAAATGAAAAGCTTTGCATTTCTTGAAGGAATGCCCAACATTGTTTAAACTAGGATAATCCTATGATGAGAAGAGATGGAGTTACAGCCATTTTGATCAAACCTTGTAAATATTATGCGTCATCTCATGGGATCTTGTGAGATCTGTTAGTGCTCAGAGTATGTGTTGAGGATGGTGCTCAGCTACTACCTCATCAAACTTTAACTCAAAAGTTTTAAAACTGACTGAGCTATAGCAATTTTTGTGTTTTCTTATTTTGATTAGCTTGATCTTATATTGGGTTCACTGCAAAAATGAATGTCTTGTTGATGTACATCTACTGATTATTTCAAAACAGTTTAATTAAAATCCATCCAGTGGGTTATGTGAAACTTTGATAACAGACAGAAAGCGTTCACCCTAACAGTTAATGCCAAAGTTTTAAGTAAAATGTACCATATGTAGTGCTCAGAGTATGTTTTGTGAATGATTTGCAGCTACTAACTCACCAAATGTTAGCTCAGTATCTGTAAAGTTAACTGAATTGTAGCCATTTTCTCTTTGCTAAATTTGGTTAGTTGTGGCAGCCATATTGAATTGTGCTGACCCCAAAGGTTAGTCAATTGTAGATGTACATCTAGTGATTAGTTTCTGAAAGCTTTATTAAAATTTGTTCAGTTGTTCATGAGATATTTTACCAACACCACAGACAGACTAACACATACACACATATCCTGACGATCCGCAGAGACAGAATCAAAGTGAACTTTTGTGTGCGTATATAAAGTATTATCGGCTGCATGCTGCTCTGTGAGGTTTACACATGGATAGTGAATGTGCTTCTTTGGATGACGAGGAAGAAAATTGCAATGGCAAAGTGATTTTGACAGGTACATGCCGAAGAAGGCAGAGAAATTAAGAGTTTGTCATCAGTGAGAAAAATACGCCTCCACATCCTTGACTGAGCAAACTAGTTAAATTTCCTACAGAGAATACTTTATAAAGAATTTCAGAGTTTTTTCTCTGTCTGAAAAAAATTGTACTCTATATAGTATCACATTGTAGTCCAGGAGCTATTTTACTGTTTGTTCCTTTAAGATTAAATGTGTGAAGTGGCCTTTCTATTACAACAAGATGAAGTTTGTGTACATTAACTGATAGTAAGATTAGTGCTCTTAAATTCTATATAGAAGCTTAAGTTTTTAAGTTCACAAAATACATGAAATGAGCTTAACTTTAGTGTTTTATTAATTCTCCATCCTTTAATGGTATCTACTTTCAAATGCAGATGAGCAATAATTACACAACAGTGTTATGTCGTTAATGGAAAAGGCCCAGAGAGACACGACATGAGCCACATACAAAAACTGCTACTACTACTACTACAAGAAAAAAAAAAAAACTGAAAGCCAGTGTAGCCGAGCAGAAATGAGTCTGACTTTCAATGACATTAATGTGACAAGTTCGGGTTGATTTCAGTTATTTGGTAACAAGAAAGTAAGTGCAGTCAGAATAAATGTCAAAAAAGCAGGAGCTCAGCAGGTTCTGTCAGCTGGGATGTTGATCTGGACTTCGTGAAGGAAGTTTCAGCTGTAATCTTATAGTGCAGGCTCATCTGTGAGTGCACACACACACACACACACGCACGCACACTCAAAGACACACAAAGTTTCTGCACATCCTAAAAGTACCAAACTAATCTCTCCCTGTAAAGAACATAAAACGATAGTTGTGATTGACAGGCAAACCGCTCCTGCTGAATTACTCATTTGACTGAGAAAAGCACCAAATGAAAGAGTTAAAAGCCGACCAAACACATCTCCCTGGTATACTTCACATGAAAGAAAAGTTGAGTGTTCAGAAGCTGAGTGTCTGAGGTGAATTATGGAGCAAAATATCCTGCCTTTAACGTCTCCAAAAACAGAATGTTCTTTTGAGCAAAACCCGTATGCCAATCATGAGTGAGCTGCCTTTGAGGTCCAGACCCTCATACAAATCTCATCTCCATAGTACATTATGATTCTAGTCCAGATCCTGAAAAGTGACACAGCTCCAAAGATGCGCTCGGTGCCACTGTGCAGTTCTGCCAGGGAGACAAAGAGGAGGCAGTGAAAGCTACTCGCCTCTTTCTTCCACAGGCATTGTAATTTAACTGTTGGTAGCAAGTGACGACAATTGGCTTTAATAACGGTCTATACCCTTTAATTTGAGCAGGGATTTGCCTGGGCCAGCCTTGTCTCTTAGGTTCTTAATGCTGCTGTATTGTGCAATCCAGCCATGTTGCTAAGAAAAGGAGAAGATGTGTCTGAAAGTGCCAAGAAGGAGAAACGTATAAAAGAATGGAAGGAAAGCTTGAAGAGGGAAAAGTCTCCCACAGCAGGAGGTGATGATGAAAGGAGCGAACTAAAGAGCATGGTGCCATTTACTGTTCCCTATATTATCACATAATGTTGGTATAATTAACCCCAGGAAATGTGGCTTCATTAGTCTCAGTCTGGGTGAAATAAAACGAAAAGTGAGCTAATTGCTTGAGTATACACAAAGGCGCACTAATAAAAGCAAAGTATGGCGATAGAAAGAAGATCAAAATGACTCTTAAAGCCTTTTTTTATTGTTTACATAAATTTGCAAATAGGAGTATCAAACAAAAACGCTGGCAACATATGCTTTGCAAACAAAAGGAGAAGACAAACTCCAGAGTGAAATGTCCTGACCCTCTCTGTTTCTTTATTTTTATCTTCCAAACTTCAGCACATAGCCTCAGACCTCTCTGGTTCAAGGAGGTTTCCTGTCGGCTCTCATCTGCATCACAAAAAGAAGCCGGTTTCTCTTGAAAAACACAGATCAAGCTTTATCTTCCTCAAACATGTAATCCTGTGGGAAAAGCCAGACTTGTAGCCATTAGGCAGCGTCCTCTGCGCCTCGGCTCGCCGCCGTCTCAGCCTTTGTAGCGAGAGGCTGCAGCAAAGCTTGTTTCCATTCAGCTGGGAGAACTGGTCAAAGCTGGGAGATCAAGCAACTCCCAGCAGTTCTTTTAATTTTTTTCTTTTTCTCAGGGAAATACTTATGTTGTTTCAATGGCTTTTGAAAAACAGCATGCTAAAAAAAAAAAAGAAAAAAAGAAAAAACTGAACAAGATTTTATGTCCTCCCTGGTCTCCAGCGAGCCTGACAGCATTTTTGAAGAAAAGTTTGAAAATTCGGAAATGGTATGTCTCAAATTGGGTGGAAAATAGGTGCTTCTCGCTGGAGACAGGCTGCCATTTTTATGCTTGTTTGTTTTCTTCCTGGCTGCTTTCTCTCTTTGCACATACTCTTGCACAAATCATCTGCCATATAGGCCCTGTGTGGCTCTACTTCAAGAGCTCTTAGTGGCTGTCTTCATCAGCTCAAGATCTGCTGCAGAAAAACAGCTTTAATTGGT
>JAOXNZ010000166.1:23121142-23136065 GCA_028566095.1 Kryptolebias brasiliensis
TAAAAACAAAAAAAAAACATCTTGGGGGTGAATACTATTACAGGCACTGTATATGGACTAAAAAAAGGTGTCATAAATCAGCCCATGGCTGCCTTGATTTCTAAAAATCGGCGTCTGAAAACCCCAGACCAGTCAACCTCTATCTTGTAGCATAAATTGGTTTTGCTTTGTCATGTTTCTTTTCTTTTTCGGAAACAGAACACTGAGAAAAAATTTGCACAAGGCACTCAACTCACTGATTGACGCACTGAGTGCAAAACACAGCAAAAATAAGCACTTAGTGTACAGATGTCAACATGGGAAAAAACTCAAACAAGAAGTTGCAAGTTACTATTTTGTGTGACATTCTAGACGCATTCAGCTTTTAGAGCACTTCTGTGGCTTTTCAATAAACCTGACTAAAACACAAATGTTCTTTAAAACCCCAAGAGAAAAGGCTATGATTTCTTAAACTAAGATTTGGCGGCAAATTAACACTTCATTGTGCCAAAAAATGTCATTTTTGCAGCACAGCTTTTCTAGATTGGCTCTTTGTTGCAGGTTACATCCACTTTCAGCAGCTACTGTCATGCTGTTTCACAAGCTGTTGGGACTGACTGGCCTTGCGTCTCCCCCTGACAAAGGAGGATCAGGAATGGATAAAATAACATATTAATAGCTGCCTCCCCAACTCATAGCTCAAAGATGTGTTTCATTAAAATCCAACTGAGATGTGTCAACCAGAAATAGCAGTAAAACTGAAGCAGTAGTGAACACGCCTGACAGAAACAGCCCTGTTGTAGTTCACAGTATGGTCACAATGAATTACAAGAGGAAAATAAAGTCAGTCATCTGCCCTCACCTTGAATTTACTAGAAAAATGTACATGTTTTATAATGAATACAGTGATTACTAGGTTTATATATATAGGGAAATCATTTTCCTTTTCATTATAACTGAACAGACCATGTAAAATACAGATTTCTTTTAAAATAAATCCCAAAAATAGCCACAATTTCATGGTTTAGGCCTGATTACATTTGGACAACTAAACTACCTTAGAAGAAGTAGGGGGGAATTGTCATAATAAGTCTGCTGCTTAATAATAGTCCTCCTTTTTATGAAGTTTTCTGAAAAGACTTTTTATAATGTATGTCTTTAGGTTATCTCCATTAAATAAGCACAGGAATTAAGTATATGCATTACCCAAACATTACCATTAAATCATAAACATAAAGAATATAATTAAAGCAAATATTATCTAATTTATTTCAAATATCAGTTAAAGAAGAAACACAACTAAAACATCCATAAAAACAATAAAGTTAAATTAAAATCATTCCACTATAAAACCTATTAGGAGTTCTGATATAAATTCATTTGAACATGCCGTGCTTGTAAAAAAAGCATGAGAGGAAATCTGTAACATCTATTTACTTCGAAATGACTGTCAGTGTGACCGGCTGATGAGAGATCGGATCACCGAGGGGCTCTTTCTGCTTTGATTGGTTTTTATAGCTGACGCTCCAGCATTTCCTTTCAGGCCATTCTTATTTTGTCAAAGGCCCGTGGTTCCTGTAAAAGAACAATCCATGATGGACAGCAGACTGCTACCACACCTTTCAAAAGAAAAAATATTAAGATAGTCTCAGAAACATGAGCAGTAGCTAAGAGTTGATGTATTAATAATACTAATCTGATGGTCTCCTGTGGGCTGTGCTTGCTGGACCTTTTTTTTAAGATGGATCAGGTTTGTTCTTTAATATTATTTTTTATTTGCTTACATTTTTCTCAGTAGTTTTTACATACCAAAGACTAAGGAAAGAGCAGAAAATGAGTTCCAGAGTGCCCTTCCTTTTAATGCACAACACTTACAAGTAGAACCCATGGGGAACATGAACTGAGTAAGTAGCTCCAGATTCAAGCTCATTGTTAAAATTTTATTCTTTTTACTGGGGTCTCCAAGGACTCCCAACACATTGTATTTTAAATGTGCTAATTAAAACAGAAACAGAAAACAACTTCCTTCGTTTGGTACAAAAAGGTAGACATGACAAACTATAAAGCTATTAAGAGCTCTGGTGAGGTACGACCAGAAAGAAAGCTGCCGTACGGATTTATCCCAGTTACACTGCTGACTGTTAAACGGACAAGTTCAGGAAATAGTAGCAGCAGGTTATTGTCATAATTTGAATACAAACAATGAGGCTGTGTTTTGTTTTTTGTGTTTTTTTTTAAATGTGACAGCTTTATAAATTTGTTAATACCAAAACTTTAATCATTTACTGTAGTAGATTTTATGTTTTTCTAGTGAAGAATTTCAGTACAAGTTGAATGTTTGTAAGAAGGCAGCTTCAGGATTACAGTCAAATAAGAAGCCATCTTCTTGACAGTGCCAACTTCAAACCTTCCTGTAAGCTGTGTGAATGTGTCCACTTATTTACACAGTTTCAGTAGGTGAACTTATTGACTCATTAATTATCACATTGCTTGAGCTTTTACTCCTCCCTTCACTTAGTACATCAAATCAAATCATGTGTTTCTAAGTGCTTAAACAAAAGGCTACATGACTTCTGTCACTGGTTCTTTATGTCCACATACAGGTTTATCAGACTGCTCTGTTTAAAGTAGCTTCTACAACTTAGACCTTTCCAATACATATGGCTTTTTATACTTCCCTCTTAAATTCTGTTTTCTCTGTCCAAATATGGGCATTAGGGCACTCAAAGATGGGCTTCATGCTTAAGATGTAGGTGGGCCACCAAGTCTTTACCCAAGTAGCCAGCTTTTTTAGCCCTTTTGTAAAGCTCGTTGCAGTGCTGCTTCTTGTGTTCAGAAGTCTTATGTTTATAGTAGGTTTTTGTTTGAAGGTCAGTTGTTGCTTCAAGGGGCTGCATGGTGGTCCAAGTGACAAGGACCTCACAACAAGAGGGTCCTGGATTTAAATCTCAGCTTGGCACTTTCTGTGTAGCGTTTACATGTTCTCTCAGGATGCATGGATTGTTTTACCACAGTTCAAAACCATGCATGTTATGTTAACTGGTAATTATTAAGTAACATCAGAAATGTGTGCCCTAATGGCTGTGTGGTACTGTGTTGACCGTGTGATAAACTGGTGACCTCAGTTTATCCATGCTATTCGTGGGCTTACAAAGGGTAGCTTCCACTAAAGCTGATATCATCCCCATGGACCTGAACAAGACTAAGCAGGTACAGGAAATGAGTGAACGAGATGAGTGAGTTGTTTTTTTTTCATCTGTTTAAAGTGCATTGGGGTGTTCCAACCCACCAACATAAGGTGTATGACCTGACAGACTTTTAAAATTGGGATTCATTCAAAAAATTAAAAAGAGACGTCAATATGCCATCTTTGCTTTTCCTATCTCATACAAATTTGAACCTCATATGGAGGGTTTTTGTTTGTTTTTTCACATCTCTTTACTGTTAGGTGGGGGGACTGGAAGCACAAATGCAAGTTTAATGACTCTCAAGGTGACAATGTCCCAAAACTAGCTTACAGATCTGAAAGCCCAGTCAGCTAGAACTGGAGAACCCTTTTGCCTGGCAGGTGAAGTCCTCAGAAACCAAATGGAAACAAGTTTAGCTGGCTTCTACTGCAGAGTAGAAAGTTAGGGAGCTACTGCGAGTTGACTGAAAAGCTTACAGCTATAGTAGTTATCTAACTCACAGACATGGAAACAGAAGTTTTCCAAAAACAATATGTATTTTTTGTTATTTTTAAAAATACTCTGAAAACACAGCATAGTTTTTAGAAATGTATTCAGCCACATGAAGACATTGAAAATGACCCAATGCTTTAATAGGTTGGGGTCAGGGCTGTGTGTTGTGCTCTTACTTTGATACAAAAAATGTGTCAAAACCAGGACACAAGGTGAGGAGCATGCACATAATGTTTGTACGCAGGGTACAGGCTTTGACGTCATTGTTTTCAAAAGGTTGCATTTTCACATAAATGCTGCAGTGGTCTTTCCATGGGGGTACCACCTGTGGGAAGGGGCCAAAAGGGTCGGGTGCAATGTACAACGGGTAGTGGCTGAAGGCAGGGACCTCGGCGGTCTGATCCTCAGCTACAGAAGCTGGCTCTTGGGACATGGAATGTCACCTCTCTGGTGGGGAAGGAGCCTAAGCTGGTGTGCAAGGTTGAGAGGTTTCAGCTAGATATAGTCGGACTCACCTCGAAGCATGGCTCTGGAATCAGTCTCCTCGAGAGGGGTTGGACACTCTTTCACTCTGGAGTTGCCCCTGTTGAGAGGTGCCGGGCAGTAGTGGCAATACTTGTTGCCCCCTATCTTGCTGCCTGTACATTGGGGTTTACCCCGGTGAATGAGAGGGTAGCCTCCCTCCGCCTACGTGTGGGGGGACAGGTTCTGACTGTTGTTTGTGCTTATGCGCCTAACAGCAGTTCTGATTACCCACCCTTTCTGGAGTCCTTAGAGGGGTGCTAGAGAGCGCTCCTCATGGGGACTCCCTTGTTCTGCTGGGGGACCTCAACGCTCATGTGGGCAATGACAGTGAGACCTGGAGAGGTGTGGTTGGGAGGAACGGCCCCCCTGATTTGAACCCGAGCAAAAACTCGGGCGTGAGAGGACTTTGGAGAGGCCATGAAGAATGACTTCCATGTGGCTTCGAGGCAATTCTGGTCCACCATTAGGTGCCTCGGGGGAGGGGGAGCAATGAACCATCTACACTGTTTATGGTGGGGATGGTGTGCTGCTGACCTCAACTCGGGATGTCGTGGGTCGGTGGGCAGAATACTTCGAAGACCTCCTCAATCCCACCAGTATGCCTTCCATTGACGAAGCAGAGCCTGGGGACCTTGGGTTGGGCTCTCCAATATCTGGTGCTGAAGTCACCGAAGTGGTTAAAAAGCTCCTCTGTGGCAAGACCCCGGGGGTGGATGAGATTTGCCCGGAGTTCCTTAAGGCTCTGGATGTTGTGGGGCTGTCTTGGTTGACATGACTCTGCAACAATGCGTGGACATCGGGGGCAATCCCCCTGGATTGGCAGACTGGGGTGATGGTCCCCCTATTTAAAAAGGGGACCACAGAGTATGTTCCAACTACAGAGGGATCACACTCCTAAGCCTCCTTGGCAAGGTCTATTCAGGAGTTCTGGAGAGGAGGGTCCGCCAGATAGTTGAACCTCAGATTCTGGAAGAGCAGTGTGGTTTTCGTCCTGGTTGTGGAAGACTGGACCAGCTCTACACCCTCAGCAGGGTCCTGGAGGGTGCATGGGAGTTTGCCCAACCAGTTTACATGTGTTTTGTGGACTTGGAGAAGGAGTTCAACCATGTCCCTCGCGGAGTCCTGTGGGGGGTACTCCGGGAGTATAGGGTACCAAGCACTTTGATACGGGCTGTTAGGTACCTATACAACCAGTGCCAGAGCTTGGTCCACATAGCCGACAGTAAGACGGGCTTGTTTCCGGTGAGAGTTGGACTCCGCCAAGGTTCCCCTTTGTCACTGATTCTGTTCATAATTTTTATGAACAGAATATCTAGGTGCAGCCAAGGTGTTGAGGGGATCCCTTTTGGTGGCCTTAGGATCACGTCTCTGCTTTCTGCAGATGATGTGGTTCTACTGGCTTCATCAGATTGTGATCTCCAACTTTCGCTGGAGCAGTTCGCAGCCGAGTGTGAAGTGGCCGGGATGAGGATCAGTGCATCCAAGTGGGAGACCATGGTCTTTAGCTGGAAAAGTGCCTTCTCTGGGTCAGGGAAGGGGTCCCGCCCCAATTGGAGGAGTTTAAGTATCTCGGGGTCTTGTTCACGAATGAGGGAAAAATGGAGCGGGAGATCGATAGGTGGATTGGTGCTGCATCTGCAGTGATGCAGGCGTTGTACTGCTCTGTCGAGGTGAAAAGAGAGCTGAGCCAAAAGGCAAAGCTCTCGATATAACGGTCAATCTATGTTCCTACCCTTATCTATGGTCACGAGCTTTTGGTAGTGACCGAAAGAACGAGATAGCGGATACAAGGGACCAAAATGAGTTTTCTCCGCAGAGTGTCTGGGCATGTCCTACCAGAAAGAGACCCAGAGGAAGACCCAGGACACGATGGAGGGACAATGTTTCTCGGCTGGCCTGGGAACGCCTTGGGATTCCCCCGGAGGAACTGGCCCAAGTGGCTGGGGAGAGGGAAGTCTGGGCCTCTCTGCTTAGGCTGCTGCCCCCGCGACCCGACCCAGGATAAGCGGAAGAAAATGGATGGATGGATGTCACAGTGGTGTTTAAAGTCATTTTTCACTCAAGAACCTGTATTCAAACAATACAGTTTCATGGCTCCTAAAACATTGTTTCCGTGTAGACCCAAGGCTGAAATGATAAAAAAGGTTTTGTATTAACAAAACGCCATTCAAGAGTGGATGGTTCCTTAGAAGTCACTGCGTTGCCCACCTTCTTCTTTCTCACAACATAAAAATGTAAGCCTGTTTTCCTATTTTTCTTTTCTCTGTCTCTAGTGGCCCAATAAAGTTATTATTTTTTTAATATAACAAATTTATATGAATATAAAATGAATGCCATTAACTGCCTTTAACACTTCTGCACCTCCCTATCTGCCAGCTGCATGGGGGCTCCCTCAGGCTCAGCCCTATCTTGAAGTGTGGCCAGCTGTGGCCTTCCCCCGAAGCAAAAAAGAAACAGTGGTGAAGGGAAGAAAAAAAAAAGCCCTAGCAGAGAGAAAGTGAGACTGAGTGAGTGATGGACCAGAGGAGTTATTTCCCCCTGTTTTTTCTAACTGCACAACCAAAAGCCAACCCATGAGGGTGAAAGCTATTAGCGGTGGAATACTCTTGAACACACAGTATGTGCACACACTTAGACATTTAACCCAATACAGAAAGTGTCACCTGGTACAACAATTAAACAATTTTAAGATGCCTGATTGGACTAAATAACTGCACGCACTTCAGTACTCAGAGGGATTATTAATGAATGCGTTGACATTTCTTTTAATCACCATGCTCTGCTAGATGCCGTCCAGAGCTGTAGGAGGTGTGAGTGTAGGAGAGTGGGAAAAAAGAAAAAAATGGAACAGATAATAAAAAACATAATGCATCAGCATAAGGTGGATTGTGCATGGGATGGCAGAAATAAGCTGGTGATCCCTGGGGGAATCATTCAGCCCTTATGTTACACAGCAGCCCAGGAGGTCCGGCTAACATTAACATACATTATACGCAAGATCAGATTTACAGCAGGACGCCCATCACACCCTGTCTGCATCTCTGCTCCATGTACTTTGTTGATTTGAATGTATAATCAGCTGGATTGTAGAGTTTGGAATTAACTGTATTTTTAAAGTAAGTGCAGCTCAGCTCTGTTTGGAAACAGAACAATTTATTACAACTGAATATGTTTAATGTCACAAAAAACACAGACAATTAAAACTTTAGATATGTTGTACTTTTTCTCTCGTTTTCTCTATCTTCCGTGGCTACCTGATCTTATAAATAAAAAACAATTTTAATGATGTGCTTCAAATATTTGCAAAACATATTAATAATGGCTGTGGATTAATCTACTCCTTGATTTGAATTAGTGGCATTCAGAGAATCAATTAAGTCACCATCACTTTGCAAGTTGCATTAAGTGCTAACAGCAAGGGAAATGGAAAATTACATTTCCTTTAACAAAATTTGCATATTGCATTGGCACTGGTAATGCACTCAGTTCTTTGGCAAAGAAAGTGCTTACTCTGGTCCAACAGCTAAAGACAGCTGAGAAAACTGTTCCTCTCACCACTGATCTTAAAGTTGTCGTGTTTTTCTCCGGAATACATCATCTGAACTCGGAACATTTTGTAACCGTTTCCTGGACATTAGAGTTCAACTGGAGCACTTTTCTCTGAAATCCGCAACATATTTGTTATTTAGGTCTTGCCACATCTTATGCACTGCATTCATATTGTATGTTTATGAAAGCATTTGGAATGCATTTTGCCAGCATTGTTGGGATGTCTTCTGTAAGAAATGTTTGCCTTCTTTGCTTGTCTAAATGTCAGTTCATTTAAGTGTGGAAGTTAGGCTCATAGACAGAATAGGCTGAAGAGACTTCAGTTCAGCATTGAGGAATTTTTAGCATTGCATTTTAAAAATGCTTCAGCCAGCACTGACAAAAAACTTCTTATAGGGTAGCTTTAAGTATTCTGATATAGGCACGTTTGGATCACACAGTTGCAATGACTCCCTGGGGGTTATAAAGATTATTAGTTCCACTTGGAAGCGGTTACAAGAACCTACCTGTTTAGTTTTGCACAAGGAGGGCAATGCTGTGATACTCAGTCGATGGTCAGAAAAAATTCAATAACCACAAGGAGGTATAGGAGCCAAAACTCATACAACTGATCTGCTTTGAGCTGCACACGTTTACAGAAAAGCCCAATCACATCCCCCTACGTCAGTCAAAAGCTCCAACTGAGCTACGAAAGCACCTATTCTGAATCTGGAGCTAAAATAGACCAGACAGATGTAGTTAAAAAGACTGAAGTACTGCCAGCGCAAAAACAGAAAAAAGACAAACTGATTATAAAGACTGAAGTTGTCCCCTGCGATCCAAAAACGTCTACCGTTTCACCACATGACAGCAAAGGCTCTTGTAGGAAGCAGGAATAATATCAGCTAGATATAACTAAGATTAAGTAGGTACTATAAAATAAGTTGATTTAAGATTGTGCTGTTGGACAACAATATGTTTTGCTTGCTTTAAACAATCTTGTTCAACTCAAGCGCTTGATTAAAAGGCAATTCTTTCAATCGAGTCTTTGTGTCTCTTGATCTAGTCTCTGAAGTTGATTATATCTGAAGAATCATTCTTGCATCCTCTTAAACAAAGGACCCAATAATGCAGAGTTGTTCTCACGCAATCACCTTAAGCCTTTGTCCAAACATTTGGATCATGAAGGGAGTGGTCTGTTCCAAGATGAAAGAAAGGCCTTGGGGATTGGCTGAATGATGAATATGAAAATGATCCTGCATTTACACCTACCAGATCTCCACTCATTTGAATTTCTACAGGAAATTTTTGGACCCTGTCTCAAATAACACTGTGTTAACTTAAGCACACATTCATGGCATCTCCTGGCCTAAAACTTTCTGGCACCTTTTTGATAAGTTTTTTTATTTATTTTTATAAACAATGAGGGTGATAAGGAAAGGGAAACTGTGGATGTAGCTTTCTGTCACAGAGAATTAAAATCCTCATTGCTTTAGGCCCTGCATTCCTTTGCTAACCATCTGTCAAACCCACATTCTGACTCACCTATAAGCCGTACACTCAGTCAGACTGCACCCATCACCATTTAAAAACTCAAGTTTGCTTCCCTCCCCTCCCCTCCCCTCCTCTCACCTCTTGCTTTCAGTTTGAGTCTGCTCCTCACTAACATCACCAATGAAAAGCCTACCACTCACTCGACTCCATAGACAGTTGAGCTGACATTAAGGCAGATGGATTTTCTCTCAATCCGCTTAAGACATCAGACGCTGAGTGACTTTGTTCCATTTTTTTAAAAGACACATTTTAATACTACTGCTTTCATGTCTGAGTGCCTCCCCACTGTTAGAGATATTGAGTCGGTAGACTGGCGCATGACAGGTAGTCAGACCTTGTCAAATGAGAGCGATGAAGTGCTTCTAAATTTGGTTTAGTTACTTCAGCTTCATAATTTTAATGTTGACAACATCTGGTTATGCATGTCTTGACTGAAATGAGCTTCTAAGTGTAATAGGTGAATTATCTAATAGAATAAAATGCAAAAATCATAAATCTAACAAGACTTCATGTCTAATTAAAAGATATGTTTCAAAACAAGTACATGCATGACTTGCAAACACATCCAGGTATCCAGGTATTTGACTAAGGGAGGTAATTGTTTAGACCCAAGGGCTTTATTGTTCCTCTTGGCTACTATAAAAAAAATAATGAAAAAACTACTCCTGAAACACATTTTTTGGGGGTGTTCAAATTCATAAAATTCCTCTTGACCACTCAAAACCTTATCTATCCTCACAAAAAGGCTTGTGTTTTTATTCCAGGACTTCAAATGCTATCCTCCAAACTGCTTCCAAGACTGTCTCAGAGGGTAGCAAATCTAAACTTGACACTCTGTGTCTGTTTTTTTTTCCTATTTCAAAAGAAAGTGGGTGAAGAAAGAGGTGAGGTAGTGGGAGGCCAGGAACGAGACCATTTTGTCTGATGTGAATATGTTTTTCTGTGTTATCGCAGGATGAGCATGAGCTCCTATGTTGGCCTGATAACACTCGTCTTTTCTCCCCGGATGCAAGATTGGCTGAGGCGTTTCAAGTCGACAAAGTTCACCTCTGGAGTGAACTGAACATAAACCCTGCCCTGCCGGTAGTTTTATAAGGTTGTGACTTTTTTTAAAGGGGCACTGAGTTTTAGATGCAATGTGTCATCAATGCAATAAAAAACTCCAGAGGTGTATCTGATTACCTGTGTTGAGTTTATTTGCATTCGTCCAACTTTTTAAAGTAAAATAGTTGCTACAAGTCAGAATTTTAGATCTTTCGAGCACAAACAGTTCAAAACCAAATATTTTTATTGCAGTAATACAAAGTAGAGACACACAATTTTCTTGGCCAGTTCCTATTTCCTTTTTTTTTGTTAAGCTCTGACCTGCCCGTTCCAATTGTGGCTGATTCCTATTTCTCTCCAGGCACTGTTTGAACAACACTTTTTATTTTTCAAATTCCTGGTTATAGAAAAATAACTTTGTTTTCTAATAATATGTTTACAGAAAAAAGCATTTTCTTTTCCTCCAAAACAGCAACAGGTTGCAGAGCTTCCTCTCTTTGTCTTTGGAAATCTACAAATAATAATAACAATAATATAAACAACTTAAAGAGCTAGGAACTAGAACATGATCCAGATCCCCAGCTAAATTTAACCTCAACATTTCCTGAAAATTTTATCTAAATCTGTTTATTAGTTTTTAAGTAATCTTGTAACCAGATGGACAAACCAGTCAACACTATGGAAAACACAACCTCCTTTGCAGCAGTAATGATCTTCCAGGTAATTGGACAAATATGTTTGTACAACTCAAAACTCAGCTGAAGGGAGCTTACAAATTATTTTTAAAAGAATGTTATAGCTCCTTAACACTCTTGTCTCACATAAGTGCACCAATTGAATATGTCGCCAGTTTAAGTAGCAGCTGGCACTAGAAATGAAAACAGCAGCCTGAGTGGTAAAGTGAGCAGCAGGCATGCCTCTGTAGGAAATCCAGTTTCCTTTCAGTAGCTGTTTAAACCTATTGTGCTTCCTCTAACTTTTATCTTCAACACCTTGCATATATTATAAACTCTGAGTGTTTGCAACAAAAACCTCCAAACCAAAGATGTGCTGGTGCTCGTGCAAATTAGCCACATAGCAATGATGCATTTACGTTCTATTTGGAAAAGAAAATCAGTTTTTTCTTTGTCACTTCACCATAAGTTGTGTTCACTGACCCCAGTTAAGCTTAAAATTTACCAATTTTAGTTGACAATCCACCAAGAGATGCTAATTTACATAAAGATGATTAGATATACAAAGAGAAGAAAATAACATCAGGTTCAGTGATATTTCCCCCCTAAAATTAAAATGATGATAAATAGAATACTTTTTTCGACAAGTCCTATCTTTGCACAAATTGGTTTTCCAAGTTTATACAGATACATTGCCATGGCTCCAGTCTACATGGCTGCATCATAAGGTTTTATGGGAGGTACAAGTCAGGCTGTGGTGTTGGCTGTGGTGGGCCATTGCCATCTTCTTTGCAGAAATAGAAATCAATCTTTATGCTGGCATCATCTCAAGGGCATAGCCACAGTCAACAACCAGTGTGACACAGCTACTAAGGAAAAAGAGGCAAGGTGTGCCACTGTAAAAATAAGATTTAATTGATAATTGTTTCCCTGCCTTCTCTACTGCAATCTGCATTTCATCAAAAGGCCTCTCCCTCCAGGCTCTCTTAGTGTAGTTTCTGGCTTCATTGATGGAAATGAAAGCCCCCTAAGGGAAGGAGAAGGGCATGTTTCATATGTGGACAGCTCCATTACTTCACTACATGTAACATGGGTTTGATTCACAAAGGGAATGATGTATAACCCTAACTATTCACCATTCATCACTGTGTGATGGCTGCAACTAAAACGCATGATTTAGGCAAATCTGACCTTACAGGCAAATCATAATTTTCTACTATATAACACTGATATAGCACATCAAAAAGAGTGGAAATAGTTAACACCATCTTTAGCCTTTAAGTGCCTTCTTATAGCAAAAACCCTAGACAAATTGTAGGAAAAAATGCAGGGATTAGGCTCATAATCAATCAAATAGATTAGAACCAGTGACAACAGTGCAAGCAGCAGTGCCACATACGGTCTGCAGTCAGCCCTGGCAGGAAGTGTTGAGTGTTTTGGCTGTGATTGGCTATGGAGGGGGGTCTGCAGGAAAGAGGCAGCACGGCAGTCAGTCCTACATCGTAAATCATGCTCCCTGCTCCTTTTGATTGGTTTAAATCGAGCTTCTCTTCTGGGCCTTGACTGGGTCCCTGGGCTTATTAGAGCTTCACGCTGAGAGAATAACCAAGCTCGCTATTCATCAGAAAGAACTTAAAAAAGAAAGCCAGGCCAGAGCGATTCATTTGGATCATCCATTTAGATCTCCTTACACATCCTCTTATACATTATAAGAGCAAAACAATACACATCTGCATCACTGCACAGCAGCTTTGCATAGGCATTTGGTGTTTGATTTAGTTTATATTTGCAAGAATAAATTGTCCTGAGTTTTATTTTGTCACAATGATCAACTGTGTCACTTTCAATCAGTTTGCATCTGTGTATCTTAAAGCAAAAGTAGCTTTACACAACCTCAGAACATATTGTAATTTTACTCAGTTTAAACTTTTTTGTGTACTTTTGCTTAGAAGAAATTGATTGTTTTCAGTGAGGACATAAATGCGAACATAAAACTGTAGCAAACAACATTTTGTGGAAGTAACGACAAACAAACCCAAGCAAGAAGATAAGTGAACAATTACCGCAAAAATAAAACACACATTTGCCAAAAACAAAAGATCATGGAGAACACAAAAGGTTTAGAGAACAACTGTAATATGCAATGTGAACAGCACAGACACTAAACGGCTGCAGGCTCAACAAAAGCTGTTACAAAAAGAGACGGTTTTTACTATCAATTCTGTTTGAATAGATGCTCTTTTATCAGATCAATACAGATAGTTTTTTGAACAAATCCAAAGGTTACTTAAAGGCAACCCTGCAGGGAGCCTCGTCAGTATTGCTCTTATGTCACAGAGCAGGTTTACATCTTTTTACCCTTCCAATCAGCCTTTTTTTTGTTTCAACCTGCACAGCCAGGAGATATTGATCCTAAAATTGTTTGACTTTTCTCTCAACACAAATTCAGTAGTCATCCAAATCTGATAGCACATCATATATACACAGCTATTTGTCAGATTTCAGCAAGGCATCCTTGATATCCATACATAAATACAAAGAGTGTGTTATCCCCAAATGTGGCTGGAGTCTAATTCAAAACTATCACCTAAAGCTGAATTCAAACTCTGCAAGAAGTGAAAAATTCTGCTCTTGCTCACGTAGTTGCGAGACATTCTGCTCCACACTACCTTTCCCCCTCTCCCCACAGCACAAGAACGAAATTCTTTCCATCGGGGGCCCCACTCTTCCATTCCTGTACAGATTTTTGCTTCCATTACCACTACCACATATTTTTATTATACAGACTGAGAAAGTAGACGCAGTTTGGCATTTGCGAATATGTCACAAAGAGGCCGCCACTGTTTCCGACAGTTGGTGCACATTGATGAGCGAACATAGGTAATGTGTCCGTATGCTGCCTAACCAAGGCACGGTCTCCTCAATGCTATCTCCTTCCATGCATTACCTCACTCTTTGACTATACGTAAGTTTTGCTGGAACATCTGTAAAGGTGGCTGTATTTTCTAACAACTTCTCCTCAGCGGAGCAGAAGAAGCAAAATCACACCATTGCAGTTCACCTGCTTTTCCACATAAAGATATCCTCAACAAAGTTCTGACCAGTCACACAATAGTTGATGCATACCTCTGAGAGAAACCTTGTGGCAAGAACAAGCTCTCTGAGCTCCTAGGAAAACAAAATGTCCTAATTGTCATGTAACTACGTCAGTGAGAGCATATTTCTTTACTTCCTGCGGAATATGAATCCAGCTTAAGCCTGGAGGATGATGGCACAGAACTTTTATAAACTCTGGCATTTTTCTACCAGAAATCAACAACAGAAAGTAGAAGACTTCCACAGATTGCAGCTGCAGGATATATGAATATTTAAAATGACACAATCAAAAAAATTGGAGCTGTTGACGTGTACCTCAGTGTTTGTGTTTTGAACAAAACATCTATGTCTTTATTTTCACAAATTTTCAACAGACACAGAACTGAGGTTTAAATGGAAAGGTAATACAATGAGAAGAAGAAGAGAAAATCAAAGTGAAACAGCTTCAGGTTTGGCTTGAAGCCGACATTTTGTTTCTAATAACTATACAGAACAAGACTGCGGTCATATGAAAATGGAAGTTTTCCCAAGCCTCTCTGCCTGGAAGGCTTTTCCCCAACAACAAAAAGAAGAGCACTTTTGAAAGGATGAAGAAACATCTTGAAGTCCATTCTTCACCGAATGAAACGGACGCCTCTGCCACATTTCAAATAGATCACGACTACATGACAAAACCCACTTGCAGGTAAGATTATACAGAAGAAATGTAAAATAAATAACTTCATGCTTAATTATACGATTATTTTTTTTATTTCCACTGTAAAATAAAAAGTTTAGGGGGAAGCAATTAGACCAGGATTAATTGAGTCCAATTTAGACTCAAAAGAAATACCATTTAATTCT
>JAOXNZ010000166.1:23148028-23160118 GCA_028566095.1 Kryptolebias brasiliensis
ATAGATAGATAGATAGATAGATAGATAGATAGATAGATAGATAGATAGATAGATAGATAGATAGATAGATAGATAAGCTTGGTGTAAATCATGCAGACAAAAACACACTTAATTTTATTTCTCTGATGTGATGTTCCAACAAACACTGTAAAAAAAAAAAATCAGCAGTAAGAGTTATGCGTGAAATTTTGCTTCCTGTCAGGGTTCATATGATGATTTCCCAAACCACCACGGTGTGTGTCCTCCCTCTGATCTTTTGCAGACATCAACATGACAGCTACTTAAACTATGACCTGCTCTGGTGTCAGGCAGGTCACACCCAGGTGATCCCCAGTCTTAGAGCTTCACCTGATTGCCTTCCCATTTTTTTTCTGCTCTTGTGCACTTCAAATTTCCTGCCCTTCCTCGTCCATCCCTTCGAGCTTCGAAGTCTGCTTTTAAGAATGCGGTGATGTGGAACCACCACGTCTGAACAAGGTCAGCAAATGTTGCCAAAGAAAGTCTCTCAGTTGATCTGTTTTACATAACAATGATTGATTTGGACTGATTTTTATGAATATGTCTCAAAACTGTTGCTTATTGAAACATCTGTTTGATAGACAAATGAGGTTGTTAATAAATTAACAAACATTTTTGATATTTTGTGTCACATATCTTAAAAATTTGTCACTAAACTGAAATGTAGAGACTAAAGTTGGGTGGTATGAATTTTTTAAAACTGCCATCCTCAAATTATACTGAGGTATACATTTTTATTGTCTGCCTAGAAAAGCTTGAGACGTTGTCTTATTTTTGGAAAAAAATTGAAGAATTTGAAATGTACAGGACCAACATTCCCACGCTCAAAAGACAGGTCAGGTGTAACCATGATTGTGTGTAGGGGAGTAGGCGGGACTTAACGCCCTACATCACTAGTGCACAGACCCTGGGGTTCCAAAAATACTACATGGCAGTGCCCGTAAACCATATCCTGCTGGCTCTGTTCCCAACAACAGAAGGCAGGAACATTAGGTTTATAATACATACTGTCTATGACACAAACATGACTAGAGTTTAAACTTATTTGCACACTTCCAAAATTAAACCTAAATCATTTTTAAAGACCAATATTTAAAGCAATCTGTTTCTATTTTTGAATACCCCTGTATACCTAATAACTGTAAAACCATCCACCCCTAGTACAGAGCTATTTGTCTGTTTTGTAATGGATCCTCAAACTATCAGCTTAACCTCAGGGCCCCAACCTGCTTACATATTGAATGAAACACTGCAGAAAGCTGTGCAGAAGGTAAACAGTCCCAAGTCTGTCTGACTTCATCAAGTTAAAAATAAAAATGATTTTTGTTTCATTTCCTGAAAACGATTTGACAAAAAAATGATGTTACAGTATTAAAAAATGCATTTTAAAATAAAGAACATCTTTTTTTAAAAGAAAAAAAAAGAGAAAAGAGAAAATAAGTGTTCCTTGTTGCTGCTTCCAGTGCAGGTGTTGTTTATTTAAAAGAAACATTTCCTCCCTGTCATCTTCTGCTTTTCTTCAATGTACAAGAGGTCCGAGGGGGAATGTGTGTCTGTTAATCTCAAATTCGCACACAGGAAATGAACAGCTGTATGTAGGAGGAGAGAATGAAGCCAAATAAGAAGCGAAACAAAATAAAAAGGAAAAAAAAATGAACCGCGGGAGAAACAACCAGGTCAGACCAGTGAGCATTAGCCCCCTTCTCGGCAGCCTGCCAGCCAACAACGACAGCCCAACGTGATCTGCATCGTAACCAGACGCAGCCCAGCACTTGTCCTTTGGCACGCCAGCCCCTCACTGCCTCCTTCAGAATGAGCTGCCAGGAAGAAAAAAGAACGAGGCTTTAAAGCTCCAAGGTCAGATATAAGATCTAGATGGGGAATAATAAACATGTTTGAACTGGCAGCCTTGTGTCTCATCTGGACAGCCATTCAATTACAGGTTGACAGCGCACTTATTCAATGTTAGATCCAAGCGGCTGATTGAGTTTGAATTGTTGCTGCTTGTGGAATTATGAAACATGACAGGCTTTTTATAAGGTGTAATTAACACTCTGAATTTAATGGGGACATGACAGATATTAAATTGCATTCAGATCTCATTGTCACTGACAGGGGATGCTTAATGTGTTGTGTGTGTGTGCATGTGCTAATAATATTATTAGTAATTAAATTCCCATCAATGGTTATCAAGTCAAGCTTATTTACATCTGAAATCTTTGTGTAATGCTGTTTAATCTTGTTTTGTTTTCTTCACTCTAAGAGTCCAAGTTAAATTCATTTCAGCAAATCACAAATTCAACTTCTTATGATTAAATTACAACGCTGCTGCACGAACAGAAACAGGTAGACGATTTGTAAAATTTGGAACAGAGGAATCAACAAGTTTCTTGTATTCAAAGCCATTGAAACTTTATACCACCCCTTCTCAGCCTTAATGATGTCTCTTGGTACCAAGCTTTTGTATTTATGTTCAGCTGAACAGCTTGCAACAGAGCTCAGCCATATGGCTCAAATGAAAGAGCAACTGCAACAAAAAATTTTTCAAGGAAGAGCAAAAAAACAGGGTGGGCTTTCTTGGCACTGAAGGGAGGAAAACAAAATCTAATGAGCGGCGTCTCTAAAAATTATTGCTATGACAGCATTAAAATCTTAATACTGTATCTCTGCTGTGACTCTGAGCTGAACGCCCGATGCAATGGATTTCTAGCTATGACTCAATGACCACAAAGTGTACAGTGGTGGACACACTGTAATTGCCACGTTGCACCAGATCGTCTCATCCGTCAGTCACTTCTTTGTCTCCACGTTCTCACTTGAATCCCTGCTGTTCCTCCCCATTGTAATTCTATGGCACACCTGAAACAGCAGTTACGCACAATCATCCGTGACACATACTCTACTTGTCCCGTGTCTTGTGTGCAGAAGCTGCAGCCTTCTCTCTGTCTGTCTGTCCCATAAATATTGGCAAATTGAGTGTAGAATAGCCAGTTGAAACAAACAATTAGAAAAGACATTTCCCCCAGGGACCGCCTGTCAGAGGTATTTATACCTATCAAACAGATTGTTTCTAGCGGCTTGATTGTTCAGAAAAAACACTGAAAGGAAAACTGATGTACAAATTTTCTATGTGACACATATCACCATAAATAAAATGACTGTGTTAAGCTGTCAGGCTTAACAGATTTTTTTTTATTTTGACAGTATTTCCTATTCACTGATATTAGTTAGTCTGAAAATCCTCTTTTATTTGCTGCTGTTGCAAAAACATGCAACAAAATGCAGCAGATTACAGAGCCTTCTGTATATTTTAGGGGGGTTAATAAGAAAAATATTTGAAGCTGGTTTAAATAATTTATATATTAGTAGTTGAGTGGTGAAATTAGCTCACATTTATGAGTCCGCACTTAACTAAGGCTGCCTCTGGTGGTTTTGGTATCAGAGTTCCTCAAAGATGTAACTTACAATAGTCTCGTTCACAAAACTGTTCGGTAATATGACCACAAAGATGGCTCCCTCTTTAAGGTTTCTCTGGTTTTTCATAAATCAGCAATTAAGACACCAGATGTGAGTTTTTATTAATGAAGTCGCATTGTGGAGTCAAAGGAGGCATGGAGTTTAACTCAGTGGGGTTGATGTGAAGCAGTTTGATAGTTACACATAAAATGTGTGTTGGACATCTCCCATTCTAAATCCCACAGATGGGTGGCTTACAGATCGTCTGCCATTACTAAATCACACCTTTGATCCACAGAGTCATCTAACATTATATATGTGACCGTTAACGCACTGTTGCTTCCTCACTTGTGATGTAGAGAAGTGACAGCAGCGTGCTAACTTTCACCCCATACTGCCTTGGTGCTTTTAGAAATCGTACCAAGAAGGCCAAAAAGCATCTCAGGCCCAGTTTCAAATGCTTTGTGAAAGGGGCCAATGTTATCATCTTTATACCTGGAAGGTCTTCAACAGTCGCCAACCATGAAGGAAAAATAACACAATACCTACAATGAAGCCAAACCCCATTTCATCCCTTCCCCTTACTTTTTAGCCCTACCCGTATGTTTTTCTCGTTTTAAGGTATCAGGGTGCATGGGGTGTCCTTATCCTTTTTTTGATCTAAAGCATAGGCAAAAAAAGCAGGGCTTTCTAGGTTTTAAAAATCAGATTCTTCTAGAGTAAATTTCAAAATAAAAGGGTACCAACGATGTTAGCAAAAAAAAACAAACTGTTTTCTAATTACAACATTTAATGATACAAAGAATGTTGTAATGTTCAGTTTGATGTTTTCTGATGTATTACATTTGGTATAATTGTCATCATTGCCACCCTTGCATCATATATATTTTTTGAATACTTTATTATCATAAACAGTTTAGTCTTTAGTTTGGTGAGTTTCAATAAATTATCTTGTGGTTTATTGTAGCCCTTCCTAACGAGCTTAAAAAATAATGTTATATGAAAAGACTGTTGCAGGCTAGGTAAATAGTTTTAAATGCCATATGTGGGCATACTGACATTACAATTGTTATGTAAAAGAAATAGGTGACAACAGACGGTGTATACCAAGTCTCTTTGCAACTTTGAATTAAGGGCCAAGGGCTAGGTGTAGAGATAGAAAATTGTATTTGGCCTAATATTTATGAGAATTTTTAGATTTCTAAATAAACATGGGGTAGGCTGAAGTTCTGACTTTAACATTTGGTCATGGTTTAACCCATCAGCATGAATGTATTTAAATAGAACTTTGAGACATAGGAGATCATGTAATCACCTGTGTTTGTTCATTTGTCTGTCGTGTTGGGAAAAATGTGCAAATATGCAAATAATCTCATGAACCACTGGACAATTACAATCCCAAACTGCTTTTCCATTGTTGTCCTCACAGCGTGTTGGTGGGGTTTTACACAAGAACATTGACAGGCTTTCGCTGATTGAGAGGATTTTACAAGAACAAGCTTGATGTTTTTGTTTACCTGCCACGTTTGATGAATAAACATGTCAGGGATAATTATAGGTAATTTTAGAATTTGGCCTTCATGCATTGTTTGGTCAAATGCCTCAAATCACAAAACTAGATCTTCATGTTCAAAGCTGCTTCAGACACAGCAAACAACATCATGAAGTAAATACTCTAGACTGGATTTTAACACTGATTGTAGCTGGCCTGCTCAGAGATTTCAAAGAACTTTAATTTTATATGCAAGCACCTGTTTTTTTCTTCTTTTTCAGAATCTTAAAAAAATTATTAAATATTCACACAGACGCTCTGAAATCTGAAATGTCAGCTTAATAGCTGCCATGTCATAACAGCATTACTGATTTGATGCCACATTTAATCACACACTGGAACAAAATCCCATCTGCATCTTTGTGATGGACCCATAGATAGAATAAATTAACATTAACACCACTGCAGTGAAATGTGAGGAGGTGGCCATCCCGTCTGAGCTCCTCTCCCTCTGCCTCCACCATTGTGAAGAGCTGCATCCATTTCCTCTCTGGAGGGTTCACGGCTGCCGGGCTGTGGCTTGTCAAAAACAATTACATCCTTTGGTCTCTGGGAGGGCCTCCTCCTAATTTGAACTGATAAGCATCTCCTTGCATATTAGCAGTGAGGCCCAGCGGTCATCCTGGCTCTACGAATAATGGACTGGACTGGCAAACAGCATTTGTCAGGGACAGCCACTTACCTGGGTCGTGGACGACATGTTGAGCAATGCTAATAATAGCCACTCAGCCAGACTAGCAGTTAGCAGGCTGCGAACCCCAATCCCGCAGCTGGCCAATCGATACTCGTTTACTCTCCCTTTCCCTTCAGCTCAACAGAGAAAAAAGATATATTACTGACCCTCCTTTTAGTTGCTGTAAGGCTGGATGGTGAAAAAACACTTTTCAGTCCCTCCCCTGCTACTTCAAGTGGCCCAACTACTGCAGGAATTTTGATCTGAAATGTGCATATTTACTAATCAGCTTGTGCCTTACAAAGAAAATCCAGTTTTGTCAGGCACAGAGTAAAGTTGCAGTAAAAAGCTTAAGGGAAAATGCAATGATAAAACACTGCATTTCTCTTCATCTGGTGACAGTCTGTACATCACACAAGCCTAAGGCTCGTAATATCCTGGGTAAGTAACTAACGTCCATCATTAATCCAGCTGATGTGTTTTTACTTCCTCACTTAACCCCTGACTGTATAACGTTGTTATTTAAAAATAATGATGATGGACAGATAGCTGAGTAGATTAGTGGTTGCAAAATGAGGCTGAAAACAATTTTAAAAAAACTACAGAAGAAGAACAATAAAGAGATGGAGACTCAGCCTGAGAGATCAAAGATTTTCTGTAAATATTAGGGTGTAGACTGGCATGTGAGGCAGAGAAAAAAGACCAAGGAAACGAACACAAAAGTCTGGAGGAAAAGGCAGCATGATTAATTCCTGTTCATCATGGCCACTCATGCAGCACACAAGCAATAACTGCGTTCATTTGGCTGGCAAGTCACACAGAGTGGCACGCTGTTTCCTTATGCCTGCAGGTTGGCACCGGCCCAGCACACTCGTATCATTAAATCACTCATTAGAGGCAGACTTAATGACATAATTTGATTTACAGCACCAAGAAAACCCACCAAGCAAACAGGTGAATTGCACAAATACAATTACACGGCAACAATGACTCGAGGGCGGCGAAAATTATCAAGGGAACTTACTGGCTCTATTCAGGCATAAACGAACGTTGACATTTACAGGAAAACTCCACAGCCCAACTCATTCAATTCTGCATTCAAATTCACTCAGTTCTTTGTGCGATGTGGGACATTGTTGTAAACAAGCAGTCTTCGTGGTTCTGTGTTATTATCTACATGCCTCAGTCGCATTGACCAAAATGAAAGTATTCACGGGTCCAATGAAAACAACAAACCAAAATAACTTGGAAGGCTGTAAAGGGCAACTACTTGTCAAATATTTTGAGTTAATGGTTTCGTTTGGGCATGTGTAAGAAAATGACAGGCCTGATATAAAATTTAATGGAAAGTATTCAGTGTTCTACCTAAAGAAACAAAGCAAACTCAATACAACAAACAGTTTAAAAGCCATCATCTCAAACACAAAAAAGACAGTAAGAGTATGGCCCAAGATTTCTGTGATGTGGAAAATGCAACCAGAACTGCAAAATCTGACAATTAAAATGGATCCACTGCAAAATTTTAGATAATTTAATAGGTTGATGTGAGCTAATGTATGTGGTTTTCCTTAACAATCTTAGTGTTTTTACACTCTAGAATGTTTACATTCAAAATTAACAAAAGACGGCATTTTGAGCGGGGAGACACAAAACACAGAGTTTATAGCAGAACAATATCTAAACATTGTTTATGATCTGGGGAAAGGGCCATGTGATATGGAAAACACAGGCTGAATGACGGAATTGGCCATCAAAAACTTAATTTTCTTAATTTAAATTAACTTAATTTAAAATGCAGAATATGATGGAATTTGTTAATATAATGAGGTTATCCAATGCATCTGGCTTTCTTAACTATCAAAGTGTTTGTTACAATTTCACAATGACGTTCAGAATGAAGGACAGTATTCTGATCGCTGCTGCCTCCTGTCTGGGAGAGACGAGAGGAGGGGATGAGTGGAGGGAAGATGAGTTAGAGTCGAGGCCACTTCAGCCAGAAACGACAATTTTTAACACTAAACACAAAGTTTAAAACAAAACAATACCTTAGCTATGTTTATGATTTGGAAGAGCAGCTCCTAAATAAGTTTGATCGTTACATATTTGACCAGAAGGATGACCTGACAGCCAAAGAGTCATAATAAAACAGAGAGGACAGAGCTAACGTTTTCTTATCACCTCAGCAAACTTTTCAACATGAAGACACATCAGCAAAAGACATGAGCTTATTAAAAACTATAGCTATATGTGCAGAATAAGATTCTGCTCTAGAAAATAAATCATAAAGCATAAAAAAAAAATTCTTGTTAGATTGAAAGCAGCTTCACTTTGGTCACAGGGACAGCTCATCTCTGTTCTTGTTGATAACATTTTTTATGTTTTTTTTTTAGCAAACTGATATTTAACTTTTGGGAAGGCACAGAGCCTGACTTCCCAGAACAAATGTGTTTTCACAGGTTTTAGTTTCATCTTGCACTGTAAGTTCTCAGACTCAGACAAGTTTGTTGTTGTAGAACTGGTTGCAACTCCTCTTTTCTCTCTCTCTGTAGATTTTACCTTGAAGATGCCTTTAAAACACTAACCAACCTGAACTTCTTAGAGCAAACTCAGCAGACTGCCGACACCTTGTTTTGTTCTGTTTCCTTTGTGCAAAAATAGTAAAACTTTAAAAGACAGCTTCTTGTCAATGATTCTTCAGCTAAAATCAGATTTCCATAGCAATATATTTTACAGAAAGAATATGTTTTTTATTTAGAAATGACAAAGAGGCAGATTTTTAAGCACTTTACGGAAGCACTGAGTGTTCTGATGAACAGAAACACTTTTTTGCTGTATTTTGGTTGAAATTTGTCAATATGCATGAAGTTTTTGATATTTTCTTACTGCATTATTGAAAGTTTAATAAACCACAAGATAATCTGACACTTTTTAGGTGAAAAAATGCAGAATTCAGAGAAATAAAAATGGAATTTAGAAAAAACTGATATGATAGGGCAATATAAGAGGAGACCAAAAGCTAAAAAACAAAAGTGTGCACAGGCTGGGTTTTCTTTTTCCATCTGCAAAGCATCTTAACTGGAACAAATTGTCTTCGGTTTGTCTTTAACTAAATGCGCAAACATCTAATTATGTCTCAGACTGGATATTACATGAATGTACACACAACAATGCCTTTGTGCAGAAGAATATTACTCCAGAAAAGTACAATACTTGGGTTACAATGCATATTCAGACTAAGTAATTCAGGGGTCCATTGTAATGTGATGGGGAATGTGGATACATTCAGTACATTCTTTACTTATTTGCACATGAAAGGTCACTTCTATTATTATGGTAAATGTGCTGTAACACAAGATAAGCACATTTCGAGGGAGGACACGTATCAAATTCGGATCAAGCATAGTTGTACAAAGTAGAACACAAAGAAACTTTTTCTTTCCCACACAAGCAGGCCAACACGTAAACCAGCTTAAGCTCACAAAAGCTTTTTGTACCTGTATTTCATCCTGGTCCTGAGGGGCAGTTGCCTCCCCTCTGTGTAAGCAAAACTGACATCCTTTATAAAAGATTTATGAGCCAAAGATGCAAACGATAGAGCGTGAACTCCCCTGGGTGCAGCCTCTTCCATCTGTGAAGGATCACCTGTTCTTAGGTGGGCTAAAGTGCTTGTTCCCTGCCAGTGTACTAACAGGCGTCCAGATAGTGGGGGGAGGGGGGCTTGCAGGGGGCTGCAATAGGACATTGCATGGGCGCGAAGTCTCCTGGCTGTGGCAGCAACAACTACATCCAATATAGAGATGTCAAACAGCTGACGAAACGTTCTAGTGGCTACAGCGTTGCTTAAACACACGGCCAGAGGTGAGAGGGAAGTAAAAGCTAGAAATCTGTCTTTGATGTGAGAACGCTTGAGGAGAATAATTCAGCAGTCCTCACCTGGGTTTTTAACAACACACCGTCCTGGGAATTACTACTGCTTTAAGAATTACTTGGGAAAGATTTTTCAAAGAAATGCAACAAATCAGCAAACTGGAATCCTTCAAATAAGGATGAGAGCACAAGATCTACCAGACATGTTGTGCGAGTGCAATGCGCCTTGAATTTTTCAAAGCAAAAAAATAGATGTTAAAGCAGGAATGCAACGTGCTAAAACACAAGGCATAAACAGCTACATGTTGAGCAGCTCCTGCCTTAATACTGCCAACTTAATGCAGGAAGTGAGGAAGGCCAGGGAGACGCTGGCCAAGCCAAGAGGCTAAAACAATTTGCAACATCAACAGGATCCTCAGTGAGAGCTTAATGCTGAGGAAAGCTTTTACATCAAATCCTGGGGAGCCCCAACAGGATTACAGCTCTGTGCCTTTTTATAACCCCGCAACTGGTCAGTGTGGCACCAACACTGTTACTGATGGCTCTGAGGTGGCACACATTCACATCATCTGTTAACTTTCCACACAGCTCCATAAATCTGGATCTGCGTCACCTCACCTCATTCCTTTTATTTAGATAAATGAATAGTTAACCCTGTTTCCTTGACTGAGTTGTGCTTCTGGGGAGGCAAACTCAGCCAAGGCTCCCATAGGAGGGAGGAGGGATGAGGGTGGGATGAAGGGGGGCACACTAAAATAATGCCATGCTTTGTGAAGAGATTCTGCTTCATCCCCCTCCTCGCCTATTCACCAGCTCTCCAGCGTGGCCACCCAGAGGCCCCTTTCCACACCTTCCTCCATCAGTCTAGGAGATAAACGGTTGAAAGCTTGGTCACACTTGTTGCATTTATCAAATTTTCTATTCATCCCCTGTATAAACTTGATACTCGGCTCCCCGACCATCAATCCCGCCCCCTCCACAATGATGCTGTCGCAAGCTGAAACGAGGACAGCGACTGTCTCCCAGACCTACTTGGTAATGTGATAGGAATGGGTTTTTTTTTTCAGTTTTTAGTAGAAGCTCTTGTTTGCACACTACTCCACTTAATCCCTAGTTTGTATTTTTTTTTCTTATAAAACTACTGCAAAACACTGAACAGAAATTAAGGTTAAAAACAAAGTCAGTATTTTGCAGAACCATCCTTTGCACAAATTCCAGCAGCAAGTCTCTTTAGGTTCATCTCCACAAGCTTGGTGCGTCCAGCCACTCTCCATGGTAAAACTGCTGCAGCTCCTTCAATAACATCATCCCCACCATGCTTCACTGTGGGCATGATGTTCTCAGCATGATGAGGGGTGTTAGGTTTTGGTTTTGTCCTTGATGCCTAACAAGCTCAGTTTTAGTCTCATCTGACCACAGCACCTGTTTCCACATGTTATGGGAGTCTCCAATATGCTTTTTGACAAATTCCAGTCTGCATAATTTTCTAATAATATATTTTATGGTGCTTATTGGGAACTTTAAAGTCAGGGATTATTTTAATCTGTACTTCTTCATAACTTTGTCTCTAAATTATGTGGCGTGTTCCTTGATCTTCATGCTGTCTCTTGCTTAGTGGTAGCCTTTTTTATTACTTAGAGGTGTTGTACTGTTATTGATTCTGGGGGTTATCAGAAGAGATGTATGTATACGAAGATCATTTGACACATAGAAGGCCAACAAGTGAATGTTATTTAACTATGTGGCTTCTGAAGGTAATGACTGGGGCTTCAAAGC
The DNA here is from genome assembly GCA_028566095.1 of Kryptolebias brasiliensis. NCBI lineage: Eukaryota > Metazoa > Chordata > Actinopteri > Cyprinodontiformes > Rivulidae > Kryptolebias > Kryptolebias brasiliensis. Next base: position 23,159,371 of record JAOXNZ010000166.1, read on the forward strand.
AAAGGGGGTGAAAAATGACTGCTTCCCAATTCTATGTTTTTTATTATTATTTAATACAATTTTTCCCCCATTTAACTTCATTATTCTATTTTTTGTAGGTTCACTACTTATAATTCATTTAAATTCCAAGTTGCAAGACAACAAAACAAAGATAAGACCAAGGGAGGGTGAATTATTTTGCAACCCACCATATAAGACAAAGACGCCTCCCCAGAGGCACACAACAAGCCACCCTTAAAGAGGTGTGGAAGCTAAGTGATTCTACTGAGTGTCAGAAAGTTGGAACCTTTTCTCTCTCACCTTCTGCTCCCTGGAGGGAAGGAATAGCTGATACAGCTCACCTGTTTTGTGATACGGGCATTCAAATGAGCATCCGTTCCTTTTTAAACATTTCTACAACACAACACACAGCTTCTGGCAATGTGAATCTGTCTTTTTTCTAACAATCCACATCACACCATGATAACTTTAGTGACTTCCATTCAATAGTACATGTGTTTAAAAAAAGTTGTAAAAATACCTAATAGTGAGAGAAAAATGTGTGCTTCAAAACGTTGTCAGCTTAGTACAGACATAGCCTCAAGTTGCACCTCCGAAAGAGACATTTTTACCTTGAGGAGACATTTTGAGTCTCAAACATAAAAAGAAAGCTTAGGCCTGATAAAATTGGCCAAATGGTCATTATCATGCTAGACAGCTGAGAGAAATTCCCTCTGTGGCTTGAATGAAACTAGTGTCATTACCAGAC
>JAOXNZ010000166.1:23170109-23192360 GCA_028566095.1 Kryptolebias brasiliensis
CTGGATGTTTTTTTAAATGTGCATCAAATAAAAAATGGTTAAAGATCCAGTTTTGTAACATTAACTTTAAGATGTAAATGACACAGAATAGTGTGCTTGGATTTGAAGCACAGGCTACAGTTTTTAATAAAACAAACCTTTAAAAAACTTTGGACTCATAACTTGAAACAGTACTACACTAGAATCTTTTTATCCTAAAACATGAACCAGTGTAAACAATAAACATTATATAGCAGCTGAGTTCATCTTTTATTCATAAAAAGTTATCTTTCTTGTGATAACATCACACTAACTTGAGTTTTTCCAATAAAAGTGTCTTTTCCATGAAAAATTATGCTGGTGTCTCATTGTAATATATTTTATTTCATTATGAAAATGAGCGTTTTATTTTGTCATCGTGGCAGCCATATGCTACCGTACAGCTGTAGCTGTACACGAGTTCGTTTTTTTTCTCTCTCTCTCGCTCCCTCTGTGTGGGAGGGCATCTTTGGCTTTTATGCTCACTCTGAAAAAATGTTTTCGAGGATTCCAGTCCAAGAAAAAACAATTTGCGTTTGACTTTTGTCTTTTTTTTTTCCTCTCAGCAGTTTGCATATCTTTTCACAGCAAAATTGACTTCTCGACTTCCACTTAAAGCAGAAGAATAGATTAAGAACTTGATGCGTGAAAGACTGTTTGAAAACATTTTCCCATTTGCATCTTCAGATTGCAGGTTTTTTCCTTTTATTTGCTGAAAAGTGAGAGCTTAAATACAATTCCAGCTAAAAGGCTGTCCAGCTAACTTTGAAGAACTAACTGAGGTGTGGGTTGGTTTTTATACAACATTTCAAATATATGCATGAGTGCTCAGGTAGGTCGCATAAGCAGTTTCTGTAGCGCACAAACAGTAAAGCTGACAACAGCTCCTTGACTCTTATAAATCTGGGTGAAATGGGAAAGTTTCTGTGCCTGTCTGGTAGAATGTTTTGGAGAACGAAACCAGTATAACACACCACAGTTATATGCATTTATTTTCCCAGAGTGTTCAATTCATTCATACTGATACCTTTTCTTGCTGCTTTTCTTTATGCCCTAATCTAATCTACTTAATTATTTGGTTTGTTGTTTTGGATCTCACTCATGGATTTTCTACCAGTTCCTAACCAGAGCTGATGCTAGTTCTTAATTGGTTTTATTAAAAAAAAAAAAAAAGCAAAGGTTTGTGTTTTCACAGCCAAACAGCCACGACATTCTGTCACTACAAATGTGTCTTTTCCACTGTGTTTAATACTTCCTGTAGTTATTTCTAATGCCCCTTTTCCACTAGTGCCTCTACAGCACGGTACGGTAAAGTACGGTTCCACGCCTTTTTCAATATCCAGGATTCATGGAACCGTCCCCCTTTTCAGTACCAACTCCATCGAGGATCCAAGCGTACCGTGCTGGCCTAAAAAATGCAACGTCAGAACAGTGTCGGTCACTGATTGGTTAGGGAGTGGAGTCACTGGTTGCGTCCGAGCTACCTTCACAACAACAACTCGAGGCGCCATTTTTTTTTTTGCAATCGTTGGAGCGACATTCTTGAACTTGAGAATAGCAGTACAAACCACACCGTGGTCCAATGCTGGGGTTCAGAAGTTTTTGTGCTTGGTGGCAGAGGACAAAATTCATAATTAATAATACGACCATGTCCTCCATTGTTGTGTTTGGGGTCTTCTTCTTCTACTACGTCTAATGGTGGCTGACAAAAAGCTCTGGAGCATTAACGCCACCAGCTGGCAAAGGTGCGTGACGACAATTTACAGACTCAGGGACCGCCCAGAACCCACCCACTAGAACTGTACGGAAGTGTAATGGAAAACCACCCGAACCGTGCTGTACCGTGCTGTACCATGCTGTAGAGGCACTAGTGGAAAAGGGGCATAAATTTCTGTAAAGGACCAAATTGCAGGGAGGTCAAATTTGAACACCAATCCTCGTGGCATACTCTCTGCAAACAGATGTCTTAATATCATGGGGTGTTACAAGATCTCGTGGAACCAGAACAAACGAGACTAAAACAAGATTTCGTATTGTGTTGAAAACTGTTTTGCAAACCAAACAATAAAACTCTGTCCCGTTAAATTATTACTGAAGATGTTCCTTTCACTTTAAATCTTTGTGTGGCAGCTGTTTAAACAAATGCATCAGGCACTAAGACCATGCAGTCACCTCACTCAACCCGAATTGTAAGTTCAACTTCTGGAGCTACAAGGTGAGAGGAAGAGTCTCTATCATGCATTTATTTAAAACAAAACAGACTTAATGCTGAGTTCACAAGTTGTGAACTTAGGAGCTAAAGAAATAAAGTTTAAACGTCTTAATAATCTGTTTAAGTTGAGGGGAAAATAGTCAATGAAACTTTGAGGTGGAGGTGAAAACCATTTACTGAATCTCCCCCTCTCTGCTCTTCACTCAGGCTGTTTAATCATCTCTGTCAGTGTGAGGAATGTTTCTGTGTGATAAAAATAATAAGAAAAAACACACAAAGAAGTTTCCCTCTAATGTCCACTTTAGTCTTGAGCTTTCCCATGACTCAGACAAACTCCTTTGTAGTTTTCACAGCTAGAGTGTCTACCTGAATTCATTTGAACCATGTTTTCTTTTTGTGGTTTCTCCCGTAATTTTAAGTTGAAAAATTAGCGGCTGTTTAAATTTAATAGATTTTTTTTTAGCTGTTTTGATGGCCGTTGGTAAAATGTTTTCATTAGAAACCAGTAAACAAAAAAATTGTGTTAAAAAGGAAGACATAAGAAATGAATAAACATATTTTAATGAAAAAAATTCCAGTCGACTCAGTTAAATTAAGATACATTCAGAAAAGTTAATGTCATATTTTTGTATAAATGTTTTGACAAGACATCTGAAAAACATGGCAAATTTATTTATTTATTTGAGCAAATACTGAAAAAAGTTTAGCCCTTCATTGGTAAATGAGTTGGACCCTCTTCTACAGTCTGAAAAGACTCGAGAAATCAGAGAGCAGAGATGCCAGTAAGTTGAGTTTGTGGCAAAAGATTTTCCTTAAACAGATAGTTAAATCTCATCTCATTCTTGTGAGCCTAATATCTTGTCTCGTCCCATCTCGTGAGATAAGTGTCTTGGCACGCTCCTATTAATATCACTAGTTTGTGAACACAGTTTCAAACAAGAGCTTGTGGTGCTTCAGAACATTTTATTATGCTGATCAGCATTTCCAACCTCTGACTGATAATTACAAACACTGCTGCAAATGGAGTTACACGTCAACTCAGGCAGGGTTTTTAAACACCAGCTGGTGAACTTAAAAACCTGATGATGTTTAAAAACAGTGTTTCAAATGGCATTTTAAAATCAGTTGAAAACCGTGAATGTGAATACAGTTCTATATGGTGCACTCACCAGCAATCATGATGCGACTGGCAATGAAAAATAAAAAATACAGGAACATGAGAAACAATACGTTCATGTTCTACTGCTTATTTTACTTTTTATAATAGCGGATTATTTTTATTTTCCTGAATCAAACAGACAAACTAACTCAGGAGTTTTAAACATGGTGCTCAGAACATTTGATAAAATGTTGTTTTTTATAATCCTGCCCTAAGATCATGATAAAATCAGAGATACGAAGAGTCTGTGCTGTGTTTTTTGTGCTGGAGTCACTGTTTTTGGCAGTAGAAACAAAAAGAAAACAGGAACTAAGACCACTTCCAACTGAACTGAATTTTGACCCCGCTATAATGTCAAAAAAAAAAAGGAATTTGGGTGGTCTTTGCAGGGTGTTGGCGAGGTCTTCAGGTGCATTTTAAGAACACAGCGGCCTCTTTATTATGTATCATAAAGACAGGTCTGATAGATTTGAGCATGCACAAAATTTCCGTAGAGAGATTACAGTGGTTTCCTATAGTAGTGGCAGCGTATTGGTGTCCCGGGTGGAAAGTGGGGAAGTGTGGAAGTGTGGTGGCAGCATATCTATGATGTTTGGTTCGAAAGCACCAGCTTTAGTTAATGAGAATTTGGAGCAGGCCTAGGCATCATGGCTAGGCTACAACTGTGATCATAACATGTTTATGAAAACCTAATGCTGGTGTGATACCTGTGGTGCGTAGCGTAGCATCTTCCTCTAACACCTATCTGCATCCTGATGCAGTCTTGCCAGTTGTGTATAAACCATGGTGAGGGCACAGGAAAGTGTCTTGAAGAAGAGGATAAAAGCTAGAAACACCTACTGGGCATGCACTAAGAATGTAGCAACATTTTGTTCACACAAAAGTAGATTTCCCAGATTAGCCGCGAATCAGCCATGTTCTGTTGGGTAGGTCATGGTGAGTGTAACTGGGTATGAAGCTGGCTTAAGCAAGAACAAGCCCTGGTTTAGCACTAGAATGGGTTTGTTGGAAAAGAAAACCTTCACAGACATGGCTAAAAATGCTGAATGTATGAAAATGTTCCAAACCGTAGCAATGTTAGTGTCTTCTTATTCATCTTGATTTCCATGTCATCTATGTGGTGTTTGTGCAGGTCACACTGTGCTCCAGTTCTACATGGGCTGTTAGTTTTGGGGTTTTTTTCCATTAAGTTGCCATGTTTAACGTCTGCAGTGACATTAATGACTCAAGGCAGGGTTTCATACATACATATGTCTGACTGCCGTGGGTGAGTGAAGATTTTCTCATTAAAACTTCAAAATGAAACCAAGGCTGTCGGCTCGTAAGGTTTAGTTTCATATTTTAATTACGCTCGCAACGCAGCACAATACGACTGCGAAGAGTAAATTGGCAACACACATATCTTGACAAACTCGCTGACTGTGGGAGCGAGTCGTCACCCAGGCCATGAAAGGCTACGTGTGAATGGATGGAGGTTCGGCTCATCTGCAGTGCGTCGGAGTCTCACAGGCTGGCAGCGCTCCAGTTCTCTGCTCGCTTATTCATCTCTTTCTCCCACAGCCAACATAGTCTGACACACACACATGGACACACACACGCTCGTGCACATACATTAGGCTCCAACTCTCCCACTACACAATTCTACTTGATTCGCACGGTATCATTAATCTCAAACAAAACACAATTCAGAGGCATCATATTATGGCTGCAAAAAAATATATAAAATTAAGCTGCTGTTTTAAAATCAGACTCTTCATGAAGATAAGTGCACTGCAGAGTTGCACAATTCAACGTCCATTTGGTTGATTCCCAAAGGTGCACACAGAGAATAGACTAAGCTGACAATCTAAGGAGAATATTCAGCTGTGAGGGTGAATTATGCATACAAATGTGCCACAAGTTTGAAAAAAATGGTATGTAGATTTGCCAGTTAGGTGGTTCGGGGTGTGGAGGAAGTAAATAAATAATCCTGTTTAATAATTCATTGAAATTCATGTTGCTTTCCCTCCAGTCTTGAGAGTATTTCGAATGCAGCCTTCAAGGGCCCTGCTTCTGACTTGTGGTGTTGTGTGGTTTAGATTATTGGAAAAAAGGAGGGGAAGATCAAGCACACAAGCAGCACACACACACACACACACACACAAATATGTACACACACAGAGCTACCTATAGAGTACTGGTGTTTCATGTATTATATGTTCAATAAAATAGTGAAAAAGGACATCCCCTGTCAACATCTTATCCCCTTTTTTTGCTCCAATTCTCCCCGGAATGACAGATACAATCTCCAGAGTGCAAGCACAAGTTCACACAGGGCTTCAGGCTGGTGGATACTAACTCTCAGAGAGATGGCAATGCAGGCACAGAGAGGAGTGCAAATTGGATCCAAGAGCCTTCCATTGGAAGAGAACGAGACAAAATAAAAGCAGAGAAGTGAGCAAAGAACGCAGAGAGGAAAGGAGCCTAAAGGCCACTGATTCTAAGTGTGACCCATTGCTGAGGATGGTGTCTTTGCTTGATAGAATTACATCAGAAAATAAAACGATCCCATCTTAATCTGTGCGTGTGAATATAAATCGTGCAGCTCCAGTGTGGTGCCTCTATCCAATTTGCAACTTTACAAGTCATTATACCATGACTAAATTTATTAATAACAGGAATTTGTTTGCATATTCGTAAATTCCCATGTTCTCTTAGGATGCTGTTTAAAAGAAAGCACAGAAGACGAAGCTTCTGAATATCAATATATGTTAATGACTTTAAGGGAGGTTAATGATTCAGAAGAAATTGTGAAAACAGCATCTTCTTGTACTTGGCGCGGTACAGCTTCCTCTTTGGCACTGCTATTCTCTGTTAATGACTAATAACAAGGAATTACTGTCTTCTAATTTGCATTTTCCCACTGTTAGCAGCCTAGAAATAAATGCAAAGATTTTACAGACAAATTGTCAGTTAGAACTGAAGTGTGTTTATTCAGTATTTTAGCTAATGTACTCCTGTGCGGTTGTGGCTGCTCAGATTTATTAAAGACAAACATGCATGTCTTCTTTAAACTTCAGTAACAACAAAATAAAAGTTAAATATAATGTGACACAAGCTTTTATATGTCACTTAAACAGTTAAAAACCTAGAGTCTGTGATGTGCAAGTTCCCCCTTCACAACATCTAGGTCAAAGGTCAGCTCACACTAATTAAAACCAAATTAATTTGTGTTCAGAACAATTTAAAATTCAGCTACTGTAAATTCACTAATTAAAACAGAACTACCATCCATACATTTATGAACTTTTCATGAAACAGTCTTCCAAAAAACGTTGCTTGGTGATGATGATGTGATAATCATTATATTAATCACATCATCATGAAGTATTTGAAATCTGGTCTCTGACAGCCTATTTCCATTCTTTGCTTCTCTCAAACTCTTGATGCACATTTTTATGCTAGTATTATGACAGAATTTGTAATAAGTTGTATAAAGTTGCTATAATAATGCTGTCCATTATGACTACGTTTTTAACCGCAGCCACTTTCAAAATAATGTTGATGCTCTACTTTTACAAAATCCTGGTTTTATTTAATCATGACATCTTTGGGCAAAATCACCTCAATGAAAAACGTCTGTGCAGTAATTTTGGCTATGTGTTACGATACACTGTCTCAAAGTGTTTTTCAAGGCACTGCCCTATTTTCTCCAATGCTCTGCTTGCATGTTGAGTTCTGATTGGGGAGCACACTGTCGCTGGCTGTATACTGGACCAAGGTTTCAGTCACAGCTCGGTACTGATCTTATTCTATGCTGAAAGGGATTGTCCAGTCAACTTTGAAGTGATGTTCTGTCTAATAGTTAACAATAGTTAGAACCTTATGAGCCGTGACATCAGTCATTTTTATTGGCAGGACACTGTGGCTGGTTCTGGAAAGGAGGTAAAGTTGTTTTGGTTTGTTTATTTAATGTTATCTGACACACTAACACCTGAAACACAAGATAATAAAATAATTGCACTCTAAAACAGAATAATTACACTGACCGTTACAGCGCACATTAAAATGACAAATCAGTTAGTTTCTAACTCCTAGGAGATCAGGACCAGGGCTTTGTAGCATTTAGCTCTCCTCTCTCTGCTTTAAGAAAATACCATTCAGCTTTATTTTCATGATGAGTAACATCACAAATCTTACAGCGTTTCAACTAGCATTATCCAGGGGGGGCGCCCCCTACCCCCCAACAAACCTCCCCACCCATATGAGGGTCATGGCATGTAATAAATGAATAAATGTCTGTATGTGTTCGCACATGACCAATTCACCGCAACTCTGTTTCTGCTGCTTTAGTTTTTGGAATAAAACAATATCAACGCTAAAAGATGAATATTTATATGACCAAGATTACCGTTTAACAATTTTTTGTCCAAAACCCTCATGATGTTCTCTTGCTGTGTGAGTGTCAATTTCCAGTGTTTGTAGTTTATCATAAATATCTGCAAATTTCAATTCTACACAGGATTATAGCAGTTTAAACAACGTTGTGGATAGTTGAATGTGCTAAGCTAAGCTTGCTTATATTTGGAACCATACTGTGACAGAACTGTACTGTGATAAATGTAATTCAATATTTATGTCATTCAAACGTTAAAATGATTGATGTTATCAAAAGTAAGACAAAAACTTAAATCATTTTTCTTGTTAATTTCTGTAGTTTGTCTGCAGAAAAAACAGGAGTATTGCAGAAAAAAACATACCATGTAAAGCGCCTGTTTATGATTGAAAACGTCTCCTGCTGCGGAAGCATTTTTGTCTGTTTACAGGAATAAAAACCTCTGATCACTGTCACAAAGCTCTGATCTGATGTGTGATTACAGTGCTGATTCCCGACAGCAAACACAGATTTCACATCCATATATTCACATTTTTATGCTGATTTTTATTTCCACGGATTCTACATAATGAAAACTGCATTGTAATTAAAATGTCTTCATAGTAATCCTAACTAAGGACCGACACATGAAGGATTCTAATGCCAGCTGATTGTTGAGGTCTGATATTTCGAAATTTGGATAATTTTTCTTCACGTCTGTCTGTGATGTTACTGCTAAACCAGAAATGCTGTTCTGAACATGGAAAAAACAGAAGAAGCAAAGTGGGCGGGGCAACATAAAGTCAGTAAGCTTTCATTTTTTGATTGTTATGGCATGGGCCTTTAATTTCTACAGTTCACCAATCCATTTTGTCAATAACAGGTCCCTAAAATGTTTGGAGTACCTACACATTTGGTGTGTGATACAGCTTGAACACGCAGCGCTCACAGAAAACATGTGCACAACACTGCCTGAGGTAGATCAACAGTTTGGAGATGTAGGAAAGAGCAGCATAAGAATAGTTTAACTTTCTGCTGTTCTGGACGAAGTTAGCAACAAAGTATATTTGAGCCACCAAAAAAAATAAAAAAATACTCTCCTAACAAGTAACATTTTTTAAAGGTTTGTGTTGTATTTATGTTCTCCTACTCTTTTTCTTATTGTCAGACAACACTTTCATACAAGGAGCTGAAGCTGTGACGAGTGTGTTCAAATTAAAAAGCTTTTGCCATCATCCCAGCTTTGGTGTTATTTACTACAACTAACATGTTGACAACAAAAGTGTCACAGAACAACAGCAGATATAATTACTAACTAACTGGTAAAAGCCCCAACAGAACACAAAGTTTTTGTGGTAAAACTAGTGTTTTTTGTTGATTGATTATGGGGACTTTTGAAGACAGCAGTGGGGAATAACAGGCTTCACTTCATCAGAGACAAAACTGTCCATATTTATGGGTTGTTTTTTTTCTTCAGAAGTTTGTTTGTTTTTTTTAATTTTGCATAACTACTCTAGCTGGGATTTTATCATCTGAATTTTAATTTGCATCATGCCATTCGTAACATTCCACCTGCAGGTTGTTTTCTACATGCCTTGATTTTCCAGAAAAGCTCTTTTACAAACGAACTGAAAATGCAGTCGGCCTGTGTGGTGCTTATCGGGGATTAGGTTAGTTCAAAATGTTTGCTTATGCTTGTTATTGCATCACATTAGGCTTTAATGACTGAGTTATCACCTCACGCCTGTGCACTGTCCATGGTCAATCTTGAATTATGAATAAGTGATAAATCTGAATGTTATTAAGCTGAAGGTTTGACTGAGGATTATCATAAAAAGCAGGGATGTTTTTAATGAAGTAGGCCTGAGAAATACGCATATTTTTTTTCACCAATGCCAAACATCCCAACTTCTACTTTCAACTCGTGACACTTGTATTCACCACTCTGTAACCCAGTAAGACCTGCTATGTTGGTACAGAAACACACTCAGCACCTGTGAATTATCCGTTTTTTTCAGGTCTGCTTGTTCGTAAACTTCAAGCTCATTTCAGCTGGGTTTTGTCAGTTGCTTCTCCTCCAACTTTATACGACTCAATGTTTATCGTTCACGTCACGGAATTAAAGGCTAACCCACAGAACTGCCCACTTCCATCTGTGCTTTTTCTGCCCTTGTGTTAATTTCCCAGCTTTGTAAATCTAACTTCCATACTTGTCATGCCAGTTTTTCCAAACTGGAGGCATGCCAAACTAATAAAAAAGGATGAATCTGTGCCTCATACAATCCCACCTCAGAGGACCTTCTTTAAGCTGAAGATATTACATTATAAATAAAGTGAGCTCAATATTGAAACATCAATTGTTTGTTTTATTTTCACTTTTGTCAAATTGAGGTGAATTTCATTGAAGGGTATAAAATCTGTTAGAACCAGATCAGTCCTGCTGGTTGTTGAAAAAGCTGCTTTTTGAGCCATAAAAATGGTGAACAGTATTTAGCACAATATGACTACTAAAGTCTGGCTAGAAGTTCTTGTTAACTCAGAGTAGCCTAAAAAAAAATACCCTCATCCTTTTTTGTATATACTTTTCAAAAATACTATCATTCAATGTAAACTGAAGAAAGAGAATAGGGCTTTCTTTCACGGTCTTTTACGGTTAACGTTGGTGTGTATTGTAGTAAAGGCTGCAGTTGTAATCACACATACAACTGTAATGATTCGTGTTTCATCTCACACGCTGCAGGCCCTGAAGGTGGAAGAGGGTCTTGTTTTGTTGCCAACATCCAGCCTTGCTCTACGATAATGAGCTCTTCAGGCCCTGAACCTAACCCAAGCATGAAAAGCTTTTAGTTAAAAATAACATTGCTGTAGTCAAAGCACTGCATGCTCCTTCAGTAGTTAAATGTGCTGTTAGAAAAGCAGGACAGGACAGCAAATTAAGCTGTGAAACATCATCTGAAACCAAGACAAACACCATGTATCCGAAAACGATAAGTGTTTAGTCATGACAGGTGAGTGACGGCCCTGCAGGTTACTTTTAGAGACATTTCCATCTACCCAGGTAAGAAAACCAAGTAGGATTAGAGAGAGCTCAGTCAATAACCTGTAGGCTGTAAGTCCATGATGAGGTATTTAAGCACAAACTTGGGCAAATTCTGACTCCCTAAAGTTTGTGAGTTTTGAAGTGGTTTTCTGTGTAAACGTTATAAATAATTTGCATCATACCTGTTGTAGATAGCTTCTTGGCCAGCTCCAACCTTGAAAATTTAAAGAAGGTTCATATGAACACTTTTATATAAAACCTTTCTACCCCATTCCATTTACATGATTTCTATTTGTCAGAAATATCATGAAATGTGACCCCTGTGTACCCTGGAAGTGCTACATCCTGCTGTCACTGTTGCCATTTCTGCTTAACCTACTTACAAAATTCTATGTAAATAATTGTTTAATCTAAAACTGACATCAGTGTAAACATTTATAAAGTAGTCTTTCTCTTGAACAGCCATGAATATCTAGAGATTAGAGTTGTTTAATAACAGTCGCAATGTACTTTGGTCTTAGGTGCATTTGAAATAGCCATTAGCTAATCAGTCCTGTTGAACATAAGTTGAAATTCTACTATTTTAGGATATTCAAGAAGTTATATTCAGTGGGATTAATATTAATCATTGCCCGCCACCTAAAGGAAAAAGGCAATAATGTTTTTGTCTGTGTGGAGAGTATGTGTTTGGATGCATGGGTTAATTTGTCTGTCATTTTAGCAAAATATCTCATGAACCACTGGACAAATTTTAATAATACTCTCAGAAAGTAATCATTGGATGCGGCTCTATATCTGATTAACTGTTAGAGTCAATCCAGTTCAAGATGGCTGCTGCAGCTAAGAAAACTCAGAAAACACAAAAATGATTCCAAATGTGTCAATTTTACAGATTTTGAGCTAAAACCTGGTGTGTTAGTAGCTGAGAGTCATTCCAAACACATAGTCTGAGCCCTAACTGGTTGCATTAAATCTATTTTTAACATTGTGACATTAACTATTATCTATTATTATTAGCAAAATATATCATGATGCCTTAGATGGATTTTAATGAAAATTTCAGACAGTAATCATTGGGTGGACATTTGCAACTGATTGAATTGTAAAGATATTGAGCTAGAATTTGGTTTGATAGTAGCTGAGCACCATCCGTAACATATTCTCCAAGCCCTACACATTGCTCAAGATCTTTGCTTAAAACTTTTAAAAGTTAGAGTCAACCATGTTTGTCTGTTAGCAAAATACCTTATGAACCACTTGACAGATAAAACTCCCAGAAAGTAATCACTGGATGTACTTGTACAACTGATTAACTTTTGGAGTCAACCAAATTTAGGATGGACTCAATTTGTTCATAACTTTAACACAGAACCCCCCTTTAAAATATACAAACTTTTCCTTTAAATATTATCGTTACTATGAACAAAGAGGCCCAGAGATACAAATGAGCATCCAACTACATCCAGTAAATCCAGTGCAGCAACATCTTTCACTTATCTGTGGCAGCCCTGACGTGTCATCATGTGGATTAGCCTTGATGTTAGGCTGGTTCATACAGCTATAAATTTGACACTGCATTTAAATAGATGCCCGGTTGGAACAGCCATCACTCACTTCACCACAGCCCTGTGGTGGCTGTAATCATGATGACACAGTAATATGGCTGTATCCGTTTTTCTTTCACCCTGGCTAAATTGCTGCTTACAGCAATAAGAAGCCTTCTATTCCCAGGGGCCACAGTTAGTCAGTCTGCCTCTTATTGTCTTACCGCTGGGCTGTGGCGCAGAGCACAAACACTGTCACCAACACTGCCAAGCCCTCCTCCTCCTCTCTGCTGGTTCTCAGAGCTATTATTTTTATCTGAAAACCTAAACGAGGCTATAGAGAGAGAAGAGACAAGGAGAAGGAGAGGGAGAAGAGCCACACTGAGAGGCAGAGTGAAGCAGGAGAGGAAAACACTGATCGATGCTACCAGCATGTGTCTGCATAGCGCATTGCTGCCAAATAGGAGGACTATATTGATTTGCTCCAAAGTTTCGACAAAAAAGGTGGTTCTCAATTGCAGATTTTCATCCGTGCTGACACAAATTACCAGGCTCTCACTAAATCAAGACTTAAATTATAAACATAGCATTGTGTATCTTTAAAAAAAAAGTGGTGTTTGTGTGTGATTTCTGACAGTTGATAGCTGATGGGTATTTACAATAAGCCCCATTCCACATTCCACACAAAAATGTCAGTGTCTGTGTGCTTGATCTCCAGAGGAGATCAAGAGCAAATTCACCTGCAGGTCTGCAGGTGAATAATTATGAAGTGAGAGAAAACCATCTGGAGGTAAAAGCTAATAGTGTAATAGCACATTTAACATTTGTGCAGATATCTACAGGGGGCCTCTGTCACAATGAATTAACCTCTGTAGAAGTATTAACATGTATTCAAGAGTGTGCATGTGCAAGTGTCTGTGATATAGGTTGTGTCTGTGACCAGCTCCACTGGAAAAAATACAATTATATATTTTTCAGTTTTCAGGAGTTGGGTTCACAAAAAACATCTGAAACAACTAGGTTAGATCTCTCTAATTCTGGGGGAAAAAAGCTGAAAAGAATCAAATTAAAGATCTTATTGTTCCATATTTTCCTAACAGAGCACGTCGCTCTCAGACTGCAGGTTTACTTGTGGTTCCTAGAGTTTCTAAAAGTAAAACAGTAGGCAGAGCTTTCAGTTCTCAGGCTCCTCTGTTGTTGAACCAACTTCTAGTTTCTGTCTGTGAGGCTGACACCCTGTCTACTTTAAGACCTTGATAAATCCTATGGTTAGGGTTGGCTTTGGTTTCCTGGGTCATCCCTTAGTTATGATGCTAAAGACTGCTGGAGGAAAAACAGACCACATTTCCTCCCTCTGCTGCTGTTCTTACTCTCTCTACTCTCCATGTTTATACATGCAGTTATTGCTGTCATTAGTTTGTGTTACTTTGTTTTTATCCCATAGAGACTACATCTGGACCAGTCCTTTTGTTTGTCTGTGTCTATTTCTTAACCCCAGCTGGCCAAGGCAGATGACCATCCATCCTGAGCCTGGTTCCGGTTCTGCTGGAGGTTTCTTCCTGTTAAAAGGGAGTTGTTCCTTTCCACTGTCGCCAACAGGCTGCTCAGGATGGAGGATTGCAACGAAATTTCGATTCGATGCAATGTTCTCCTACGGTCCTTAGAGAGAACTTTTAGTAATTTCAGAATGTACTGTAAGTCAATGTATTGTATTATAATAAGAACTGAACTGACTGTAATTGGATTTGAATTAAATTTATGATTTGGACTTCTTTTTTTCTTTTGTAAAGTAACCTCAGATGGCTTTGGTTGTGAATTGGTGCTCTATAAATAAACTGAATTAAATTCCCAAGATAATATATTTGAGGAGAGAAAGCAAAGTGAGCAATAAAAAAACAAAGGCATGCTTAATTTCTCGCTGACAATAAAATTAGCAGCGAGAAGGAGCAGGAAAGTGAACAGAGTTGTATTAGAATCCCGCAGCACAATATCTTCTGTTTATTCCGGTCAGCAAAGCATATTTGCAGCTTTGTCAGCCTCCCACAAACAACAGAGCACGGTTCCATGTTGTGATTTTCCAAATCAGCTATTTGAATCCTGGCCAGACTGATCTCTGAAACAGTCTGTCTGCACAAGTTCCCTGTTGCAACAACTGCAGCCAGTCATTGTTAAAAAAAAAGAGACAGCAGAGACCTCCATGTGAAGCACCTATGTGAGAACAAAGGAAAAGTGAGCAAAGTAATCTAAGAAAAAGGAATTAATTTGGAAAAAGAAAAAAAAAACCACCAACACAAAAAACGGTGAGCTTTAAATTAACTGAGGAAAGGTGGTGTGAGAAATAGTTCACAGCAGTGGGTGTCCGCAAGTTATTGTGATGAAAGAGCGAATAAGCCTGCATACAGCCCACTTTTTAGATCAAAATAGACAGCAAATTGATACAATCAAATCCAGAAAAGTGGCCCCACCACAGGAGATACAATCTCCCTCCTTCTTTCCCTGATGGAGTCAGGATTTGTGTTTCTATTTTCTTTTATGGTGCCATCGTTTCCCAAACAGCTTCTTTTATGTGCCTCAGAGCCGGGTGAAAAATGGTAGAGATGCTGTATATCTTTCAACACTGGGGCTAATCTTATACACACACACACAGAGTTTATATTTTTTGCAATGTTTTCCCAGTTGCATTCATTCATTTTCTATTTAAAACACGAACAGCAAGCCCTAAATAAATGTTGCTCGCATTCAACATGAGTACAAGAGGCAGAATGACAATTGTGTGTTCCCAAGAACATCTGATGGATGGCTGTTTGCTTCCACATATTTACAAGTTCCATTCCTCTAACATGTTGCAGTGGGGAAAAGTGTTCTAACTTGTTTTTACCAAATGTTGCATTCAAACCCAAACCGTAACGCTTTTCCCAAACCAAAGCAAGTAGTTTTGGTGCCTAAATCTAACCAAACACGGAAAAAGTGAGCCAGAACATGAAATCTACCCAATCCAACCACCAAATACAGGCTTTCTTTTTTTTGCTTGAACACATCCAAAGCAGCTAGATGTTATCATCATCGTGCTGAAAAACGATCCTGAAGTAGCCAGAGAATCAAAAGTGCTCCTGGCCAAGCATCAGCACCATGATGAATGCAATTAAGAACGTGTTGTTGTGAACTCAGCCAAGTCAGTGGTGCAAAGTCACATTTTTGTAAATGTGAGCAAGGAGCCGAGCAGAAAGAAGGAGCGCAAATGCTTTTCTTTAAGCAGAAATCAAGAGAGAAGCTCCTTCGTTCTGCTCCTTTTTTTTGACAAAAGAATACATCTAATGAAAGGTATATTTTTTAAATTGTGGAAAAAAAGTACTTTTATGGTTAAGTTTTCAATTAGAATAGATGTGAAGAAATTCATGCGTCAGTGCCTCCAATTTAATACTGTAGGCTGTTAATTAATATAAGAAACCGAAACCTCCCTTCCTGTTTGTTTACATCTCCATCATTCACACCTTCACTCCCACCCCACCCTCACCCCCTGGTACTATCACCACCTTTCTGTCTGTGTGTCTCAGCCTTTCTCTCATCTGTCTCCTCTGTGTACTAATGAGCCATGAGATTGACAGCTGGATTACCGAGCCGGTTTGTAATCCTTTAATTTCTCCATTTAAGATAATCACCCTGAGGATGGAGCACTGCTTGTGAATGCATGCACACATGCAAATACACACAAAACGCACAACATGCTCCATGTTTATATATGCATATATACAAATAAATAACCGTATGTTTACGCATTAAGCAAGAAAGAACAAGATGGCAAAAACAAGAGCGCCCAGGCGCCCTGATCAAATATAGATTCAAAGCAGAATTAATCCAAGGGACAAAGCAGAAACACAAGCCTCTCTCTGGTGAGGGATCTTTTGATATTAGAGTTTGTAGAACAAAGGCATCTTGACAGTGCAGTCTTTTAATTAAGACGATAGAGTAGCAAAAGCCCCATGGCTTCAAAAATAGCTGGCAATACAGTGTGGCCCTCTGGAGATGCATTTAGCAGCAGCTTAGAAGGATCTATGTGTTGAGCCGAGCCGAACGTAAATCACTATGAGTAGGCCATGTTTCTCATCTCCTACAGTGCCACAAACTGAGAATATGAGTGCTGGAGAACATGGGAGGTCAGGAGGCAGAACAAGGTCAAACTGCCTGGATGTAATTCATCACCAAAGTGAGAAGCAATATGTCAATTGGAGCCCCTGAATGGTGAAGAAAAACGAAGGGTGGCGTGGTAGAATAAGGAGGCACAGCTGAGCAAGATGGCAGTTAGCAAAGGCAGAGATTTCCTTAGCTTGTTGCAGAGTAAACAAAATGTTGATGGATGACAAAAGTCAGCTAGCTAGGAGTTGTTGGAAGCTTCATGGTGTGTGATGCAAGAAGGTGGTTCAAAAGTTTTTTCATTCAGTCCTGATTTGTTTCCAAATGTTTTCTACTGCTAATCATTCTGGGGAAAGGACTAAATACAGTAGATTTGAAAACTTGTGTGTGGCTTCAAAATCATTACACTTTTGCAAAGCAGAAGAAATACAAAAATTCAAACTTGACTTTAAAAAGTCATATCATTCAGGCAAAGTGTGACAGAAATTGTGAATTTGGGTTCCTTATTCCACAAAGAAGCATTTGTTTTTTGAAAAAAACAAAAGTTGAGAAGATTCTACACCAATCCACACTTTAAGACAAGATAAAGAATGGGTGAAGGTTGACTGATTAGTGCTTTTAATGGTCAATACAGATGAGGATTTTTAGAAAGTAGTATAGCCAATAGCTGATTTATGAAGCTGATATGTTTGTTTTGTTTTTCACCCATAAATATAACATTTTATTATTCATTAACATTACAATGTACTAGATTTTGAAAAATATTCTGGTCAACTTCCTTTGGGATTAATTGATGTAGCGCCAAAAAAAAGAACCCCATCATGAAGAGCACCCTGTCAGGAAAAGCACTTTCACACAGGTGTATCAAATGTAGTCTGCCCACATATGTGCCTGTCTTTTGATGAGTTTACTGTGTTAGAGAGTTTCATTTTCTATTCTCAAAAAAATGGCAAAAATCATCATAATGAATCAGCCAATTGATCAGTCATCTTTATCTGATGGGAAATTTACTTTTTTGGGTTAGGGACAAACTAAATAAACTCTATTAAGGTTAATTTAGCTGGTTAGTAAAGTTAAAATGTTTTATTAATTTAATTTTGTCCAATAACCCACCTAATCCTCTTGCCATGATAGTACAAATAAACATAATGCAATGCAATGGAATGAACTGTGTTGCAAAAACTCCATTTGAAAAGCAGGAAACCTGATTTGTATTCAGATGCATGTAAATCCTGCAAGCCTAGAGGAGTAGGGGGAAACCTGTGTAATGAGCTGGGTTACACTCGCAGCTAAAAGGTGAAACTGAGGTTTCCAAGTGGGAAAATGGTTTATTTCTGCACGGCAACATAAAAGCCAATAGAGTCTTAATCAAGGCCAAAGATTGTTAAAGTGCGTGGGGAAGCAAAGTGCTAATACAAATTGATTGTGAGAGAGAGGGTGGTCGATTATAAAATGTTTCCAATAACAAATGCAAATAGTATGCACAAAATACAAGGTCATCGATGGGGGAGGCAGTGTGTATTCCTCAAAAACAGCTTCCTGCAGCTTTCTTTCATGATGCATGTTCAGACAGGCTTTATTAGGAAGGTCAAACTGTAATTAGGACACAGTTTCTGCAAAACAGGCAACACCGCTTTAAACTTGATCCGTAAATATTTTCCAATAAAGCTGCCCTTGTCTCAACAGTTGAAATACAGCAGTAAAATGTCTGGTTCCTTCTCCAACACAGTCCTCTTTTTTTATGCCTTAATCCCTTGCCAAGGACTTCTTTATGGCTAACTCCATCAGAGAAGCCTCTTTTTCCTCTTTTATTCTTTCCTTATAATCACTCTAAGATTTAACACACAGCCACCAGCTCCTGAAGATGCAATCTAAGGCCTGATAATATTGTGGATAGTGGCTGGAAGGTCAAAAGTCAGGACACAATTAGCTTACCTCTGTTTTGTTGAGACTTACAAATCTAATGTGTAGTGTTTCTCAGCTGAGCCTAAACGCACAAAGTGAACCGAAGACTCTCAGACTGAGCTCTTGCAACTTATTACTAGCAAAATTCAAGAAACACAACATGTCTTCATGAGAGCATCACAGAGGAACACAAGAAAACTGTTTCCTGCAATGAAACTTCCTGACCCAGCTAGTGACCATCAGATCAAAGCTAATGCCAGCACCTCACGGGAGGAGCACAGCATAGATCGCAGTACTAATAAAATTCACAGGGAAGCTCTCACAATAAGATTTCAGCTGACAGTTTCCCATCTTTCAAAACCGCTTTTTTACACCGTACCTGCACAGAGAGGAAGACTACAAAACGGGATAAAAAGCATTGTGCTGTGGAATGTACTGTATCTTGGGTGGCGTCCTTGATGGAATTGGTTCAGCGTGTATGTGGTGTTGCAGGGAGTTTGAGGGATATAGGAGCATAGCTTGGCTTGGTAAGAAGGCACGGCGAGATAAAGAGAAATGATGTGGCTCATCTTCTGTACCTGTATTCTATCAGCTCGCCACAGACTGCAGGACCTGGCTGCTAAGATGAAAGACTCTCTGGGGGACAAGAGAGACGTTCATGAGTCAGAAGGAAAATGGCATCCCGCTTATCAAATGCCTGGAAACATAATCCCCACCCACGCTCCCAGTCCTTGGGTCTGGACGTACTTATGAAAGCCCTGTCACTTCAGATAGTAGGTTAGGAGTCAGAAGTTCTCCACGGCACAGCGAACGCCGAGCTGGCTGTTTCAAAGCAGATATGGCTCGTTGCCAGATTCCCCTGCTGCAGTCTAATTGGGGTCATGTTACATGTCATTTAGTATGTGTAACTTTTAGAGATGATATTAAACAATAGGAAATCCATACTGAAAGTGCAGAGTGGTAGTGGATTCCCCTTTAAATTAATCTTTTCGAATAAAGTCCAATTTGATTTTTTTCTTTCTGTGCACCATGAGAACCACAGTGAAATTAAAAGACTGGGAACGAAGGAACAGAGAAAAACTTCCAACTGTGGATTATTTTATTCGTATGCAGGTTCATCGTCTGTGATTAATGAGAAAGGGACTAGAAAAGAAAAGCAAGCATTTTCTTAAAGGACAGTGCAGACTCATGATGAAAGGGACGAGATGTTAAAGGGATGATTCAGAACTTTTGAAGTGGGGTTCTGTTGAAAGTTTATGTGCAATTTGTATCTTACCTGTTGTAGATAGCTCTCTGAGTGACCTTAGTTTGAACAAACAGAACTGAGTTATGTCCAGATTGGCAAACTAACAGTTAGCCTTAGTGGGGCCATAAACAAAGAAGATTGGTGCCATCGTAAAATAACACTAATCTCAAAAATTTCAAACCGGTTTATGCTATAGCACTTCACAAACCTTTAAATCATCATCAATTTCACATTACATGGTAACTCTAGTAAAAATATTATATTCTTGGCCCAGACTGCACCAAAACTGCTACAGCTAGCTCCTAATGCTGCTGATTTTGAGTGCAAATAACCTACATAGATAACCATGTAATGTGAAAATGGCTGAAATGTTAAGATTTATTAAACAATGTTTCATGAACCACTATGAATTCTATAAAACTGGAGTTGTTTTATTACCACAAAAGTCCACTTTGCTTTTGGGCTCTCTTGGACTAGCCATTAGTTCATCTATTTCTTCAGGCTGAGCTGTCTACAGCAGGCAAGATATTAATTGTTCATAACTTTCCCACATAACTTCAAAATATCTGAACTTTTTAACACTATTGTTTTGTTTTTTGGTTTTTTGGTTTTTTTTGACAAAGGTGATGTTCACCGCCAGAAAACATTCAGTTCTTATTTAGTTTGCTTTTATAAGCCATTCATCAAAAAGAAAACAAAACCTGTCAAAATATTTATTTTTTTAAGCCCATTAAAGCAATGTTTTTTGTCAAAACCTTGTTGAAATAAACGATAATTGGCATTCACAGAAGCACCTAAATCACAGGGAGTGTCAGTGTTCACTGTCTCTCAGGATTGGCAAGGGGCAAAGGCTGATGCTAATCACTGTTGTCTTTTCAAATATGCGCTGACAGCAACTTAAAGAGACACTATCCTGACTGAACTGCAAATCAATTTCTTGTGTGCTGAGGCCACATCACCTTCTTTGTGTTCCTGGGTGTCTGTCCAGGCTGTTGGAGTGAGCTGATGGTTTACACAGCGATGTGCAATCATTGGAATTTTTCTTTTCAAGGCTTATCTGCTCACAGCAGGAATCTGCACGGACCACAACTTAAGGCCTGGTTGTTTGCTTTCCTTCGTATCACAGCCCTCACCTCCAGTCCCGACCCAGCTCTCTGACAAACATTTAAGCATGGGATGATTTATTCAGTATAGCTTTGTAGCAGGGCAAGTATTTGTGAGTTAGTTAAACACGGGTCTTCCAAGTCAACCAGAAAACCATAACAGCCTTTTTAACCTAGAAAGTCAGGGAACACTGACCAGCGGGGGCGCTGAATGATGCATTACAAGTTGAAAACAACCTTTCACGACTTAGCAGTTATTTAATTTTTACTTGTACAAGACAGAACAGAAAAAAGTGAAGATAGAATAAAATAACAACACCATCATTTGAAAATACATGAACCAGAAATGATATACTATTTATATGCTTTCTTACATTTGTTTAGGCTTGATTTTGTGCCCTGTAGGTTTCATTAATATTTGTCACAGACATATAAACATGTCTTTTCTGTGTATGGTTTACCCATTGATGGGACATTTATTGGATAATGGGTGACCACTCAAATCGCAGGAACAAGCGAAGACAGGATTACAAGATTTTCAACTGACTAAAAAAAAGTTATGTCATCTTTAAAACCTTTAAATGGGGACAAAACTGGAAATACTCCAAAAGATATTTCCTCATTGGTGTTGGTAAAGTTGGACAAATTGGTCTTTCACAGCAGCACAAAAACTCTCAGACATGTTCAGTTTATGGATGGGCATTTCAAGGAAAAATACAATTCAAAATTCCACGCAGTTCAATTATTTTCAAACACCCCTGCCTTGTCTCCACCAGTACCACTTGCACACACACAGCACAAACATAAGAAAGAGTGTCAGCCATTCACACGTTTCACAATACACATTTATGTCACTTTTCACTCATACAATGCTAAAGAATCCAGCTCAGAGTGTCAAGCACAACTAAAATCATGCATTGATTCTAACATATGGGATTATTGGATTAAAAACTCTAAACATATCTGAGACAAGGCAACACCAACACGAATGTTCTCATGTTGATCTTACGATACGAGGGCAAATGTTAGCAACTGTTTTATGATTTAGGATTATTGTCTATTTTATAGTTTTGTTTCTAAAAAATATGCATTTAGATTAGGTCAGGATAAAGACTTACAGTGAATGTAGTCAATTTTTTAGGGCCCTGTCACAAATTTTATAGCAGAACAATATACAATGTCTATGACTAGGAAGGCAGATGTTTAAACACTATAGGAAATAAAGCATTTAATGTTCTGTTATACTAAAAACTTTGTGCTGCATTTTTGTTAAAATCTGTTCCGAATATGGACATTTTGGATAGTTTGCTATTCAAAATGAGCAAATTAAATACTTTGCAAACCTATTACTTGGGACAAGTGCATAGGAGAAGGACAGTTAAAACCAATGAAACAAAAAGACACTCCTACACAGTCAAAATTTTCAAAAAGTTATTTTCAGTTTCATCATCCCTGATGAAGGTCTAGTGACTGAAAAAAATTCTCCAAGTTTGAAAAGTGTGCATGAGTGGGGATTTTTGTTTTGCTTCTTTATATATT
>JAOXNZ010000166.1:23356354-23367644 GCA_028566095.1 Kryptolebias brasiliensis
ACCAGTAAGTGGCGGTAATGCTACTAAAAGTTTGTTGCCAACTGCCATTAAAATCAACAAGAAGAAGAAGAAGAACTATACAAAGCCAAAACTAAACATGAGGACAACCAAATAACAAAAATAAAAGAAACAATAAACCCAATACAAAAACAAACCCAAAGACAAATAACTTGTTTTGACATTTAAGTGATTTATCAATTAGACGACAGACACCATGACAGTGTCAGGTTTGTAAAACTCTGCTCCCAAAAACAGTGTGACAAACAGAGGAACTCTGTGATTTCTGCTGCAGCAAGACCTGAATAATGATTTCTTTATAATGGCAAGAAGAGGCCCTCTTATTTTTCAAATAAGCTGTCACACACTTAAAATACACCGGGCTCCATTAAAACAGAGAGCAGGTAATTTAGCTCTGACATGGCCAACATTAAGTAATTATTCACCTCACTTGTTTGCTTCTCGGGGTTCTGGGGCTGTGGATGGGATTGTTGCAGATCGGTTCACAAAGAGATGAGTCAAACCCTCGTTCAAGTTTTAACTTAGCGAGCCACTCACCATGGTTCTTTTGACGCGAAACGTCAAAGAGACACAGAGTGTCAAACAAAGCATCTGATAGAAGGAGACATCCACTCAGTAAAGACAGGCTTTTCACTCCGTTTGACACAAGCAGCAAATTGACTGGAAATTAAAGCTAATGAGCAATTACCCGACCAATTTACAGCTATTAATGTCTGCTTTCTTAATGCTTTCCAAATGAATCCCAATTTCTACTTATTCAATTAATCTGAGTAAACATGACACTTGTCTTTCCTCCCTCATCTTTCATTATGCTCACTGGAAGCAGATTGCACTTTGCTTTTCAGACGCGACTCCAGGCGAGTAACTCCCACCTCCGAGCTCCTCCTGGAGGATCCGAACAAAATACAATCAGGTTCAACCATAATCAAAACACAGCAGCCACTATCGGAGGAGTTCATTTGTTCATTCATACAGGCCGCCTCTATTAAGAGTCGGCAGCTCATATTTCTGCCGTATTAAAGCCAGTTACCCTTTCAAAAGAGCAGAGCTGCACTCGGCTTCAACCTGCAGCTTGTTTTGGATGTAGTCTCGTGTCCCCTTTGACTGCACACGAAAGACCAGCATGCAACAGTCATGACTGAATAGGATTTGTTCACAAAAGAAAAAAAAAAATTGTTAAAGTATCTAAAAATATATAATGAATTATTCACCCTCAAGCCTCTGGAGCCAGAACCTTTTAGTTCGGCAGCAGAAACACTTGTGCTGCTTTGATGACTGAATTTAGCAGTTTATGAAGGTCAAGGTTAATGAGAAGTTATTTTTGCTTTGTGTTTTTTTTTTTTGTTGTTGTTTTTAACAAATCAAGGCTTACTGTGTGAATATTAATATTCAAAATGACAAGTTTATAGATTTGCAGTTCCTTTCCAACTGAGCAAGCAGAGCTTTTAAAGGCAGTTTCATGAGTTGTTAATATAAAAATGAACTATAACAGGAGAGAAATAATTACGTAAAAAATACATTTAAACAAAAGGGAATGTGGACAGTCACAGTGTGCATTAAAAAGGTTCTGCATCACAGAAATAGGTGGTTTTCAAAGACTGCCACCCCCACCTGCAGCTTGCTGTCTGTAAAATCTGTTATGTGGACATAATTTATTGTAATATTTAGCAGATTTACTGTCATGCAACTTTCTAACAGAGCCATAAAAAAAACCTAATAAAACCCTCAGGCAGGGGTGTCACTTCTCAAGGGATAGTTCAGATCTTTTGAAGCGAGGTTCTGCAGAAAGGTTAGGAACAATTAATATCTTACCTGTTGTGAATGACCTCGGTTTAGAAAAGTAAGCCGACACCAAAGTGGACTGCTGCCGTCTAAAAACAACTCCAACCTTCAAAGTTTCCAGTTTCTTGTAAAGACTATTTCATAAACCTTTACAACACTGCCAGTTTTGTCTTGCTCAGTTATTTAGATGGAAATTTGTTGGTTATTTGCAAGCACAAATAGTGGCAGCTGCAGCTAGCTGTAGCACTTTGTATTGTGTTGTAAGGTCCGTTTAATTTGCTCTAGTGAAAGGGGCACCATTCCTATCAGGAAAACTACAATTAGTTTCAAAATTAATTATAAGTAGCAGGAAGTTTGAATAATGAATCATGTGAAAAATGAAATTTCACCTTAAAGCTTAAGGTAGATAATTAGAGCAACTATGAATGATAAAACCGAATAAAAATTACCTTTAAACTTACTGCGAAGAATTAACTTGACTTATGATTCATCAAACACAGAATTATGTTTTAAGACAAGAAAATGCCAGACCAAAAATAATTTGGCCTGATATGGGTTTTATAAACCATGGATGAAATGGAAATTGAATAAATTTGGTTATGTAGCAAAATAAGAAATTAAGAAATGAATTAGGAAGGAATTAGTAGGATTCCGAGCGAATCCACTTCAAAAGCAAGTTTTGACATCTTTAAACAACTTTGATTTTCAAAATTTCATAGTGGTTCATGCAAACACAAACCTACACTTTTACATTGCCGTCAGTTTGATTATTGATGGCAATTTGACAAGTATTTTGGCAGAAATATTATGAAATTCTTGCCAGATGTGACCCCATGCTGTACTAGAAGTGCTACAGCTCACTGGTGCTGCAGCGATATACACTTGCAGGTAACCACAATATTACATGTAAAAACTGTGTAAGTGTTAACAGTGTAAAAGTTCTATGAAATAGAGTTCTCACAAATTGCTGTGAAACCTTAAAGACTAAAGTTTTTGGTGTAGCTGTCAAGATTCAGTATGTTCCAGGCTCCTCCTCCCCTTCCTGTGTTGCAGGGCGGCGCTGATTGAGCTGCCGTTGGTCACATCCAGTATTTAGGGCTGGGTTGAACTGTTTGTCTTTGTTGGACCGGGGAAGTCACTTGGCGAAGTTCATGTTCAGCCATCAGATTCACTTCTGCGTTTTCGGCCGACTATTGCCGAGTTTGTTCAGATTTACCTGCGCTCTTTGTAGATTTGTCTGATTGTCCTCCTAGGACTTCTAAAGCTCCCTTGGGAAATCGTCTGCAAACTCTGCTCTGTGGAAATCCTCCTAAATAGAGTAAGGAGAAGTCACCTCAGCCTACTTGTCCGTATGCTCTACCTGCCTGACTTCCGCAACACCTGGACTCCTGGATCTATGCCTCCCCCGGAAACCTGCAAGGGATAGAGAAAAAGTAAGAGGCAAATACAAAAGTTAGAAGGTTTATCTTCGCTCTAATCACCTTAGGACAGGTTCTAATCTTCACTCTGTTCTCCTCTGCAGATATTGTAAAAATAAAAAAATACTTCCTGTCCCCTTCCAAATAAAACTGGTAAACTTCCTTGAGTTTCTGAGTGAGTTTTTGGTGTCATCTTTGCAGAACCCTGTTGTAAAGTGCACGAACATGACACTTGGTTAGATTTGGACTAGCCATTAGCTCATCAGTCATGTAAGATTCTATTTCCCCTAGTTCTATTTCTTCTAGTTCAAAGAGCTATCTACAACAGGTAAGATATTAAGAGCTGGTAACTTTTCCTCAGAAGCCCACTTCAAAAATGACCAAAATATCCCTTTAACAAATCTTGAACGAGGCAACAAAGAGCTAAAAATCTTTGTTTCTGAGCAACAATTCTCACTCTGTGCATCCAGTTTGCTTTAAACCATTTGTCTCACCGGTGTTGTGTTTTTTTTAATCAGATTCTGTGCTGATAGTTTCTTTTCCTTTTGGGCTCAGAGTGTGGCGCAGTGACAGTCACAGAAATAGAAAAGGCACTGGAGAAGTCATAACAGCATAAAGCGAAATACAATCTGCAGCATTACTGAAGTTATCGTGCAAATTAGATTCAGCCCTCTGAAAAGAGAGCTACTCGTGCAACAGAGCTCACGGGTTTGTGTTCCTGCTGGTTCACCGCGCCCCAGCTGATTATCCTGAAAGCTGAGACATGTCTGCACGCTTGGCTGACGCGTTAATAAGAATCTATCTTCTATAACTAATAAAAAAAAATATTGTAACACTGAGAATATATGTGTATAAAGCGAATTCTTATCAGGGACTTTTTTGGTTGTGTGATCCACACATCAAACTTCCAACAAATAAAACAAAATGTGTCTCAGGCCTTCCAGAAACCACCTTGTTTCTTTCTGTGGACCGATGCTGCTCTCTGGTGTCGGAAATGAGAAAAGAGGAATGTAGTTGCAAAACCGTGGCCACGCCACAGTGAACGCCTCAGTGAAAGACAGCGATTTGAAAAAGATTTGGTTTTTAATTTTATTTTTACAGTTTCAAAATAACAAAAAGAGACAGAACCATTTAACCCTGTCTGCAGGATGTTCAGGCTCTAATTTAGTTAAAGGCTTTTAGTTATTTACATTTTGAGCATCATTTTGCACGAACCACTGATCTGAGATCTGTTTACAGATTCAGGCTTGTGATATAGTTTAAGTTGTTTGACTAAAACAACTTGTCGGGACATATGAGTCCTCTCTGACCCTCTGCAACCTTTTTCATGAGTCGCTTCACAGATTTTAATAAAACCTTAATGAACAAATCATTGGATCTGTCTTTCCAACTAAATAACCTTCGGAGCCAAGCCTGTTCAACATGGCTGCCACAAACAATGCACCTTAGAAAATACATAAAGTGTTTTAATTCAGTCCAATTTTTTAGATATTGTGCCTAGATTTGTTGTGAATGTAGATGAGAGTCATTCTTCACACATACTCTAAGTAATACTTATTGCACAAGATCTTTGATCAAAACTTAAACATCAACTGTTGGAGTCAACCCTGTTTGTCTGTTAGTAAAATATCTCATGAATCAATGGAAATATTTTAACGACACTTTATGGGTGTAATCACTGGATGTACATTTACTTTTATCTGTCTGTCTAATCGGTCAACATTAGCCAACTCAAGAATGCCTATAAGTCAGTCAGCTTTACAGATATTGTGCTAAAATCTGATGCGGTAGTAGCTGAGAGTCATCCACAATACATACTCTGAGCGTCTTGTGATTTTGCATGAGGTTGTGCATAATCTTATTTTCAAGATTTGACCAAATGTCTGTCATTTCTCCACATAAGATGATCTTAGTCCAAAACTCTGGTGTGAAATGCATTATTAATTCTTTCAAGGAATTCTAGGCCTTTAATTAAATGCATGTTGTTCTTTCACAGCTCAAACACATACATGCTATGGGCTGTTCTGACCTGGTCATATTAATGAGTACGAGCCCATTGGATGTCTATGTTTCTGCAGGTTAACAGGCGCTTCCAGCATCCCAGATCTTTAATGCAAATATTCAAAAACAAACAACACTTGTAGGGTGAAGTCAATAAATTACTATTTAGAATCAAACTTACATTAAATATGAATACTCACAAAAAAAGGAAAAAAAAACTTACATTTTTACAACTTTATTTTTTATTTTTTTGTCATTTTATACTAAACGAAACAAGTTTTCCCTTTAGAAGCAGCAATTTAAACACTTGTTTGGACATTTTTCTAATTTGTCACAAGTTGTGGCGTTACGCCTCTGTTCCCACTTTTTGCCGACACACTCATTTATCACAGGAGCTGCAGCCTGAAAGTCACAGTTACCCCTTTTGTAAAATACCACTAACTACACGGAGTGTGTCCGTCCCCGGTTTCTGCCACACCGAGCAACGAGGATGGAGACGTTACCTTGGAAACCAGCCACAGCAACAGAGGGAAATTTCCTAATAGAGGGCAGCAGTGATTGCTGACTGGAGAGAAGTGAAGGTCACAGGTGGCGGCATCGCTGAAAGCCTGACAGAAACTCTCTGACTTGTGTTGCATCAGCTGCTGGTTGCTCACACACATTCCGTAACACATGCAACACAGTGGCACAGTGAAGAGGGACGCATTTGGTTTTCAGACATATTTTAATTTGTTTTTACACGTTTTAGTTAAGCATTGCTCTTTGGTGTAGAAAAATATATTTTAGTGCATCGCATAAGCTACAATTTACCCAAAAACAAGCAGTGCTACATTTATGACTGGGAAAGGAAAATGTTAATTTCACTGAAAAGGTACTCTACTGTGGTGTATAAAATATCTATATATATATATATTTCTGTGTTAAAACGATTTCCGCCTCATGTGACAATTGTTCCGGCCCTGAGGTAACGCTGCATAGCGAAAGGAAGCATGTGACAAAACGTTGGCGGAGCCGCAGGAGATGTGATCCACCCTGTAGGAGATGGAGTTATAAAAGACAGGGTTACTGTGACCACCTGTCTGTTCATGGAGCGGCTGAGAGGTGGTGCCGTAAGCATCCAGCCCACAGCACACACACGACAGCAAGGTCCTGAGTCTGCTCGGCTCAAGGTCAGAACAATCAGCTTCAATGAGTCTGTGGCTGTCTGCAGGGAAAGAGACGAGGCTCATACAGCTGCTGCCCACATCCATGGTAAGGCTACAAAGACTGCTTTGTCCTTCTTCACCGGTTTCCGCCGCCTTCCTCTCCCCCTTCATCTCCTTCAGCTGAGATTGCTGCCCTTCTTTCCCTTCCTCAGAGCTCAGATCTGACTCATCCAAGCTTACAGTGAGAAATCTCAGCACCACCAGGTTGAGGAAAGCTCCAATGACTGTCAGCCCGACCAAAATGTACATGAAGCAAAAGGCCACGTAGGGCGGTCGCTCCTGGAGGGCGTCGCTCTTCTTCAGGGCAACAAAATCCCCAAAGCCGATGGTGGTGAGCGTGACAAAGCAGTAATAATAGGCGTTAAAGAAGGTCCAGTCCTCAAAGTGGGCGAAGGCCGCGGCGCCGATGCACAAGGTGCTCACACAGGACAGAAGACCCACCAGAACCATGTTTCCCATAGACACCTCTGTCTTTCTGAAGCCGAGGCCATGCTTGGCTCGGCGCAGGAGGAATCGGACAAAAGCGTTGATCCTCTCGCCAAGGCTTTGGAACATGACCAGCGTCAGAGGGATGCCCAGGACTGCATAAAACATACAGAAGGCCTTGCCAGCGTCAGTGCGTGGAACAGCGTGGCCATAACCTGCAAAATAACAGTAAACTACAAGTTAAATATGGACAAGGACAACTGGTTTGTAGAGTTGAGATGTCCGAGTCTGAGTCAAGGTTTGTGCTTTAGGTTTTTTTTTTTCAAATAGTTGTTTACTCCAGTCACTTCCTTGATTTCTGTTGTTTTATATCAGTCACTCCCAAATATAGCTATAAAAAAATAAAAATTGAAAAAAAGTTTTTGCTAGATGCTGACAGGGTAAAAATAATTACAGAAAGTAATTGCCAGGACCTACAAGGTGTCTTATCTAATAGACCATTACCAGTTTTACTTTTAACATTCAGTTTGAATGACAGATGTGATGGATCTTATACAGTGGAGCATGTAAAACAGACAAGAAATCTGCTTTATGAAAGGAAACGGACAACAGAGAAGACATGCAGCATGAGATCAAACACATCGACACTCTGCCTCTCAACCAATCAGTGTCCTTGAAAAAAGAAAAAAAAAAAATCACAGAGAAGCTCTCTTTTTTTTCTGACTTTTCTTGTTTGACTTTGAGAAACCTCGTCATGACAGCCTGAATGATTACATTGAATAAAACAGCAGATGATCACTACAGCCTGTTCACATGAACTAGGCCTAAGGAGATTTTAAATAAAATACCTCTAAATTGTAAAAGATTTTCTTGCAGTTTAATTCTAAACAATTGTGAGCATATACACTGTTCATTTCCACCAAGTCATGTTTTAATAATACTAGAAATGTGGCCTTAAAGTCTTATTTTGGCTGCTTATAAGATTAAAGTTCCATTTGTTGGCGTCACCAACAGATCAGCTTACTTACTGTAAAGTGAAAAGGTTCACCGCTTGTTAAAAACTAAAGAGAATCATCATTTGACGGGGTTTATAGAGACAGATAATAATCCTACAGTGTGTTGAAGCTGGCTTTAGCTAACTGTTTTTAGCTACCTGCAGTATCACAAGTTTATTTCGCTGGTGTTCTTCTAAATATCCATTTTTTTATGGAGTACAGTTTTAGTGTTTAGTGTTACCACTGTGATAATCTCACCATAAATGACTTTCTAAGCTTCAAATGAAAAAAAACAAACAAAAAAACAACTGAGGTCGACCATCTGGCAGCTGAAAAATGTTGACCTAAACAAAAGATAAATAGCTGACAGAAACAAACACTTTATTTGAATTTGGCTCTGAAAGGGAAAATGGGCAACAAATCTGCAAACTTTATTTAAGGATAAAAAAAAGGTTGCATACATACAGTTTAAGTATCTGCATAAAATGATCAAACTAATTAAATACAGTGAAACTTTACCTTCTGAACATAAAAACCCTGCAAGTGTTTCCTCCTACTTTACGTACAGATAGTACTCTACTTACAGCAAATATCTCACCCTCAATCACAGAGGTTTTAGTTGAGTAATATTTAACATTATGAAATGTTTTTAACTCATTTATTGTTGGCAGTTGTATTAATGCTGTTAGATCCATTTTCATCCAAACATTTGCTGCTGCAGTTAGGCTGTTTTGTGTGTCCACAAATCAAACTACATTTTTATTAATTAAGCTAAAACCTAATTTAGTTTCGCTGCTCTCTCCTCACTTGGCTTTATCCTCAGTGGTGGTCTTACCTGGAATAAAGTGTGTAGCTATGCGCAATAAACCTTTTGCTTTCCTCAAACTTCTCTGCTCCACGCGAAAGACCCAAATACGCCAAATCTGTTTTAACAAACTGGATAAAGACCAAGTTGTGGAAGCTTTATTCATAATTCTGTTTGCATCAAATAGCCTAATATTCCCTCACATCCTTTATTTAAGTGAAATAGTAATGCCACACAGCCCAAAGGCTGCTTGTGTGAAGGTCAGGATCGATTTGAAGTATCTGATGAAGATATGCTACATTAGTCACTTATTCAGTTTCTGACTTTAAATGTTGCCAGAGGTTCTTAATTCAAGAATTAAAATAAGTATATAGGTAATGGTGGTTTCAGCAAATACAGATGGTCTAATTGAAACAGGTTTTCCAGCTACTTTTGGCCTTTATAGGTGAAACCTTTTAAGAAATTTCTAACTACAGTTATCAGAAAAATGAATAGAAGTCATTTCAGGACGTCCTCAGATGAGAACATTCTGTGCTGGAGTGGATTTACTCGACATCCACCTCTTACATCCACCTTTCAAAATCTGAAGAGAATAGGTGTGGAAAAGCGTTATTAAAAGTCAGAGTGAGGTAATATGTTATGGAATGTCTTTTCCCTCTCAGTCTTAAAGTGTAAGACAGCCCAGGCTTGCAAAGAAGCTTCTGCTCTCCCTGTGTTTAATCAACAGGCCTACTACAGCATGAAGATTACAGTATGTTGTGCTTACCAATGGTGGAGATGACAGTGATGGCAAAGTAGAAAGACCCGGTGAACTTCCACTGCCTGCCGCCCCGGTGCTGCTCAGACTGCAGGATGACTCTCTCCATCTGTCTGTAGTCCTCCTCCACGAAGCCGTACTTTGTCTTCAGCTCGTTCAGCTGCTGCTCCAACACCTTCTTCCTGGAGCTCTCGCTCTCTGTCTCCAGGGCGTCGAACACAGCGGCTCCGATCAGCAGGTAGAAAACAACAGAGAGGATGAGGGACAGAGTCCTGATGTTTCGAGTCTTCATCCTTTAACTCCGAGGGAGTGCAGGAGTGGACCGAGGAGGCACAGGGACAGGGGGGAGGGGGGCAGAGAGAGAGGAAGCTGCTCAGAGGAGCAAGTTACATGGGCTGCATTCATCACCAAAAACTGAATGACTCTGTGCACCTTTGGCTCGTTGGTGCAGACTAAAAGTGTTGCTATTGAGACTCAACAGGTAAAAAGTTCCATGTTTATGAAAGCTCCTGAATGGAGCTGGAAGTACTTTGACCTTTAAATGAATGTTTGCCAAGCCTGTGTAAAGATGTTTACACCACGTTAGTCTCTCTCTGGCTCTGTTTTATAGTCGCTGACAGAAATATTATCCAAATCCTGCAAATCCTCAAAGTGTTATTTCTCACTGCTGTCACTATTGGCACTTGCAAATAACATTAGAATTAGAATTATGGCAGAGTTAGGGTCTGTGAAATAGCGTTCACGTGACCCTCTTTTGGTTCACATGAATGTGACTTTTGGTTCACGTTTTGCAGATTGGACAGTTTGGACTTGACCGTGTTCAGACCAGCCATCAGACACAGACTGAGGCCATTCATAAAGCTGCCTGCAACAGGTAAGATATTTATTGTTCATAACTTCTCAACAGAAAAGTCTACAGTCTAAAACAGGTTGGAGTTTTGAATTTAACTCTATGTAAGAAAACATAAAACACCCTAAAACACTTAATTTTTCCTCTGTGTATCATTAGTATCATAAGCCAGGGCTCATTTTCTGTAAAGTGTGACTGTAACATAGGGATGTTCACTACAGTAGTAGCACAGTGTACAAGTACCATCAGATTACTACAAGTCTTGCCATGAAAGCTGTAAGAGTTTGTTTGTTAATAGCAACATTCCTATAAGAGTAAAAGTTCTACTTTTACAAAAGTTTTAAAAGCAATGAAAATTCAATGAAAATGATCTTTCTGAGTGATGTAAAAGCTGTCATTACATTGGGCATGTTTTAATATAAAATAAGTGTTTTGCTGTTGTGTTTGTGAAAGGTGAAGCTCAACCAGTACAGAGCTGTTGAGATTACAGAAATGTTACTGTAAAACCAACGAAAATCATTTACGCTTGAAGATACTGAGTTGTAACTGATTAATTGTTTATTCTAATTACTGTTAATTACCTGATTGTGCTTTGGTTAATGCACTTAATGCTTTGGTTTGTTTGTTGTTGGTTTTATTCGATTAAGAAAATAGTCTCAGAGACTAAAGGAAGTCATTCACAATATTGGTTCAAACTCATCGTGATCATCTTGAGCAAAGGCAGTAAACGCAAGAAACCCAGTAAATAAAACATACTGAGTCTGAAGAACATCACAAAAAAAACAATTTAAAACCACAAACCACGAAGCCACTGAATTATCAAAACAACTGAGAGGATAACAAGAAACGCTGTACATTTTAAAAGGTAGACTATGATTTAAATATATATGTACATATATATAGGAGATAGACACCAGCTTCCCGCAACCCAGAAAGGAGAAGCGGGTAAACAAAAAGGATGGATGGATGAATGGATGGATGGATGGATGGATGGATGGATGGATGGATGGATGGATGGATGGATGGATGGATG
>JAOXNZ010000166.1:23420066-23430556 GCA_028566095.1 Kryptolebias brasiliensis
GAAGATTGTGTGTTTATCTGTAATGTCAGTCGAGGATGTTGAAGATGTGTACATAATTGGATTTTTGATAACAGGATCTCTGCTTTTTGGACTTTGCGGTTACCTGGCGTATCATGAAATTCAGAAGACGCAGGCAGCTGTTTGGGCCATGAGAAGTCTGCTGGGTCTGTGTGAAGGGATGTGCCAGGCGGTGAACGCTCAGACTCAGTTGCTTTGCAAACAAAGGCGTATATTGGACGCAACTCTTGTGAGTCGCGGGCCAGTTATGGACCTTGGAACTCGCTGGCCAAATGGAATCAACCTTGGAGAAGTTACTGGCTCGGTTCGACCCGGCATGGATGACCACATTAATTTGGCTGTTTGGATTTGCCAATTGAGATGTACCAGGGAGACTCTTAAGGCTGATATTAAATTAACGGTGTCGGCCTGACCTAAACAATTCTGATTTCTGAACCTGGCTCCACTGAGTTGGCCTTAGAAGGCTGGTTATCTCAACATTCTCCTGGATGTTATATAAACTTGATGCTCTTCTCTCCCAGGACACCTGTG
Organism: Kryptolebias brasiliensis; assembly: GCA_028566095.1. Classification (NCBI taxonomy): domain Eukaryota; kingdom Metazoa; phylum Chordata; class Actinopteri; order Cyprinodontiformes; family Rivulidae; genus Kryptolebias; species Kryptolebias brasiliensis. The sequence continues at coordinate 23,420,616 of JAOXNZ010000166.1, forward strand.
GATCTGTGCCGGCTTTCCTCCCAAGGCCGGCTGATGGCTGGGACAGTATTTGTAGGCGTTGAATTAGCTTAACCTATAACTGAATCAGCATTAGCATAGCTAAATTGGCTGAAACTTTAGTTGAATTAGCATTAGCAAAGGTGTAGTTTATCTTAATCTGTTCAGCTGAGGTTCTTAAATCGTAGTTTAGTTTTAGCTTATAATATCTCAGTTTGGTTTTCCTCAGTTTATTTTAATATGACAGTCAATTTTATCCTGCCTTTGCTTGCTTAAAGTTATTTTAGTTTGCGTGGCTAAGCTTATTTAGAATGACTTGTTTTAGATCAGTTTAGCTTAGCTGTTTATATCCTCTGTTCCTTAGTTGGCCTTTTATTGAAATGTTTTAACTCTTAGTTAGTCTTCTGGTTCCATTAGTTTAGTTTAGTTTTGTTCATTTCTGATCTGTTCAGCTGAGGTTTTTAAAACCTAGTTTAGTTTATGTTAGATTATTATCAGTTTATTATATCTTAATTTGGTTTTCCTCAGTTCATGACTTGTTTTAGATAAGTTAGTTTAGCTTTTTATATCCTAGTTTCCTAGCTGTTTATGCTACTTTTGCTCATTTATTTTTTATTTAGATTATCTTAGCTCATGTTTTAGATTAGTTTAGTTTACTTTAGCTTTTCTTTTTTCTTTTTTCTCATGATGACTTTGTATTTTTGTGTTTTCATGTTGTAAAGCACTTTGAACCGCCTTGTTGCTGAAAAGTGCTATAGTATTGGTTATTTTTCATTCATGCTTTGCTGGTTCATTCCTTTCCTTCCCGTCTGCTCTTAAGTCCACATTCTTGCTTTTTCATGCCACAGTCAAGCTTTGTGCTTTTTGCTCCTCAGTTTCCTCTCCACCAATGTACATTTTTTGTTTCTGTGCTTTTGCTGCCACGTCAGTCTTTTGTTTTCTTCGTTTTGTTAATAAATTAGTTTAATTTAAGTTTCAAGATGAGTCTGCATTCTGGGTTTGCCATGCATCAACATAACAGGTTGATTTAAACATCAGCTGGAGATTTCACAACAATATTTCCAAAAGGAACTTGCATACATGAAAACAAACACACAAATAATCCTAATAACCTCAGCAAGTCCTTAGAAATTTCCAAGATCCTTTCACAGAAAATGTTGATAACGTAGGGATTATATCACACAAAACATCTAACAATGTAAGGTTGTATTTGCATGTGTTGCAGATTGGAGAATTTTTTTTTATCCAGTTATAAACTTTATGCTCTGGCTTACAGATTTATAAAAATAGCCTACATGAAAACTCACATGAGACAATGTCTTAACTCTTTGACACCCATCTCATTGTAATCATGTCAACAGAGTGCTCTTACTGCTAAAATGACCCATTAGGAAACAACGTACAGTATAAATTTAAAAAGCCCAAAACCACTTTTACCGTGTAAAATCACTAAATGCAAGCGATGATGTGCTATCACTCAGTCGACCCAACAGGTTTTTATTTGTCTCAGTCCAGCATCATTCAGCTTGGTTTGCAGATGATCCTGTTGTTATTGTCACCATTTTCTCTGAAACTAGAGCAAATGTTGTGGTTGTGCTGTTTAGATGGGTTCGTTCAGGTCATTTTCCAACTATTTACACCAGAAAAAATACTGTACAGTTTTGTTTTTGTTTCTTCACTCGTAGCAAAAATATCAGATTGTAATATTGTGTACACTAATGCCATACACACGCATACAACTTCCAACCCTCTCTGCCACTACACGGAGATAAAATGACAACCAGAGAAAGCACATCTGCAAGCATAAAATCTGCATGGAAATAGATCTGTTGACCTCCTCAAGTGAACATTTTACTCCACCAGCATGCTGTTCTGGTCAGAGCAAGAAATGGAAGAAGACACACACACACACACACACACACACAGGCAATATACGACAGAGATAAAGACAATCAAAGCTTCCCATCTACACAAAAATCTATCCTTTCAGCCACATATCACAGAATGTCTGATGCAGCCTACTGAAACTTACTGACACATCCCTGTCCACACCCACCATTTCCACAACAATCACGCCTCACTGAAGGAAATTAACACCATACCTTTTTCCTGTCTGACATACAGAGTCTTCAACCTATTCTTTTATCTTTATCAATTTTTGAGGACGTTGAGGGATGAGGAAAAAGATGGGTCCAGGTTTCCCAGAAGGCCTTCTCTCCCTGCTGTTCTCCCCTGCAATTGTCAATCTTTAACCTCGACTGCAAGCTGCCGATTGGCTCGGGCACCACACGGAGGTACCTGATTGGGTGCTCAGCTCGGTGTGCAGCACAGGCTCTTGTCTCCCCGCTTCCCTCAACCACAGTGCTGCAATGCAGAGAGGACCGATCCATGCTGTGGCCACAAAATATTTGAAAATGAAGCTTTTTTCCCCCTTAAAACCTGCCCCGGACATTTACTAGCTTTGTGACTTTAATTAGACGTGCTGGATTCAGCCCTACAGGCTTTACAGAAAGAAGATCAGACCCCCCACCCCTTGCTGCACTGACAGCCAGTGTATGTGTATGGCATCCATTTTGAAGACACAGCCCCTCTCTCTCCCTCTCTCTCTCTCTCTCTGTCTCTCTCACCACTGCACACACAGCACCATGTTAATCGGCTGCAAAGGACCACATGCAGCTTATTATGAGCCTCGGCATGTGAACATGTAGCACTAGCCAAAACAGGGAACAAAAAGACAAGCCCGAGAATGTCACAGGCCTCCCCGACAGCTGAAATGCACAGAAGCCCTGGACAATACTTCTGCAGTATATTGTACAGTCATGTTTATAGCTGGCTGGAAATCTGAGCATGAAGAGCATGACGTCAGATAACTCTGAGAACAAAGCTTCAGCGATTTATGACCAAAATGCATGCATTTGATCCTGTGTTTCAGTGCATTCGGTTTAAAAACAGAGATGAAGACACTTTAAAAATGACATATAAACTATTCTTTAAAACTGATACCTATGCAGGTCTGAAAATCAGGGATAATATAATCTACTGAAATCTTGAAAGGTGATCTGGTGATTCTTAAAGGTTCACCTCCACTCTGGACTTTTTTTGTTGCTGTTGTTTCCCTCGGTTCCTTGATCTTCAGCACAGTGGCATGTACCCTAAAAGTGACCTTTTCCTAACTAAAAATGCTCTGTGTGTAGGTGTAATGCAAAGTTACCCGTACCGATTCCTAAACCATAGTGTGATAATGTATCCCCAGGCTCTATAAACACATACAGTATTAAAGCAGTGAATTTATAATTACAGTTCCCTACAACAGCCAGGCTGCCGATACCATTTTACTTACAATATACCAAGAGTGCGAATGCCAAAATTCCAAAACTGTCAGAAATGATAAATAACTAAGGTAAGCCACATCATTATATATAACACAGAATTCAGTCTAACCTGTTTGACCTAAAAAGATGTCCAAGCCCCCCTGGATGAGATAAGACTTTCCAAAGGAAGTCTTTCCCTTCTTCTTTCCTTCCTTATTTCATACAAGTAGCCAGTTCTGTTTGGAGGAGAGGGACAGAAAGGGGAAGCTTTCTAAAATGGCTGAAACCCAGCAGTTCAGAGCAACTCTGAAAAGCAATGCAAATCATCAGGCTGTGACAGTTCCTCCAATCCTGTGATTAATAAGCTGCCGGAACATTATTTAGTCTGTAGATATATGGCATTTTGGAATTGCTTGCAGGGTTAGGTTTTTGCTAAGACAGATGTTTTTGATTCCCCCATTAAAAAATGGGTATCATTGATATGAACCAGGTTTTAAGGTTTGGATAATATTCTTTATTGCTTTGTTAATCTAAAACAATCTAAGCTCAGCAGTGTTGTTTTGTCTTGCTCTCATTCCAGTTAAACATGTCAGTTTACCATCTGGTAATTCCTCTGGGAGCTCTCCTCTGCATGGCTCCCTGTCTCCTCCATCCTGTCTGGTTACCTCACAGGCCATGTCACAGGCCAGGCCCAGACAGTTCTATTTTGAATTTTAGCAAAATATACAGGATACAATGAACTCTACACTTGCCCTATGGCCATCTACTGTAGATAAAGCCACCCATTCAGAGTTTTACAGTACTGCAACACTTTTAAACACTCACTCCAAGTCCTGCTCCTGCACTTTGGGGTGACAGATATCCCCCTGTCTGTCACACAAACCTGTACTATTAGGCAGGCACATATCACACACAGCCACTGGTGCCTTATCAGCAAATTACTACATGTGAGAAAACAAAAACAAGGCTTACCTCTGTGGCTGCATGACTAAAAACTCTGTGATTGTGTCAGTGCTTATTAAAACATGGAGGACAGCCCTGTCAGCCCTCACCCTGCTCAGAGCTCGACTCTGTCTGACTCCACTGTTCTGATAAAAGCCACACTCAGACTGGCCCCACGCACAGACCCAATGTAAGGCAGCTGCTGATTGGTCAGTGCATTTCCTGGCTGCCTCTCTTTTGTTTGTAACAAGCGGATTGAACCACAGCAAGAAAACCAAGACCCTGATTGTAAAAATCAACTTCTGCATGTACACATCAGCTAAAAAGATGGCTGCATTTTGTTGCTGTTCTGTAAACTTGTAATACATCAGATTTTTGTTGTTGGGATTTTTGTTGCTGTGAGCAATAGTAAGCAGTTATGAACAGAAAAGGCCAACCCTGTGTTTTGTTAGAAAGGAAGTTTTCTCCCTAAAGATAAACTAGCCACCACAACACAGACACTAAACAAAATGTACTTTGTTCGTGTACTTGGTACAGTCATGTGATACACCTCAGTGCGACCTTTGAACCTGTGTCACTGCATGTTTACATGGTTCACATTATGAAACAATGGCCTTCAGTTTCAGATGGATCCTTCCAGCACAAATTCAACAAAGACGTTCACAAGATATTCCAATCCCTCATAAGAAAATGTACCTAACCTCATACTACACGGTCAGACGTTCACTACCATTACTGCCAATAATGTTAGCTGCATTTTCAGCTCTGCTGTTAGGTGAAAGTTTATTATTTAGATAAACTAAAAAAAAAATCTATTCCTTCATATTTTACTGAGCTGAAAAGAAGCTGGAAAGATAAATGCTATAGGAGTGAAGCTCACTATTGCTTGCTTTGTGTCTCTTTAAAAAAAAAAGGAAATATTTAGGTGGAAGAGGCACTCGTAAGGGGAATTTTAAACTATCTATTATCTTTACAAGTTTTGCATAATCAAACTTTAAAAAAGACTGAATAGTTTGGAAGACAAATGCACACCTCACAAAACCTTTTGTTGTTATTAGCTGTAAGGAAAATTACTGAGAAATAGATTCATTTGTCCAAGATTTTTTGGAGTAAAGGTTTAAAAATACTTGGGAAAAGATGTTGGAAAAGGCTTGAACTTTTCCCACATCAAAAAGTCACAAACAAAGTATCTATGTATTAGCTGAGAAAATGCAGACAGAAACAGTAAGCCAAATTAACAGGCACCAATCTTTTATAAGGCCTACTTCTTACTGGATGCCAACCCCACTACAGAATAAGAACAAGGGTGGTCTTTTCAGGGTCTTGGTGAGGTCTTGAGGCTTGGATTGAGAATGCAGTTGGCTCCACATTAAGCGTGAAAGAGGTGATAGGTTGGTGAAAGGTTTTCAGCGCGCACAAAACTTCTGCATCAAGGTCGTGGTGGTTTATCACTGTGGTTGCTGCATATCAGGGTCTTGAGTGGAGCGTCGTGGCAGCAGTGGTAGTGTGTTTAGGATGTAGGGACCACACTGGCATGGCTTGGTCATCAATTCAGAATTTGAATTTGGTCATCAGAGTGTCATACCAGGGTGGATGTATAGTGAGAACACAGAAGAACATCTCAAAGATGCAGAACACAGCAGGGAAAATGAAGGAGGTTTTCCAAATTTGATAAGATCCAGCCACATTGTAATAGGTCATGCAGGATGTAGAGATTGTAGCGCAGTTATCATCCTGTGTGAAGGGGGTGTAAAGCTGCAAAAAATACTACTTTATGTCTTAGGAGTGCACAGAGTGACACAAGTAGCAACAACACATGATTTTAGAATACACTGCTCTCTTAAAGGTTTTGTTAAAGACTTTTGGACTTCTTTTCCTGTGCTTTAAAGACGTTTCATCTCTCGTTCAAAAGGTTTCTTCAGTTCTCGTCAAGGGTTGGGAGTTCCAGGCCGATGAGACCCTGCCACTAATGAACAAATTCTATTTGATGAGAGGTGAAGCATCTTCAAAAAGCAAAAAATAAGAAGTCCAGTTATCTGTTTAATGCTTAGGACTGCCATGTCCTGGATGCCTTAGAATCACAACAACATGCTGTATTTCCTTGTACTGTGGGGAGAACACCCTATATGGTGTGGAAATTTGAGAAATATCAAGGATGTTTGCTGAACCACCTTTGTTTTGGGGCAGCTGGGTCAATGGTTCCGGTAACTTCCATGACCATATTAATGTTAAGCTCTCAACATTGCCTTAGAAACTCCAAATGAGAAAAGAACTACAAAAGAAGTCCAGGAACCTTTATTTAAAAAAAACGTATAAGATTGCCCATGCCCTCATAAATCTGTATCCACAAACTGAACTGCTAATGTCTAAAACAGAAACTACCTGCAAACTTCCTGGTTTTAGGAGAAACAGCAGGACGTCTGTTCAAATTTGCGAACAGTTTTTGCTGCATGCACCTCAAGATGAAGATAAAAAATACAGCATAATTACTAAAAGCAACAGTTTTCTTTCACAAACTACTATGATGATTCACAAAGCATAAGGTCTCAGATTTACAAATTTCAGTAAATATAATAGTAAAAATATTTCTATTTTATGACCATCAAACTGTGAAAATATAAGGTTTTTCTGTAGTATTTAGAAAGGAAAAGAGTGCCAGGTTTTTGTGGAAACATGAAGGATGTACCTTTATTTTGGTTAGTGTTATGCACATCTTATAGATACTGCAGCGCCACCCACTGGAGCAGTTTAAAGGTAGCAGCCTGACAACATAAATGCTATGTTATACACCTCTGTGTACAAAACACACGCATGTTATATACTTATATACATATACTGCAGGTATTACAATGACAAACACTATAGACAGAACAAAATTCTGATTATAAGTGCAAAAGTTACGTCTAAAACAGATATGTTCAGATTTGTAGTTAATAATTCTGAACATTAGAGGGCACAAAAAACATTTGATGTTAAAACTAGTAAACACTGAAAGTTTTTTTTATCAAAACCTGACATTTAGATTTTTTTTTAGTCCATCTGTGGTCATATCTTTCTCTGTGTATCCTCAAAAACTCTTTGGCCATTATGTTTTTTATCGTTCTTGTGTAGAATAGGAAAAGTACTTATATATATATATACAGTATTTATACAATGGATATTCTACAGGCCTTATGAGGCAAGATTGAAATTGTTCATTGATAATTGGACAGATCAACTTTTTCTCAGGATATGAAGGGAATGTTATGTAACTCAAGCATGTGTTTCAGTTAACTTAATTGATTTATATTAAGTAAGTATTTCACTTGTTTTGATGGACTGTCTGTCATCTGATGTCTGTCATCTACTGCATATATAGAACACAATAAATAAATAAAGCTCTCTGTAATGAACATTCGTCCCTCAGTTGTTGAGATCTGTTAAATGATAGGAGGAATAAATCAAGTAATTTAAATATTACTGATATCCTACAAGATACAGTTCAATATGCTATTGATCGATAAATTCAATCAGGTGCCCTCTTTTAACGAGAGCCTAAAACAGCAGTAAGGACACTCTTCTTACATCATTCTGCAACTAAAACTTAGATGAAACACTATAGATCAAAAGCTTGATCTTGAGTGTTATATATCTTTTTCAAAAATTCAAAATAGGGACACAGTTTTAGGTTTTTGGGAGGCAGAGGACAGAAATTAATGCAGCAGAAACTTAAAACATCTTTAATGATAATTACACAATATATACATTTGTAATTTTTCTAGCATTGTTTTGTTTTTCTACATTGACCTGTTATGTATTTGGTACTAATTTAACATTTCAAAAACAGTGTTTATTTTTGGTCTGGCAGCCAGTCAGCCAGAAGGAGGCTGGACAACCTCTGGGTCCTGTGATTCATCCCTGACATTCTGTATAAAATGGTCCAATGGTAGTTTTAGAAGCACAACAACTTTAAAGTCTTGCCTGGTTTCCAAATTCTTCAGCCTTCAATCCAGTGGAGCATGTGTGGGATGTTGCTGAACAAACAAGTCCAGTCTGTGGAGGCCCCATCTTACATCTCCCAGGACTTAAACTGTCTGCTACTGACAGCTTAGTGCCAGATACTTCCCCTCCTCTTTCCCTCCCTAAACACCAAAACATCACATTCAACCACATTTAGTTTTTGGTGCGGGATGGTTTTGTCTGCTGTTACTATTCCTTTCAAACAACTCATCGAGTTTTTCTTTGAAACTGTTAATTTCACATTCTTCAACATGTTGTGGAATGAAGTAAAGCCTGGAAATACTGTCTGCTTTCAAACACACCGATTGTTCCTCTTTAACAGAAGTGCAAGATCAGCTTGTGGTGATGTCTAACATGTATCTATGTGCAGATTTACTTCTTACTGCTTAGGAAGAACTTCTCCCTCATGAGGCTAAGAAGGGAAACGGAAAGAAAAAGCACAAGTTGGATGAAGTGAAACTGAGCTGTTTGATGGGTTCAGCTCCACTGCAGGAGTCAGAGACTTTCTTGTGGTGGGCATGTTGTAACTACTGAATATGTGCATCTAGGGTTAATAGAGCCTCATACCGAGGCCTGCCTTGGGGAATTGTGCTCCATGTATGTCATAAATATGAAAGAATGAAAGGAATCAATATACAGGACTCAAAGATCAGATACGGAAAAAGGACTTACATATATTACATGCATTAGGTGAGGGCTTGTCAAAAAAAGGACTTGATCTTCTATGTTTTTGTCACATTTACTTATTGTCAACAGTTCATAGTCCTAAATCTATTTTCTAGAACATGAACATGCATGGTTTACAGAATGTAACCAAATTATGTTTGTGTTTGTAACCCACTCATATGACCTAAAAACATTCCTTTAGGCACTGTCACTGGGAACTGGAATGCTGTGGGAAAGATTCAGCGCCCGCTGCAGGCAGGAAACCTACTTTATTGAATGTTAAATCAAATATAAGTCCTGTAAATGCACACACCAGCAAATTTGAAAGAAAGTTTGCTGGCAGAGCGGGAGGTTGTTTACATTGGTGACTCACACTTTATCTGCCCCTCCAAAAGTAAACCACAAACTCTTCGAAGGCCTTGCTGGACCCCTGATGATAGAAAACTGTCAACAGAAAACCTTGAAGGTGGTATTTGACAATGCAGTGACAGTAGATGTTGCATTTCTTGAAGGAATGCATATCGGCCCATCACCTTTCATGCCAGAGTTTTAAACTAAGATCATCTTGTGATGAGAAATGACAGGTATAGTTGTTGAGTCAAACCTTTTAAATGACATTATTATATCATTTGATATATGAGATCTTGTTAAATGTATTAGCAATCAGAGTATCTGTTGAGGATGACTCTCAGCTACTAACACTACAAATTTTACTCAATATCTGTAAAACTGACTGAGTTATAGTCATTCTTGTGTTTCCTAAGGTCAGCTGGTTGTGTTGACCATCTTGAACTGGACTGACTCCAAAAGTTAATCAGTTGTAAACTAACACCAAATGATTACTGTCATCAAAATTTCATGAAAATCCATCTAGTTGTTCATAAGTGTGTTCTGTTTGTTGCTTAATATCTCTGAGTTTTATTTTTATTATTTTATTATTTGTTTTATGTTATGACGGTTGGTGTAAATTGTGAAGCACTTTGGTCAACTGCTGTTGTTTTTAAATGTGCTATACAAATAAATTTG
>JAOXNZ010000166.1:23437034-23451667 GCA_028566095.1 Kryptolebias brasiliensis
GTGACTGCTGGAGATAGGCACTGGCTCCCCGCGACCCGGAATGGAAAAAGCGGGTAAAGAAAATGGATGGATGGATGGATGTCCTTAGCGTCTTATGAAAAGGGAACATTACTTTGGAAAAATGTCTAGTCTTGAGTCTGACCACCGCAGGTGTGGAGATGCTATCACTCAGCCGTCCTAACAATCACAATTTGACCCCATTCAACCTCTCAAACACTTGTTCATTTTTTTCTGTTTCCATCCCATTAACTTCAATGTCTGAATGTCAAAATGCTTCCTAGTATACATCTTGTAGTAACAACCACAACCGATTATTGTGGCGGATTGTTGTTTAAAGCTTTCATGTTGTTACACTGGAAATTCTGATTCATCTAGAGAAAATAACTATACATTACTGATATTTCTTCTTTCACAAACAAACAAAACTCCTAAAAATGTTTGTTTAAAAATGTAAAACCCATAAGAAATATATTCTGAATGACTGACACATCAAGCTTAAACCTGTACATTACACTACATCAGTCACAGTTCAGGACAGTCTGAACGTTTTTACTGTGCATCACTGAAATAATAAATAAAAGCAGGACACATACTCCTTGTCCCACAGCACGAGCCATGTCATGTTCAGCAGCATGTTGCACAGCCAGGAAAAGTAGAAGCTGTAGGATAGCAGAGACTGAGCCCAGGAGCTACACAGGAAGACAAATATCAGTTTTATTCTGCATGTGGCGCCAGCAAAGATTCAGTACGACTGTTCTGATGTTAGCTTACCCCCTGAAAACATATGAAGTGATGTAAATGACCATCAGAGTGAGCCACGTATAGATAACACCCCAGATGGAGAAGGTCCAACCAGCTGGAGTGATGTCCGTCTCATAGCGGGCCGACACATTGCCTGTACTGAAGTGGAAAGGACCTGGACATGAGAGGGGACCAGCATTAGAGACACCCTGCACTGGTGAAACAGTGAGCAGTCAGGCTCATCCCAGCACAGCACACCTCGTCAAGTTGAAAAATCTTTCCTCCTCGAGCCATTCAGGTTTGCAGCGAAAAGATACCAACTTAAAGCAGAATTAGACGACCCTCCTGTCTTTATCCCCCATCAATGTCAACTTCAAGTCTTGCTGCATTTATTCTACACTAAAGTGGAAAGACCTTGTGCTTCTTGCTTTCCTAATAGCTGCAAATTATCAAAAGCTAAATAGCTCATTTCACTGTATTCTTACTTGACTTATAATAATTGCAAGCTCTTTATAATATAAGGACCTTCACATAGAGCCTACTGCAGAGGACTTTGGTTTTTGACCTGAGCAGCACATTTCAAAACTTGTACCATTGCAATTTTACCAGCTTATATACATTCTGATCTATATTTTAAATATATTAAGACAGCTCTAGATGTTTGCTTCGCCTCGTGCCTCAGCAACTGCAACACCCTCCTCCAAAAATGCATTAATGGACTCCAGATTGTGGCAGAACTCAGCTGCCAAACTTGCAACACAAACCCTGAGAAGAGACAACATTCCTCATATTTTAGATTCCCTTCAAAGGTGCCTAGTAGGTTACAGAACTGACTTTAAGCTCTTAACTTAGTGCCTGGTCTCCCGCCTTATTGATCTATTAGTTTTAAAATGAGTCTATAGGTGGACACTACCTGTTCCAGAGGCAACAGAGCTGCTGCTGTCAAAACCACAGAAGTTATCAGATTTTATATCCTTTTTTTTTTTTTTTTTTTTCCAAATGATACACTTTTATCAGAGGACTTTTCCTCATCTGGAATAAAGCCCCACAGTTTGGGGATACTTTACTTGGAATTACACGGAATTTGATTGTGTTTTATTTTTACCTGTAAAGCATTTTCCATACAGTTAGGAAAGTGCCGTAAAACACTTCATTTCTAATAGTTATGAAACAGTGAACCATAGGTTTAGGACAAGGCTGTCCTTAACCCAGTGCACTTCTAAGATTAAAAAAATAACAGACGGTTTCATGACACTTAGAAATACTTTGACTTTCCCTCTGGTTTTGTAAGATAAAATACTTCCATACTGATTATTGTCCACAACACAATAAGGAAGGAAAGTGTCTCATTTTTTAATGCCACACCCTGCTGTGGATGATGGCATGTTAGTTTCCTTCCTTCCAACAAAACAAAAGGATGTAAGCATAAACAGGCAGTATCTACTCTCTATTATTTATTTAGCTAAAGTAGATGCATTAACTAAAAGCTGTTCTCAGTAATACTAATAATAATAATAATAATAATTAGTTAGTTCGTCACTCTGGGAGCACAAGATGTTTTTATATGGTCTTGTTTACAGTGTAGGCTCATATAACACGGCTCTTGAATTAAACTCTAATTCAAACTCCGGTTGTCATGGAAACAACAGCTCTGTGTTTTGGGTAAACCAGCTGGCAGCAGGAACCGACTGATGAGCCTCCCTAACGACAGTAAGAAAAAACAAAAAACAGTTTCATAACCAAAAACTGCAGCGAATTAAAACTAACCTCGTCTCTTCCAACAACTCCACCGTGAAACAACAACTTGAAAGGCAGACGCTAAGATTTTATAGACACTGGCTTAAAAGTTACCGTTAAAATAAATAAATATATATAAATAAAGTAGACCCACCCGACCAGAGAAAGACTGTAAACTCACCTCTGCCCGCTCCGGCCAACGCGTTAACGACCAAAACGGCTACAAAAACCAAAGCGCACAAGATAATGATCAACATTCGGCTCAGGTTGTTGTCCCTCATTTTAGCTGCTTCTCTGCTGCGTTTCGGAAAGCGTTTTTTAGCTGTTTCGGAGCTGCAGATGGGCGGCTGGACCACAGGCCTGGACAACCACGAGCGCGCTGTACACTGTGGTGCCTTCACGTGAATCACGTAAACGCCCCTTCTACTGGCGCGAACGGTTGTAAAACTTTTGTTCCAGCAATGTCTGCAATACATTAGGATTATGAAACAAAGTTCAATAAAAAAAAACAAAAAAAAACAAACATATTATTTTTTAAAGTGAAAATGGATGTTTCCTGCAAGTGCTGTATGGCCAAAAATAACTTCCTAAATTTTCTATGATTTGTTTTATTTATGTTTAAGGGGGGAAAAAAAATAACAACTGTGATTTTAGTAGAAAAAGAAAATCATGCTTTTACGCTTTTTTATAAAAACAGATGTTAAGCTCTGGTTGGGAGTGGTGTAACTTACTATGGACATTGAATGCAACATGCCAAATTTGTTATTAAAGGTTCAGTTGTGTACATGTGACTATTAGTTTTAAATGTAGCTATATATGATGCATTTAGTGGTATCCAACCTCTTTAATAAGTCGTGATAAGAAAAATACTAGTTCAGTCTTTAAACAACATATTAGACTAATAACTTCGCAGGTTCTCCACAAAACTTAGTTATATATGAAATCTACAACTACACTGCTGACAAAAACAATGAAATATCCATGCCACACCACTAGGTGGCGAGAAAGTCCTTATTAATGACATGTCAAAACACAGGGTTAAAAAAAGAACATTTTATAGACTTTTCCCATAACATATTTTTCTTTTGTTACCATTTACAGTTTTTCTGAGTTAATAACTATTTTCAGCACACAATCAATGATTATTGGCAACATGATGAGGATAAAGTGAGACAGCTGTAGAAAAGCCAAGAAGCACCTGGCTGGATGTTCTTAGGCCTTTTATGGTTGATGCATGCACAAAAATACAGAAAGGTTCAGCACACAGCATGGGAAGACATGATGTCCACAACTTCATATGTACTACATTAACTTCATCCTAACTCTGACCTGTAACATCAAGCCCTAATCTAACCTTAACCGCACATGCCTGCTATTGTGATAGCAGGCATGTGCAAAATAGGCTGCTACATAATTTCTGAGAAGCTCCATACTTCCTGTTCACACAGATACACCAAAAACAGGGTTGTAGTTGGGAAATGCAAATGCAACAGGAAGTCAGTTTTTAAAACTGTCCCAAGTAGTGTAGATGGGAACTTTATTCTTTTTTTTTTTTTTTTTTTTCTTAAACCAGGAGGAAACAAACTAATGAGCTGCATCAGATGATCACCAGAGGTTTGGCCAAGTTCACAAAGGGACACCCACAGGTAAACATTCATCAAGTGACATTTCACAGTCCAATGAAGGACTGTGTCCTCAGCACGGACTTACGTAGGAGGTAACTCATTAGTGGATAGTGGAAACAGCTGCTTCCAATCAGCCACCCAGAAACAGAGCAGCTGCACCATCCACGGGGTGAACCAGGAACTGCAGTGTCTATCTTTCCATGTCTGTAAAGTAAGGAGGGAGAGAAAGAAGAAAAAAAGAGGTAAGACCCCAGACCTCCTGGAATCTGGACACACTCAAACACCCAAAACTGTTCCAGAGACAGTTTTTGAACCAGTTAACATCCAGCCTGTTACTGAGACAGAGATTGACTTCTCACTAGTCTCTGGGCTAACTGATGCCCCTCAACAAATGAATTTGTCCAACAGTTACTGAGGGTTGATTGTAAGCACGTCTGAAACCAATGTCCACTCGTGTTTTCTACACTCTTAGAAAAGGCTTAATCTGAGTCTTTGCCAAGTGCAAATGTTTTGCTAGAGCATTGTCACCACAACAAACCATACCAGCATGCAGAGCCTCATCATGCTATGTGCTGGGTATATTTCTTGGTTTTTGAACCTACTGATGTGTCCCCATTCTTCATGCTAGAGCCTGCCAGTGTCTTGCCACCACCAACTACTTATGATCTAATAGAGTTTAGTCCAGTCTGTTGCCAAACAACTTGAGTTGGTAACTACCTGTTATAGTAGCTGCTACTCCACATTGAAAGGAGACAGTTGAGGTGGTGTGGGCATCAGGGAAGGAAGGTCTTTCAGACATGGTCCACTGGGAGAAGACCGTGGGGCAGATCCAGTGAGGGCTCAATGGAGAGATCATAGCTCACAGCTGGCTTGGGAACACTTTAGAGTCCCTCTGAATGAGGTGAAAAAGTGAGGGCGGTCTGGGGATCTGTGCTTAAGCTGTTGCCTTTGTGACCCAGTTTTGAATAAGTGTCAAAAGATGAATGGATGGATTCAATGTGTCAGTTATTTTTGTAGACATTTGAGTTTGTAAGGCTATCCTACCTCTGTTGGATGGTAGAATTTGGTGGGTGAGGGAGCTCATGAAAGGGCTCCCAGTTAACGTCAGACAGTTGCTGCTGGGACCTCATGTCCCTTGAAGGTCAGTATGTGTTCTGTTATTTGTTCAGTGTTGGTGAATAAACACCTGGCTGGTCTGTACTGAATCCCTGCCTCAAACATCTTGTTTAATCCTGTCGCTTTGGACCATTTTAACAATCCCAGACTGACAACAATTTGTTATTATTGCTTTAGCACAAGAAAATAGTTTATTGTATAAGAAGATGGGGAAAAAAAGATGTGTTCTGTGATGTGTCTCTGTGTTAGGCCCATATATTGTGAAAAGTTCCTATGTTGATGGTTAAGCCCCACTTATTAGTCCCAAAATCCTTCTGGACCCTGGCTCAAGTCTTTAAAATTATTAAACTAATTGTTAGGATGTTAACAAAACAAAAGCTGACATAGTGTAGAAATTTATTTAAATTAAATAAAAATAAGCAGCAAATTCCATGTCATGAAATGTTTATTTTCTATAAAAAGAGAGAAAGATGTATTTTTTGTTGCTTTTATCTCATCATTATAACATAAAAAGTAGAAAACTTAAAACAATGGTATACTTTATTATAACCAAAACATTTTATTAATCTTATTTCTTGTCCCTGAATGATCAATTTTATAAAAAATTAGAGCTGGTATTCAATATTTATCAACAATACCCGCAACATTTTTAAAAACACAAGTACTAATTAATTAGATTGGCAAATATTGGTTAAAATAATAGGTAAAAGGACTAAAGACAAACTGTTTCTATAAACTTAAAACTTCCTTCATCATATATAAGTGATATTTTGTGATTTAAACACTTTAAAAAGGAGAATGTTAGTGAACAAAAAAAATAAAAAAGATAGTTCTGTGAGAAGCCATACTTTCTCCTCACCTAACTTCTAGATTCATTTTCAATTATTTCCTTATAATCAAAGCAATCTTTAATTTCTGACTTTTGCCACTGAGGAAAACAAGTTCCAAATAACCTTAGTTAGAAGCTTCCTGTAGTTTCATCAATACAAAAACAAAAGATAATGAGAAAACAAAGGACTTATCGATTGTATGGTTCATAGTTCAAACAAACAAAAAAGACAAGTTCTTCAGAACATTAGATTTGAATGAATAAAAGCTATGTTCATTGACATTATTTGAACAAATACAGTTTATGCAAATTGGTAAAATAAATAAATAAAACATCATCTGCATAGAACGTAAAACTGTAAAAATATAAAGAAATATTGTAAAATGGTAACTTGTCCACAACTTTGGGGCCCACTTTAACATCAGTATTAGCAAATTATTTTAACTCGTTTGTGGATGTTGACTGTGATCAGTTCTTCTATCATCACCGTATTAAAGAGCTCTTATAAAATCAGATGGTTGCCTGGCAGGCAGATCGATCGTTCCAACAGCTGACTGTCCTCATTTCTTAGCCACGGGCAAAATCATTTATTGCTATATAAACAAAATAAATTTGATAAAAAATATTGGCAGACTTGTGGTGGTGTTGGTTCACTCATACATTTCATCCAGACTCTTTATAGCTTCGGTTTTAGAGATTATTTTCCAATCGTCAGGAATCTTTCCTCTGCCCTCAAATTTTTTTCCATAGTACTCTTCCAGCTGTTTTTCAAATCGACACACAAACCATTTCCAGTATGCCAGTTTGGACTCATCAGGAGTGATTCTCCATGCAGCATACTTTGGACCACCAGTTCTGTACTGTTTGAAAGGAATACTTGTCTCCGAATTATGACAAGGATGAAAACTGCAATCACTGGCAACATTTGTCGTGCAGAAGTTGATGCTCATCTCCACTGTTCCTCTGTAGTGCCATCCGTTGATCCCAGAAGGTCGATGGAAGGGGACGCTGTGGTCATCAGGACTGTGGCTTTCAACGGTGTTGGTGCACACAGCTGAACAGAATGGACACTTTACCCAGCAGCACTTACACAGCTGATCAATGAGGATTTCTTCAGGCTTCTGCCTGGACTTGTTCATTTCATTTGCTGAAAAACTGCTAATTTCCTTCATGACTGATTTCAGTTTTTTATTTGTTTCATCTTGGAGAAAATTAAAATCATTTATGTCACTGAAGTTTTGACCACAGATGCTTTCGATTTTTAGCTCATCTCTTAGCAAGCTGAAGAATTCCTTCAGCCACATGTTTGTGTTTCCGTGTTGAGTTTGGACATTTTGTGTTGCAGCAAATAAAGCTTCACCAACACTTTTGTTAATGTCTTCAATATGTTTTTGAAAAACAGTTTGAATCTTTTTTGCCTTGTCTTTGGGATTAGTGGAGATGTATTTCTGCACTTCAGCTTTTATGAAAGCTTCTGCTTGGCTCCGTGGTTTTAGTATGTATTTAATGAAACCATGAAACTCCTCTTTCTCAGCGAGTGACTCCAGCACATGTTTCTCCAAGTTCAGCCTATTTCCACTGAAAGCTGGGAAATTACACTTCATCTCTCCAGCGAGAGCGATGGAAGTCTTGTTGTAGACAGCTTCAACAATGGATGCTTTCAGCTTTTCACAGATCAGTTCTCCAAGCACAACCGCAGAGGAACTTCCTTTGCAGAAGCTTTTGAAAATGGTATAATATTGCATTTTCTTGCTTTCTAAATAAGTGAGTGCATCAGTGTTCCTTTTGAATTGCTCCTGGGACTCCAGAAGCCAACTCTTTGCTAAGTCAAACACATACAGAAGGAGATCAACTGTAAACTCGTTCTTTAAAGGATATTTCCACTTGGATTTAAAAATTGTCACTTTTTCTTTCTCAAGTTTGGCCATTTCCCACAAGTAGGTTGATCCATAGCCTCTTGTGGCAACAGGTTTCATTTTGATTGCTTTAAGAGACTCTGCTACAACACTGTCGATGAGTTGTCTGACCTGTTTTTGATCTTCATACGACAAAGCACTGCATGAATTCTGTTGCTCTGCTTGTGCTGATGAACCTCTTCCAAAGAAAATGCCAAAGAAAGATTTGAAAAATGATTTATTTTGTTTTCTTGTGTCTTTGTTTTCTTTCTCATTTTCAGGTTGTTTACTTGTATCAGACAGATCTTGGTTCTTCGGGACAATCACATAACCTGCATAATCACCCATGTCTGATATGCGTTTGTACCTGCCTCTTGCTCTGCAATCCACTATGAGAGCTCGCTCCATACCAAGATCTTCAAGGATAGTTAACAGATCATCTTCCAAGTTGATGTCCTCAAATGATTTTGTACCATTTGTTAATTCAGCAACCCAGGTGCTCCAAACAGAGCTGAACTGCTTTTGAAGCTCTTTTTCGTCTTTGGCCTTATCTTTTAACTGCTGAGCGAGTTCCTTACTCCTCTGCAGGAGTTTGTTCTCAAACACTGCCTTCTGATCATCCAGCTTTTTCCGAGCATCCTTTTGCTGGATAACTTCATCCAGTTTTCTTTTAACCACTCTCACCAGATCATTTTGAAAATCCTTGATTTTGTTCTCAAATCGGCCTCGCCACTGAACCAGAATTTCTTTATCCTTATTATTCTCAAAGTATTCTGACATTGCTTTTCTGACTTCTCCATATGTTTTTCTTGCTTCATTAAAAAGATCATTCGACTCAATTTTGTTAAGCTGTCCATTTTCTATTCTGTTATAGAGCTGGTTTTCAATGGTCAGTAAGTTGCTCCTGATGGCCCAGGTCCAGTTCCCGTACTGGTCCTCAAGTTTCCTGTACACTGCAATTTCAAGTGTGTTTTTAAAACTGAAAACAAAGTTTTCTTTCAGAAGGGCATTCCATAGGTCCTGAATTTTTCTGCTGAGCTGTGAAAGGGTGATGCCCTCAGACTTTGAAGCTTTAGAGAGGATAATATTTTTCAGTTCCTGAACACTCTCACTGTAACCTGGATTTGGGGGAGCCATAGGTGGACTGCCTTCCCATAGCTGGGCTAAGTATTTCACATCTTTTTGTACATCAAATTGAATGATGTCACTGAAGCACTCTGCATCACAAACCTCCTCTTTGGCTGCTAATTGAGCCATTTCATCCAGCTTTTCTTGCAAGCGTCGTTTTCCATCCATGTTTTTCTCTGCTGCTGCAATATCTGTAACGTTCTGGTGAACAAACAGACAACTTGGTGAAAGTTTAACTTTCTTCATCCTCATGAAAGCCTGAACAACAATCTGCAATATATCCTGCATCTCAGCTGGATTCTCCCCAAAGATGTTGATTATTGTCATGTTTCCCACTCCTACAACAAACGTTGCCAGTTCGTTGTCATGATGAAGAGTTGCACCACCTGCCAGCTCAAGAGCACGCAGTCCTTCAGTATCTACAACCAAAATATAGTCAAACTTCATGTTCCAATTGATCTCATCTGATAATTTCACCAGCTGCATGAATGCACCTCTGGTGCACCTGCCAGCACTCACTGCAAACTGTAATCCAAACATGGCATTCAGCATTGTTGATTTTCCACTGCTCTGTACGCCCAAAACTGACAGCACAAAAACTTTCTGGTCACCCAGTTTCTTGATGACTTCTTCCAAAAGACTTGAGATCCACTTCAAAGGAACATGACCCGCATCACCATCCATCAGCTCCAAGGGGTGTCCAGAGATCAGCAGATCTGCAGCCAGCTTAGGGTATTTGGACCACTCACCATTTCTATTCTCTGCATGAATTGTTTTATGGGCCTCATATAACTGTCCCATTTCTCTAAAAAAGTGCTCCAAGCCAAATGTCGCTGACTGCAGTTTTTCTGATAGGCATTCAACCTTATTTTTCTTGCTTTCTAAAAGTTCAGCCCTAGTGTGCTTGTTCTTTAAAGTCAAGAATTCAGACCATGCGTCATCATAGTCCTGTAGAATAGAAGAAATATCATCTGCTGAGAGAGCATCTGTTACAATCTGAGTCCATCTTAGAAAATATTCTTTGTCTTTTGATGGCAACAATGAAAGGCTTTCGATGAACAACTTCATCAATTCACTGCAGGGAGCAGCACATTGATTCTTTCGTAGTTCCATCAGTTGTCTTTGCTTTTTGGATTTTTCCATTTCAATGTGTCCTTTGAGATTATACAGTTCTTTGTTTAATTTGCACCACTCGTGCCACAGATGGCCTTGACAAGGAAGGAAATTATCCTTGATCTTTGAAACATCCTTATTTTGAAGCAGATTGGCTATTTTCATAGCAGCAGATCTCCCATTTTGACAGATCGAATCACTTTCATCCACTTTAATTCCAGAGACCTCAGCCATGGTTTCAAGCTGGAAGGATGTTTTCAGAATAGAGGGATCTTGAGAAGACAAAATGTCCTGAATGATTCTTTTAAGTTGTTCAGATACATCTGAGTGGCTTCTGTCTTTTAGTCCCATTTTGTATTTTCCCTTTTTTATCTCAATAGCGCCACAAGTGTCATCAACAACGAGACAAATGAGAGGCTTTTTGGACTTGAAAAATTCAGAAAGGATTGACCAATTCTGGTCATCTTTTTGCAGATTTGGCACCAGCACAACACTGAATGAAGATTTTTCAGTCAGTATTTCACGTTGCTTTTCAATCACTACAGCATCTCCATGAAGATTACAAAAGGCAATGCAGTCATTAAAGGCATCGTTAGGTTTCCCAGCAGGGCAGTACCATGCAATCTCTGCAACGCCGTTCAATAAATGTTGAGATTTTGTACTTCCAGCACAGTTTCTATGGAAGAATGTGCCGTGGCGGTCATTGATCAAAGAGTTCATCAGCTGAGACTTGGACACTGAGGTTGAACCCAAACGGAAAAATGACACCAATGGTGTCTCAGCTTTGTAGATCGGAATACTCTTCATAGTGATGTATGATTCACCATTGTTTTGAGTTATCTTCCATGTTTTTGTTATCTGTCTGAATGCCCATAAAGGACACTCTATCTCCATTGTGAATGGGTCGGGAACAAGCAAAGGTAAGGCATACTGGCACTGAGCCAACTTTGTGATCATGATTTGCCTGAGGAAACTGTCTGAACAGTGAAACACTGCCATTTGAACATCCATTGGATGTACTTGAGTTTGTTTTGTTTGATTTGTGTCTGCACTAACGCTCAAAAGGGCTTCTAAACAATTATCGTCTGTCTCACTTGAGTCAGTCCCAGCAACAGTATATAGACAGGTCATTTCAAGATTGTCTTGTTTAACAGGAATATATCTGGCCCTGTAATCTAACATCATCAGTCTGTGAAGAAAGGTGTGAGCTAGATCTTTCTCACATGTTTCATGATGGGGATTTAAAGATGGACTAATTTGAAGAAAAATTGCTGGAGACAACTTCTGTTGGTGCTTGTCTTGAAGGTGAAGTCTGGCAAACAATGATTCAGTTTCTATTTGATCCTGGCTCTTCAGAAGGATTTTGTCACAAGTTCTCACTGACTGCTGTAAAAAAAAAATACAATGAATTATATATTTAAAAAAAAGAACAAAGTCAAAAGATATAATACAGAAAATAGTTTTTCTATTTATGTGGAACAAATGTAGTATTTGTGTGGTTCCAGAAGTCTTGCCTCCTGCCTAATCACCATATTAAACATACAGAACAGATAGTACAGTTAAGTATTTTCTATTTTTTTATTATTTGTTTGTCTGATGGCAAAATAAGAATTAATGGCATGCTTTTACTAAGTCCAGCAGAACGGTCACGGAGGATACACATTTAAGCACATTTTGATGCCCACCGTCCACCTCTGTTAAAGATCTGTGTCTTTGTTTCTGTGATAAGATCTGTGAGCTTGAAACACATTCTTCATATAAGCTGTAAGGTGAGACTTTTGGTTTAGTGTTTTGTTGAAAAGCTGTGGACCTATCTGTTTTCTGGCACATGCAGTTAAAGATTGACAGATGTTTCATGATTTGTGAGGCACTGAGCAGAGAGATGAGGCTGAACAAAGTTTGTTCAGTTCAAAGTTCCCACTCCCACTACATAGCTGCTGCACACAAAAGATTAGTTTTAGTGCAGGAGCATAAAGGGTTTGGCTGAAATAATGGGAACTTTTCCTCCTACTGTAACTTTCAATTTTGTGTCTTTTTCCAAGACATCCAGGCTCAAACAAAGCTGCAATTTAGGTTCCCAAAATCTGGCTGTCGGCTCCTGACAAGATCAGCAGCCCTCAAGAGTTTTCTCTCGCCATCAAAAACCAAAGCCTCAACGAGCCTCACCCCCCCCCAGCAATTTGGACACTCCCGCTATGAGGGACTGTTACTGACAAACAGCAAATATGTGTCTCTGGGTGGACATCCAGGATAAAAGGTGGTGTAGCCAGAACTGGACATAGGGGAATCAAGGGAAAGCGCATGGACGCTGTTCAACTGGCTACCCTGGGAGGGGAGATGGTCATTTGGCTTCCAGAACAGCAGGCATTCTCCACCTCCAGACACAGGGGTCTCCGAGCTGTTTTTGGTACCCAAAAAGTTTATTTCTGCTGCTACAGTTGGGTTTGTTTTGGTTTGTTTTTTGTATGTGATTTCCATCTCTGTGCTATCCTGAATTTCAGACCTCTTGATGAAAATGACAAATACTCAGCTATATTTAACAACTGATGCTACAGTATATTTCCCTGAGCTAATAAATGTGTAAAGCTATGCTTTCACATTTAATATCTTCTAAAAGTGGGAATCTGTCCAAGATTACAGATCAGTCAATGTTCTTTTGCGACAGCAAAGGTGGAATATCTTGATTCCACAGCAATAGTGTTATATAGATTAAAAGAATGTTTATTTTCTCTTTTTGTATTTTTTTTACAATTATTTCAACAGATTATCAAATTATACACAAAAGTTCCTACCATTTCTTTGTCATCACTTAAATTTTCCTCTGTGGTTCCTGCAGGACATGAAAGAAACAAAGTCAGGTCAATGAACTACAGAATCAATTTATGCTTCTAATATTTTATTTTAATGGAGTGATTTTCTTTTATTTTTTTTCAGTGTTTTCTTGTTATTATTTGTGGCTCTTTTATTTCTGAAGCAGTTTACCTTTGTCTATGCTTGCATTGCTGTCACCATTCTTCTCTGAGAGCATGCCGAGTTCATTCACCGAACCACTCTGAGAAAATATTACATTTAATGAAAATGACTAGTAGATGAAACCCACTGGAACTGATATAGGAGGATAAAGATGGAGGATATAAAAAAAACTTAGTGTTACCTCTGTTTTAGTTGGACCCTTTAGTACCTCCTCTTCTGCAGGAAAACCATAAATGCTTAGTAGGGTTGCAATTTTCATCATTTAAATTTTGCTTAGCAGACCTTCAATTTCAAATGTTCAATGTTTCTCTTTTAACTTGTATCACAAAAGCTTATAAATACATCTAACCTGATTATTGGACCTGGGGTTGGCAACAGGAAAATCTCTCACCTGTTTGAGTTTCCTGAAACACTGAAGAAGTCATCTTCTGTTCTTCCTCAGATCTGGACTCCAGCTGCTGGTTCTGGTCTGCATTTTCACCACTCAGTCTTCTGTAGCAGCTTGGACTGTTTTCAGAGACCATGACATTTATTTTTTCTAACAGATCCACCATCTCCACGGCCTCTGACATACTCCTTGCACATGTGTGGTATCTTTTTTCAACCAAACTATTAGCTCTCAGGTCTTCTAATGCACCTTCACAGTTTTCACCTGCATTATGAGTCACAACTGTCATTAAATAGGCAAGTGATTGTTTCCCAAAGGTTTCTTCTAACCACTGCACTCCTGATTTGTAATGACTGTCATGCAGGCCATTTGGTATCAGTAGGAGAAAGGCATTAACTTCCTGGTTTAAATAGGTTTTTTCTATGTCTTGTAGGCCAAGTAAGTTAATAACATATATCTCCTGACCACACAGATCATAGAGCCTGGGTGAAAAGTTTGTATGCTCATTGTGATCCAGTAAGATGTTCTTTGATCCAGTCTCAATTGAACTTGTGTCACCAATTAACACAAGTGTGAGCTGAGGATCACCTGAAACCGAAAAAAACAACACATGGATGTTATACTGAAGTCACAAAAAACACAGATTCAAATTTAGGTTTGAAAGTTAGCTCAAATGTAATAATTAAACAAGTCAATTCTCACTTTTTTTTATCTCTGTAGATGCACTTGATGTGTATTTTGGTATGCAGCTCTCTTCTGCAGGCCTGTCTGTTAATGAAGTTTTTGTCAAATGAAATCCAGAAACTAAAATGTACCATTGCTGCTCTATAATATCACCTCTCTCATTGGTTGCTTGTAGAACAGAGGCGCTTACAGCCTCCTCCTCCTCCTCCTCCTCCTCCGAGCAGCCATGGATCTGTCCTGAGTGTTGATCTTCCACAGGTGTTTCCATAGATTCAGTCTAACAAAACAAGTTTATTTTATAACCTTTAGGTCAGTAGGTTTGAAAGAATGACATTAAGAATAACTTGGTTCTCTGGTTCTCAAGACATTAAATAAAAAAATTAAAAATTGACAAAAATTTGAGA
>JAOXNZ010000166.1:23461149-23480537 GCA_028566095.1 Kryptolebias brasiliensis
CAATCAATACAAACCATAAATATAAATAAAAATGGACATATTTCGGCCCTAATAATATCGGTGACCACTGTTCACATCACCTAGGGGTCCTGGTGTCCGTGTAGTTCTTTCTCGGAACGATTCAAACGGTTTGAATCAGCCTGCGAGGAGGAAATGACTCCATTACCCAGAAGCCCCGGCGCTCCTCTACAAGCTGTCCCTCTCCGCTCTGGGAGTGTTTCCCATTTAAACAAACACGGTCTTGCCGAAGATGGCGGAGAGTTTGTAGAGGCGTAAAAGAAACTGGTGTAGTCAATGAAAGCGTCGAAGCCGGTGAGTTTATGCAACTGCTTCGCGGTTCTTTAGTAACGAAGTCCTGAACACCGGAGGAAGGATTTGTTTAAAGGCGTTCATTTGTGAGAGGAGCAGTTGGCGCTGCTTCGCCCCCGAGCAGGCTGTGGTTTTTAAGCTACCGTGTTCAAACGAGCCACCTTATCGCTCCGTATTTGTTGTTGGGTTTTAGTTCAGGTGTTGTTACGCTCCCTGCTGTAAATATGACCTCGGCTGGCGTCAAACCCGACTTGACAACGTGCTGTGTTTCCTCTCTTTTCCTCGTGTTTCTGTGTTTATCGGTGTTTCCATTATCCGCGGTAGCCACAAAGTTTACGAGACATTGACTTTGATTCGCTGGTGTGCAGCAGCTCTTCGGCACTCGGTGCCTTTAAATTCACTGCTTCGTGCTTTAAAACGCTGTTTTTCAACTCTTTTCAACATTTATTGTCCACAACACAGCTCAACACCTTTGGGAATCGTTTTCTTTTATTCGACTGACCGGTTTGACTCAGAGCAGCAGGCTGTCCTGTGAGGGAAAATGTAAATTATACAATGTTCATCGCTTGTTATTGTTCTGTAGGCTCCACCATTAACAGACCAATGTATAGTATCTGCCCTTGTTTTATTTCCAGTGGCACACATAATGTAACACCATCTGAGAAATGGAAGCAAACATTTGTATTCAAATCAATTGGTGTTGAATTATTGGCAAGAACCAGCTGAGAGTTGTGATTTCCCTCCTTGTTTTTCCTCCATTTCTGCCCCTCGCTGCTGATAACCAAACTTCTGGCAAATCACCACATCTGTAATGTATCCGCGGTGAGATTACAGGTCCAAGGTGGCCCAGGTGTTACGGGTTTCCATTTATTTCAAAAGAAGTAAGAGCACTTGCAGTGTTGTGTATGGTTTCTGTGAGTTTGTAAGATGACATTCTTGGAGAGCGTACTCATAGGCTGGCAAACAATGAGGTTTCACGTTAGTCATCCCACTGAAAAGGTTGAGGTCTAGGTGTGCTGTTGGCCTCTGTGCCTGGGGCCATCCCTGCCAATACTTGCAGGCCTTTACATCTCAGTGGCTGTTTGTATTTATAAGAAAAACCTGAAGTCATCTAGACTTTTTTGTGTCACTTATTACTTGGCGGTGGGGCCTTAAATGATACGTTTGGTACGAGCAGATGAGAATTGTGCCGATGGCAGTTTTTACGCCTCCAGATGAGCCTGCGGTCCTTATTCTGAGTTTGATAAATTGCCATTACTCGAACGGAGGTATGTGGTAATTTCGTAAATGGAAGAATATCCACTGTGGGAACCTGTCCAGTGAACTGCTTCTGCTCACGCTCTGGGCAAATGGAGCCCCTTGTCCCCCCCATTCTCTGTTCCTTTATCTACCATTTTCTTTCTCTCTCACACAGGGTGTCAGGCTGTGTTAACAATGAATCAATCTTTGGGGGGATTCTTTGACTGCAGATGGGGTGCAGAAGTGACTTCGATGCGTGGCTTTTGCTCTTTGTCTGCCGTCCCCTGTGTTCGCAATAATTCATTAACTTATCACTTTTTCTCATGGGTCTGGGAGAAGTCTCTCTGTGGTGGTTGATCCTGATGTTACCTCACATGATTGATACTGTAATTTGCATAATCTTACTGGCATTATATTATAATTAGCTGATTTTCATAACCGGTTTTGTATTCTGGAGGTTTTCTGTCCTACTAGCTGTGCCGTAATAATGTAACACGAGTTTCTGTGAGACAATTAAAAAGCAACTCTTGTAAGTGGCTGGTATGTTGATTAATAAATCTCTGGAAAAAATACTAACGATAAGTTCCTACTTAAAACAGTGAGATTCTGTATTCACCAGTGTCATAAATTATGACAACAGCCCAAATGTACGCATGATTATGAGTCATAATGCGTACATTTGTGCTGATGTTCTCGTAGCTTGCTTAGTGCTGGGAGCTTTTTTCACTTGCCAACCATTTCAAATATATAGCTAAAACATTTAATCCAAGGAGCGGTTTTCTGTGAAAGGATCCAACGACTTGTGGAAAAAAAAAAATTACGTTCAAGAGTGTTTTAACCACCATCCTGTGACCCAGTCACAATACTGTAAACCTCAGCTATTATTCATATCACTACAGAAGGACAAAGTAAAGCTTTAAACAATCAACAAAAAGACCAAATATGTGTTCACTTTGACGGAGATCCTAATACTAGGGGCTGTTTTAGATCAGAGAACAGGATCGTCTGGTCTATTATTACTAATTTATACTGTTGACTAGCACACTAAGAGCTTTAAGAGGCTTTATCTTGTTCCTGACAAATAGTTGTTGTCTAATAGTAATCCTCACAAATACACATTACAGTTTCAAAGTCAGTAGTTTTCAAGCCCAACGTCTGAGCATGCTTCTAATCTAATAGATGAAGGCCAGTACTGACATTTTGTGGGTACATTTCTGTCAAAAGACACTACATATTAGCCAATAATTACAACTTTGCTGATCAGGGTAGATGCTGTGTGCTTTGTAATAGTTGACTCTCCAGGCTGCTTGTCGGCTTTTAAAAATATTTAACTTTTATCTTCATGACGGAGAACTTTATTGACTTCATCACTCTGATCGTGCTTCTATGATTTGGTACTTTTTTGGTCTCACTGCATGAAACGTGATGCACAAACTCCTTGTTCGCTGAATGTGAAAATGCCAAACGCTCTTGAAAGCAGTGGGTGTGCTGTGGTCTGATGTATATTACTGGACAGCTGTTTCACCGAATGTAATTGTGAGTGTCCAGTCGTGTGAAATTCCCGTTCACTTCCTGAAACGAGCTGTGCTGTGGAAGAGGAGCGACGTCACTCCGCTGACACGAGCAGAACAAGAATCTGCTCGCATCAGATCGAAGCATTGAGCCGGTGATTAGAAAACGTTTGCCTCACAAACAGCGGAACAGGTGTTTGTCTTCTTTCAGAGAAAGGTGCATTTCGTACGAATGACGGGAATGTCACTTGTTGGAATACTTGCTTTTATGCACTGTTTACTTATCTAAAAGGACTTTGCAAATTATTTTCTTGTAGGTGTTTGTAGGTGTGATCCCTGCAATCACTGATGACAGATGGATGTAGACGCTGCAAAATATGCTTCAACTAGCTGGGCAGTGAGATGACAGAACAGACACACGAGCATACACACTAAACACCAGGCCAGGTAATGCCTGCAGTGAAAAGGAAGACTTAAAAACACAGGTAATACATACATGGGAAGTATAAAGAGACTGAAGAAAGGAGAGTTGATCAGTACTTTTTGGGATGTCCTTCTGCAGCCTGTGTTACAATTGACAATGCTCTGCTTGTTTGTCTTATCAAAACCTCTGGTTCTGCGCTCACATTGATTGCAAACATACATAATCGTGACGAAAAATGAATGGAATTTTTGAGTATTTGCAGCTCATGGTACCAATCTGTTTCTTTATGAGTGGCTGAGAATGTTGTGGCTAAATTTCCCTGTTATTCCACACTAAGATATTTTATTTACTTTGCAGAATCTCACTGTGATCTTGTTGGTTCAAGAATGAAGTCGCCGCATTAAAATGTGACTATCCAGACGTGAAATTGTCATTAACCGTTAATAAGTAATAAGGAGACATGTTTGTACACACAGATCACAGCATTGTGATCAAAAGGTATTCATTTCTGAAACAACAAAACACGCTCTGTCTTCTTTCAGAGCACTATGATAATTTAGTTTTTAATGTGTCTAAATGTGTTTTTCTGCAGTAAAACAACAAAAGTACCATGGCCCATTGGTGAATCTACAGTAAATCAATTAAGTTGGATGGTATCTTTTAAAAATACTGTGTTTCAACACACAGTATTGTTTCTGATCAGCGTAGTTGTAATAGTGGTTTGAAACCTACTGGTCTGTAGTTGTGGTGTGCAGTTGTAATAATCAGTTTGTAATAATCTGTATTTTTTTATTATTATTTTTTAGGCATCAATTATTTTAAACAAGATAAAGACCCCAGGTGATGGTGTGCAAATTACCAGTAAATAAACGGACAACAACAAACTAGATTTGCCTGTTCTCCTCTCTGCAACCCTCTTTAGCTGTTGGACAGCAAAATCAGTTCAGAGATGCATCAGGAAAAGCACAAATATGGCTGCTGATGGTGGTTTAGAGTTTTTAGCCAAATCCTCAACTTTTCTGCATCTTGATGGCTGATGTGAACTGCCAGAGGGCTCTGTGGCACCAGGTTGGATAGCAATGTTCAAAATACTCCAGATTTACAATTATTGCCCTATTTTTAGTTATTTATGTATCTTTTCTCTACGCATACTGTACTGCCTGTGGTAAACGCTCTAGAAATTATGTTTGTCAAATTACGATTGACGATGCTAACGGTGGTGAGCAAAATGATTGCACTTCCTTTAACAACAGAATTACAACCACAACTTTGAGCATGAAGAAGGCACCCTGGTTTAAGCAAAGAAAAAGCTCAATAGCAGCATAAATAAAGGGATGGCTCAAAGTAGCAGAATCCAACCCTAATCATAATGTTTTTCAAACGTCATTGAGAAGTGTTATTACAAAACAAATTCTGAACACCTATGATTCTCAAAGGTATATAAGTATGCATTATATTGTATCAGAGTTTTGTATTTTTAATCATAAACTGGAAGCTGTGGGACTTTAAACTCATGGGCCCCAGTTCACTTTTTTACTAATCTGAATCAACAATCATCTGCTCCCAGAAAGGAACCTGCTCTTGAAATATGGAAAATCTTTTCAGTTATTTAGTGTGTTGTCATCTCTTTTTTGGAGCTTGGTTTTGCGTAATATACCAGGACAAGCAGAGCTTTTTGACCTCTAATTATGTGGCATCTTTATAATGGTGGTGTGCAAAAACGTGTCCATTATTTTGTTATTTGTGAGTTGTTCTGGTCTGTGAGGTAATGGGTTCAGTGGCTCGACTGCTTGACTAGAGACTAATAAATCTGGCATTCGGAAAGCAGATTTTTTTTTTTGTACGTTTTGTACAAAAATGCAGCGAACACACCATAACTAAGGCGCCAATTCCAGTTCTAATATCATATTTATGTACGTTTTAACTAAGAAGGGAAAACCTAAAGTTAGCCTTAGTTATTTGTGTGTTTTTAAAGTATGTGAGGCCCTCTTTTTAGTCAAAGTTAGCTTGTATCCCCTATGAAAACTTTTCTGCAAACTGAAATCGCTCTGACTGCTGTTTACTGCAGATACTGACAGACAAGGTCTACAAACAATCCCACTTCAAAAAATCTGAATCATTCCTTTATTACGAGCTTAATTTTTGATGTGTAAAGTTTTCAAGCACGTAACAAAGCATATAAAAGTTTGAGTTATGATTTCCAAGCTGTAATTTACTGTGTGTACAACTACAATAAGAGGAATGAATGTTCTGGCCATCTTCCACATGTGACTCTACGTCAGTTGTTTTGTTCCCCTGATATTTTGCTGGACATTGCTGCAATCTTACTTAAAATTGAGGGCTTGTAAAAACAGTGTTTGTCCTGTTATCTGGTGCACTTTAATGTTTTGAGTTGAAAAGGTTAAGGAGTTATAATCTGGTTCATAAAGGAGATTTACTGTAATCCCCTTTCAGATGGATTTTATTTTTACAGATACTTTTATTTTTAGAGACTAAAACCTGATGTTATAAAGATTTTTATAAAATTTGAGAATCTGACACAGCCTTGAAAACTGCAGTTGGTACCTCTATTTATAGCTCCCCACTGGGGGGGTAAAAAAAAAAAACAATACTAAAAGCTAAACAAGGGATAATTGCCACGTATCATTACAGTCAGATATACTTAAGATTGTATGCATACTGTGCTCCTGTTCTTGTATACTAGAACAAGGACAACAGTAAGCCTTTTAGCTGCACCATAACCTTAATTTAAAATTATATTTAAAGACATGCACTCATACTTTCTCACTATCAATTCAAAATTCCCATTTAACCAGGGATGTAGGTTCCTAACCTGCGGGATGAAGAGAGAACATGGAAACATCACAGAAAAACCCCGGCCAGGATTCAAACAGGAAACCTTCTAGCTATGAGGTGATAATGTTAATAACCACAGCCTAATGTCACCTACTTGAAAGAAGAACTTTATTGACCAAATATCTACTCAAAGTGTAATGTTTTAAATGTAAAAAAAACTATACTGACATTACAAAACACTTGTACTAGTTTGCCACTTCATCTCCTTTTTATAATTGTGAAAATATTTATGGTATGTGGCTGTCCTGACTTCTCGAAAACCTTTTTATTTACGGACAGACTTGCCAAACAAGATCAAGTGAGGAGCTGGTCTTTTTTTCAGGCCTTTTTGATGACTGCCTTGTCTTTGTCAAGTGGTATTTTTTTGTCACTGATGTCTGAATAGATGGCATTCTTTGGATGTTTCATCAGTCTATGACTTGGCGTGGCCTAGGAGAGATCAAGATAATAGGTTTAGTTTAAGTGTCAGCCGACTGATGATGTGTTTTTCTCTATTTAAGATTAATAGTTATGAGGATG
The DNA here is from genome assembly GCA_028566095.1 of Kryptolebias brasiliensis. Taxonomy (NCBI): domain Eukaryota; kingdom Metazoa; phylum Chordata; class Actinopteri; order Cyprinodontiformes; family Rivulidae; genus Kryptolebias; species Kryptolebias brasiliensis. The sequence continues at coordinate 23,468,008 of JAOXNZ010000166.1, forward strand.
AACAGTGACTGGGAGAGTATTTCTGATGACCTAGAGCTGAAAAGACAACCCAACTGTCTCTTCTAATTGAAAAATGAAAAGATGACTCCAGAGTTTCAATAATTGTTTTTTTTTTTGGTCAGACAGGAAGGGCAGGTTAATCTAGAAAAAAGGTTTCATGCTCGAGTGTTCAGTAGTCCATTTCCTTGAAATTAAGTCTGTATTTAGTAACTTGAGGTTAGCTCAAACTGTGTAAAACATCCCTTTTAGGTCACACGTCTAAAAGTCGCTCATTCAGTCACATTGATCTGCTTTAAGTGTTTGAATGTGAACATACCACACATTGGTGTGTTGAAGTAAGGCTCAACGGGTAGGTTTGCTTTTTGTGCCTTCTGTAGAGCTAAATATAGACCTCTCTGCTCAACAAGACATTTGTGTTTCCACTGCAAAAAAAATATTTAACTACTTTGCTCAAACGAGTCAAAGTAAGAGCGTGAAATAAGAGCAACTGAAACCAGACCCACGGCTTTTTGGACCCAAGTTAAGTGGTTTTAAGTCACATCTCATTCCTCCCCATGTCCCCTTTTCCTCAGCTCTGAGTTAGAAAGTGTTAGGCTGGTTTGGCCATATGTGAGCCACGCACACTTCTAAAAACCAAACAGGCAGCCTGAAGCAATCATTGCACCCAATTCCAGTTTATAACCAGCAAGCATTTGGGACAGTTCTCACTCCAGTCCTCATTGATTGGATGAGGGACAGAGTTTATTAGGAAAGGGAGTGTCAACAGCATTGTCCCCCCTCCCTTTCTTGCCCTTCCTCTTTAACTTCAACTCCCCCTTTAACTTTGCTCCCTAGCTGAAGAATGCTCGTAAAACTGGTTCACCTGAACAACCCAGTGGGGTGTGTGTGTGGTGGTAGTAGTAGTGGTGGTGGGGGTGTTGTCATGGCCCCGTTTTAGGTTTAATATTCTAAAGTGCTGGCAGGACCTTGTTTGTGTTTTGTTTAGGCCCCCCTTTTATAAGAAAATGCTTTGGGGAGAGACAACAAGGGTGAAAAAAAGTTTGGTTTGTGAGATAACTGCTACCAGATGCTCTCCCTGTCTGTTATTCGCTTGAAGAAAAGAGGCTGGTTTAAACAGTCGAACTGTTTAAACACTACGTACACATTTACCTCAGTCCACACTTTTCTTGTTATACCAATACCCTGCCTGCCTTTACTGAATACTAAAGAAAATGTCTTAATTGAGGTTGATGCAGCAACTATTACACCCTTGTTAGGAGCTTCTTCTGTTGGTTTTGTTTTGGCCTCATTGAACCCACCAAGTGTTGCTATTGAAAACAAAAATCAAGTCAGTGTGAGACGTTTGAAGCAGTAATTGAGAAATAAATGGATGACAAGCTCTTTTAATAAATAGACCAACATGTACAGAGAGGTTATGTTGAACTTTCAAAATAATATATGTACGTGTCTGTCTTTGCAAAACGTACAAGTTTACCTTTTACTGTTTTTAATGCTCTACTCTTCGAGGTGAAATGTTAGGTTGTGTGCAGTTTTGTTTTGTTTTAATTCCCGTTTCTCTGCAAATCTCCAAAATGAAGCAGTTTGTTGAATTTATGTGACAGTGGGGTGTGGTCTCTGGCTCAGGATTTGTGTAGCAGCTGCGGGTGGCACAGTGGTGCAGTTGTATGTTGGAGGAGAATATGTGGCGACGCAGGCGTGCACTGTAAGGACGCCATTTCCTGGTTCATCTGCCATTCAAAGTCTTCTTTAACACAGGTTTCAGTGACTGAGTGGATGTTTGCTCACAGCACTGTTTTTTTTTTTTTTTGATTTTCTGCAACAGATTTACTTTACTGCAGCTTTAAGTTCACTGAGGAGTCAAGTCATAAATGACAAACTTCCACGCTGTTGTTAGAGGCTCCAGAAGTAATCCAGCATGTCAACACTGTCGAGGCATATGTCAGATAATTTATCACTTCTCTCTTAATTGGGCTGTTTTTATTATCACTCTGGATGGAGTGGAAAATGTTACTCCTCATAACCGTTTTTCAGATTGCCCGGTGTTGTCTGCCCTGTTTACGTGGCTTGTTGTTAAGGCAACACTCTCATACAGAGCTCGCTGCTCTGAAGCTTGCTTTTGTCACCAGAATAGTAAACATTTGCCTCTTGATGTTGCGACATCACAACAAGCTTTAACTTGAAGTAAGTTTGAGTAAATGGCAAACACGGCTCACATAAGTTGGACATAAATTCTGATCCAGTATTTCACATGGAGCTGGTCCTGCTTTTACATGTGCTTATCATTTCCATTAGACTTGTTTTGCTCGTACATCTGATTGCCTTTGCCTTTCTGAAGGAAGGGATTCTGTATGACCTTTGTTTGAACATAGCACGGAAAGTGAAGGTTCCCAATGCAATAAGCACCATTCAGACTACACAAGTCAAAGTCTTACCTGTTCATTTTGGCTACCCTGCTGAGCGAAACACAAACATTGCTTTAGGTTTCAAAAATGTCAGAGGAGTCCATGAATGCAGCCAGTGGTACAGAGCAGAAGTGTGTATTGGCACAGTGTGGATCACTTGGACTGTATGAGAAGTCTTTCCATCTATTTTCATTACCATTCCACAGCAGCTTTACACTTTTAATGCGGGCTATTTTCAAGTTTAATGGTTTCTGTCTTTTTTTTTACCCACATTTTCTTTAAAACATATACAACAGTTGACTCTTATCAATACACATTTCTTGAATATGTTTTTTTAATCTAATAGTATTAGAAAAATTTAACAAACCTATTTGTTTGAGATTTGGCTTTTCTAGGTCTCCGTATTGTAGTGCCTTTTCAAACCGCTGAGAACACTTCAGATTACACAGAAAAATCAAAAGAAGCTCTTACCTTTATTCTTAGATTTAATAACTTAATCGTTATTAAGATGGCTAGAACTCAGAGGTATAGTGAGTGTTGGTGGAGATGAACCAATTTTAGTTTTGTGGGCCAATAGGATTATCGATTCTTGTACAGCTCTGGTTTGCTAATATCAATTTTGGTCAACTCCAATTTCTCTGAGAACCATAATTAACAGAATTTTTTATTTATTTATTCCTTCTGCATCAATCAGTGCAACCCTGCTGCAGTACTCTGTTGTGCACCTGAACCATACTGTATTTCTTCCATTTTTGTAAATTATTGTAGACGAGGGCCGTAGATGCACTTTTATTGGGTCATCTGCAAAATAACAAGACAAGGCATTTTCTAGAATCAGTCCAAGGTGCAGTCTTTATGACTCCCGCAGCAGCATCGATCTCAACAGCGGAGCTCACTGAACTTCTATCAGTTCTTCACAATAAGAATATCAAACACGCACACGTTCAAAATACTCTCAAGTCACCTGAAGCTTGAAAAAATAGCTTATTGTTATTGTTGTTTAGTGAAACTTAATCACTAAATTGCAACGAATTTGAAGAAGTTACTTACCAGCTGTGTGCAGCTGCAAGTTACAGCATGAGAATTTTTATTAAAACCTGTTTTGAAGTATAAACTCACTACGAAGCGTGGTTACTGGAGGACTTTTTGCCAATGACATTTTGGTTTGATTCTGCTTTTCACCTCCAAATACTTTTATTTTTGTCTTTTTGACTTTATCCTGAACATTTTCATTTTTAATCTCAACATTTTAATTTAAAACTGAAAAACAAAACAATAAAATCCCCCTTTTAGTTGCCCTAATAAAAACTAAAATATTTCTGCCGCACAATATATCAAATTTATCGTTATTGCAATTTCAGTGATGCATATGACCGCTTACACTTCAAGAAATCATAGGTGATTATATTTCACATATCGTTCATGTTCTGCTGCCAATAATATATTTGGTGAATCCAATGGCGTCTCACTGGCCTTGATGCCCACAGCTGATTCAGATGATGCTGAAGACGGGAAGAGAAAGTGAGGAGTGTGGAAAATGTGGTAACTGATGCTCATTGCAATATTAAACAATAATATATCCGTTTTTTCTAATATTCACTGTGCTGAAAACACACCAAGTTTTGTTTAACATCAAGGCTCAGTCTTCAAGCCATATTTTTTGTAACTTTACCATCGCTGGAGAAAATGTAGAATAGAAAATATATGGTTTTACTGACTTCCAATATGTATATTCTAAACTCTTTACAGTCTGTTTCTTTATAGTATTAGTTTAACAATGAAAAAACATGTTAAAAGACATTCTGGTGTGCTTTTGCTCTGTTAGCTCGTGCTGTCCTTTGGCAGCTCCCTAACAGCGTTAACGACTCGATTAGCAGTGCAGACTTAATCACTCAGCAGATGGGACAGAGTACAGTGTCACCAAGACAAAAACAAACCCACAGTTGGATTATGGGCTACGTGTCCGTTCACACATGTGTGTTTGTGTCCAGTCACGCTGAGCGGCTTTGATTTGATTATTAAACAGAATCGCAGGAGGTGCAGCCCAATCCCAGTAGCAATTTTGGTTTCTTTTTTCTTATTCATACCGTGTCTGGCTGCCTTTTAACAACTAGCCTCTGTAGTTTTTATTTCTAATCTGAATTTAGTTGTAAAGGGAGTTTTGGGTTTGTTTTCTGTGCAAGTTCAGTGTTTGTCACTGGGTGGAAAAAAACATTTTTTTTTCTAATAATCAAGGTATAAGACCATCCTCATGTTACTAATTGAATTTTACTGTGTTGTTTTTTGTTCTCTTTTATTAATCTGCTTAGAATTATATCACCCAGCAAGAGAAATCTGACATATATTGGTTTTTGTTTTGTTTTGGGTTTTTTTTGCTTCTGCTCTCCGCTTTCTCCATACGACTCCATACTGGATTCTTTTTCACCTGGGCTTTGTCAACACATGAAACCAGCCAGTTAAAAGAAAAGAAAAGGAGTAGTAAAGGGGGGGGGGGGGGATGGGAGCTGGGAGGGGGTGAAGTTGTGAAGCTGGCGTCAGACCATCTTTTGAGTGGAATTCTTTGCAGGGGTCAGAGTTCAGGCGCTGCAGTGTGGCGCTGTGATTGGCTGAGGAAAGGTGAAATGAAAACCACGGTAAACTTTTGACCCCAGCGCAGCAGCACTGCAGGAACGCCCAGGCTCAGCTCTGGCGTAGTGGAACAGAGCCCGCTCTCTTCCTGTGTTTACTCCACCAATCCAACAGGGACGGACCGGAGAGGAGAGGAGAGGAGAGGAGAGGAGAGGAGAGGAGGGGGAGGGGAGCAGCGAGAGGGAGGAGAGGAAGATTGTAGCACAGCTAAAATGTGTGCAAATATGAACCCTATTGCTTCTGAGCCGCAAAGTTAAATGTTTTATATGTTGGCGTCAGGTCATTTAATTACAGCGAACAAATTATCTGCGGCCGCACAAGATTTGCTGCCTCGCTGCAGCGACTCGAGCGGTGCTGTGTGTTATCAGACTGGGCAGCATGGAGGCTGATCAGACCCTGGCTCTCTGGCTCCTCAGATAAAAGAATGTTTCCCCATTGATTAATGAACTAATTTCCATAATATTAGCCTTGTGTTGCAGCACAGCAGCCTGCGTTTTGTTTCGTCACTCCGGTCTACTCTGAACAATGGCGTTTCGCAGCCCCGATCACCTCGCTATACGTACCAACATGTGACTCTTGTGTAAATTCAAAGCTTTATTAGAGATTTCGCTTTCCAGTTGTGCTGTATGATGTGTTAGCTGGTTAAATCTGCACTCATGTTCATCCAGTCCTGTTCCTTTCTTCTCTTTGTTAGTACTTATGATGGATGGTTAAAGACGGTGCATATGTGGCGCGCACGCACACACATGCTAAACCTGCCTTTATTTTCATTGTTTATTCTTCACAGTGCAGCTTGTTTTATGGGAAAAATAGGGAAATGCACAACCAGGAGTTTGAGCCGTTGTTTATATTTATGTGTGTGTGTTCATCAAGGGTTAGGATTTATTTCTTTTGTAGAAGAAACAATCACTCTTAGGAAGGTTGTTTCTCTGCTTTGAAGTATCCCACCACAGTCATCATTTACTCTGAATTTTCTTTGAAAAAACTAAACAAAAAACAAAGGCAGTTTCTGTCATTTTATACTTTTGTTGTTGGTGTAATTAAGTCACAGACGGGTGGATGTGTGTTGTTTTGAGCTTGTTTATGTTTTTCTGACGATAGTGAAATTAAAAAAAAAAAATTCAAACTCCAGTTTGAGATGTGTTTCTCTCTGCTTCCCAGCTTGTTGTTATATCGCTCGTTGTTGCACCTTTCGAAGACTGCAGGGCGAAAAGAGCCGTCTTATCTCATCACCAGCGGGTTTATAAGCAGCTGCAGGACGAAACATGTGGAAATGTCGTTGCTGCGTCTCTGTCTCAAAGGCTTTTTTTCTAAACAAGTTACAGCATTGCTTTTTAAAACTCTGCATTAAATCACACATGCTTTACATTTGTCCTCATCATCCCAATTCACTGACACTCAATCTGTGGCAACTCTTTATTTTGCCATCTAAACCATTGGCTCCAATTCAGTTTGTTTAATTAAAATCATCTGCTGTTTTGGCGCAATACAGATTTTTAAGCTGTTGTTTTTTTTTTGTTCAATTAAAAAACTGTTTCTCAAAATTAACTACTGTTACTTTTTAAGGGAAATACCAAAAATGCCAATGGATATAAAAAAAATGTAATTTTGTTCCAAATTATATAGAGAAAGAGCAGCAGTGCCGTCTTGTTTTATTAACCATTTAGTTACTGAGAAGTCTGCACGTCAAAAAAGATACATGTTGTGATTTTGATTAAATATGTAGCCCTAAAAACTGTTGGTTTTTTTTTCTTCTAGTTTTTAGTATGTTTTTTATTTTACTGAGTCGAAGCTGTTAATTTATTTAGGATTTCTCATAAAACAACTTCATACTCTAGTTGCTTCATACTCAAGTTTTCTGAGAAATTCAACTTTTTTTGAGGCAGTTTAGTGCTGAAGTTCATGTCTTCACAATGCACTGTTCAGCACACCACTTGCTACTTTTTAACCCCTTAGTCCCTATTTTGGGTTGATCTTGTTGGCAGAAGTGCTGCTGCCCCTGGTAATGTAGGGGTTAACAATTGTTTTTTGGTTTAAACCAAAGATTTGTTTTGTTTTTAAGTCTTCCATGTATCCTAAAGCTGTCCATTTCATTTAGCATTTAATTTCTCATTCTTTAAAGAAGCTATAAAAAGAAAAAATAAGTGGCAAAATATTCTGCTCTTATAGTTAAATTACAGACTTGGCACACATGTTTAAGTTTTCTTATTTATAGTTTCTATAATGATTAGATATTTTTTTAGATGTTGTGATTACTCTCACATCCTTGATGACCACACTTAATGATACCGATGGCAGAAGACAAAGTGAGGAGTGAGAAAAATGTGTGTTTATTGCAGTTGATATCGTCATCACAATATTAAACAATAATATCACACATCACAGGTTTATCTAATATTGTGCAGCCCAAGTTAAAGGTCTCATCTGCCAGTTTTATTTTGAAGAAATCAAATCAACAGAGAGCAAATGATTGTTTTTATGTCGAGAGAAAATATTCATAAATTTAGACTAAAACACTAACTATAAACAACTGCTATATTTTCTCCAAACCTGCACCAGTTTACAGCACTTTAAATCTGTCACACAAAATCTCAAAATGAAGTGTTTGAAACAATTGGGGCGAAGGTAAAATGTTTCTAAAAAGCACCTTTTTAATTTACTGTCCCCTCGTGTCTGTTAACTGAACGCTGCTGCAATATTCAGCACATTGTTTTTGTGTTGTTATGTAAGTCTTCAGTCTTGGATGACTTGAAATTTGTCAAAAATAACCCTTAAAGAGGTGTGTCACGCAAGGCAAAACAAACTTGTCATCCTTACAAAACACTTCTAGAACAGGTTTGGCAACTGACTTGTAAATTATAAATGTTTCTTGTGTGCCACGCAAGCTAACCAAGTATGGGATAAAGTTACCAACCGTAGCAGGTTGTCCTGCTGGTTCACTGCTGCCTTTTAAATTCACCAAAACATGGCACCAGGTTTACAAACCAGTTTTGAGGCAGACCTTCACGGAGAGCTCAGGTGCAAAATCCAGTTCATTGCAGTTCAGAGCTGGCACTAACATGCCTCCAACTCATGCATGATACATTCTGTCAATCACTGATCAATATTATCCCAACAATAATAAGTATTCTTATTACTGACAAGTATCTGAATACTTGTCAAGTATTCAGATAGTCAGTTCATTGAAACTCTTCCTTCTGTATACTACTACAGAGTGCATAATTTAAATTTAGCCGACAGCTCTGCCTGGTTAAAATAATGCTTTTTAAATCTGTTTTTCTCAATATTAGTGAGAAAGCAAAAAACATCCAGGTAATAACTTGCTGGCAGCTTGTGTGGAGTCATGTCCGTCCAGTAGGTGGCGTTTCACTTTGGCCCAGAATGGATTAGTGTTCAGACTGCTGAGAATGGAGATAAATGTGTCCTGGACCACCTCTGGATGTGGTCTGAACAACAAAATCTGATTTGGTTCTCAGTCCATACTGAGTGCAGCCACACCTGTATGTAGTACCCTGCACCTGGGATCAGATCACCCAGTGTACATGTCTGTGTCAGGCCGGAGCCTACATGGTTTTATCTCCTGCAGAAGGTGGAGAAGCTCATTTAAGAGAAACAGGAAGTCATTCTGTTTTTCACTAGCTTTTTGACTTTGATGTTTCAGACTCCAGTTGACACCCTTTTTCTTTTTTTATTACCCTGACTAGATTGTATTTGTGCATGTACTCGGGTGTAGTGAAAAAACTATGCTAAATTATTCTAGTAATCCAGAAATAAGATTTTATTTTATTTTTTACCTTGGTCTGGAAATATATTGTCTACACAGTTGTTGTTGTTTTTTTTAAATCATTAAATTATTTTATACACCTTTTTAGATGTGCTTTTTGAGGGGTTATAATTGTATATTTGTGCCTCAGACTGTCTGATCTTTGTTTCTGGCAGGTCAGTGTTTATTGTTAGACCTACCAGTCATTGTCTTGGGGAGCTCAGATTGCGGGTTTTATTCCAGGGCGTCCAGGAATGTCCTCCTTGCTATTCTGGTCCTGACTGACTCAAACTGTTGCTAGTGTGGCTTCTAGCCAAATGACTCAATATTTAATGCAAGCAGTTTATATTTCTAAACAAAAAATTTAGGTAACATTTCATTACTCAGGTTTCTCAAACTATGGCATGAGAACCTAGTCCGTACACTCATTGGTTTAAAAATTTACAGGCGGGACTGGTTTTTATGTGTAGCTTCCAGCCAGTCAAATAGATTTCTGTATTAGTGCACAGTTTGACTTTAATAATAGGTTAAGACTGCAGCATCATTGACTAATAATTTCCAAAGACCACAGAATAATGCGTGCCATCTTTTTATCATTGTTTTCATTTCAGTGTTAAAAAGAAAAACGTCTAATGTAGCAAACAAACATTAGGTCTGTTGTATAATTTTCTATTCAGTGAGATGAAAAACTTCTAACTATTGTATCTGACAAAAATCATACTTCTGAAGAACATACACAACTTGGTTTGATTAAATGTATACTAAATCAGTTTTCTCAAAGTTGGCATAAAAGGCATATCTGATGCAATAAAAGTGAAATTACTACCAGTAGACGTTTGAGTCAAACATTTAGGTGCTCTGGGGATGAACCACAAGTCTGAATAGGTTTTGACCTGTAACATGTTTTTTTTTTGTAGGCGTAAGAAAAGCAGTACACAGAAGACAAAAGAACTTAGTAGCAACAGAGAATGTCATGGTCAAATCTGAAATTGTACGACAAGCACAAATTGTTCAGAGCTTTAAACTTAACTTGGACTGGCATTCCCGACACCTGTTTGGCTTTTATGCTGACGGGACATAAAAACATTTAGTATTTAGGCTAAATGAGTCCCAGCTTCACCTTAGCTCCATTTTCTCTATGTTGTTAGCCTAAGGAGGCTAATGTTAGGAACGCCTGTTTTACACAAGACTTTTTATCAAAATTGACTAGAATTGTTGTTTGTTTGATTTTGGTTGTTTTGTTTTTTGTTTAGTGATTGCATATTCTGGTGTTGTACTTTTACCCTCCACCAGTCCCATTACACTTTTGTCATTTTTATTCAGTCACAGTGAACACCCAACTAGGGCTGCAACTAATGACTATTTTAATAGTCGATTAGTCATCGACTATTAAAACGATTAGTCGACTAATCGGATTATGAATCACATAATAATGAAATGGCACTTATTTAGCTATCAGCTTTTACATTTAGCACAAGGTTATTTAAAATGTGGTAGTAAACACACGGAAGATGGATACTTCATTCAAAAATTTTAATCAGGTTGGCTGCTGATATAAATTTAACGGTTCATTTTTCCAACCATAAAACCTTTGCATAAAGTCATCCATGGTCCTCTTCATGCTACATAAATTTCATAAAAGATACTTGTTTCAAAACCAAAGTACATCTTTAAAAATTAATTGAAATTGTATTTTTTGTTATCGGTTCTGCAGTCATACACGCAACCTTTTTTCGGCAAGTAACAGTATATACAAGTTGTCTCCTCATGTGTGCTGTTAATTAGCTTACAAGCATATCTTACCGGGGTGCGTCCAACTCTGTGTCTGCTTCCAGATGTCCGATGTGTCTCCTCTTTAAATGCTCGTGCGTCACAGACGTGCTTCCATGATATGTGAGGTCCGCTTTGCAAATGTTGCAGATAAGTTTATTTTTTCCTTTATCGAGAGTGAAATTCTCCCAAACCTTGGATTGTTTAGCACGCCGTGTTGTTTCACCAGTAGCCACCATGACTAAACATGCCGCTGAATGCTATTGCGCATGTGTGAAGCTCGCCAGAGATAGACGGACAGGAAGACGTCTCACTCCGTTTTTAAAAAATCATCAGTAATAAAAAAAACGACCATTAACGACAATTAAATTCATCAACTATTTTTATTGTCGACAATGTCGACTAATCGTTGCAGCCCTACACCCAACCCCTTCCATAAAGCACTTTCAAGCCGGCCCTGAAGCGCCTTTTTGCCATCTGTGATTTATGGAAGTTGTCAGCGCCAAGGCGGCATGGAGGGGAGGGTGCAGTCAGACCACTGCTGTTACACCTCTGAGCTGCCAAGGGAGGTAGACACAGAGCTGAAACAGTTGCTGTGTGCAAGGGTAACCTGATATTATTGCTTGATGATGTGAAAAAGTAATGACAGACTACCAGCTAGCTAATTTGTATTCAACATTGTTGATTGGTACTTTTATGAGCAGCCAGATGCTCATCTTTACAACTGTATCGCAAAACTGTTTTGTAAAAAGGCCTCGGCTTACAAATGGTTCACCTTGAGCATAAAAAGCTTTTGCTTCAAGTAGAAGTTAACAAAGTTCATCTAAAATTAGTCACCTACAGATGACTGCAATTCCTGCTGTACACAACAAAGTTGATAAACTAGATCTAGGGATGCGCATTTACAAATACGGTCTTGTGATGAAGGGACAAATTCTTAACCATATGCACAAACAGGTTATTTTATTAAACTGATCTGAGATTCAGATCAAGGACTGTACATGTACTGCATACAGTACTGAGGAAACGGTAAAAATTTGGGTAGATGGGTACACACTGTTAGAGAAATTCAGACACCACTTCTAAATTACTCTTTAGTTAATGTGGCTTTAATGTTTTGAGGAAATTGACCAGCTGCTCTGTCAGCATTGACCGTGTACTATTGTTGGTGTGTGTGTGTAATTGTCATGTATAATTTTAAATTTATGAATATAACCTTTAAACAGATACTATTTGTGCCTAAAAGCATTGTGGGAGTGTCACTGAGAGAATAGGACCTTTTTACATTAAATTAAGAGGGTACCAGTTAAGTAAAATAATGAACTTTATATCCTAAAAGACAAGTCTTTAATTTTTCACCATTAAAATGTGTTCCTAATTCTACTGAGCGCTGTTTAGCTCAGAGCAGCGTCGTCTTTCTCTGCCCCTCCCCCTACCTGTCCTCCTTCCTCCCTCTTTTTTTTCCCTTCTAATTCTACTCAGCCTGCTTGACTCCTCCTCGCTGCATAATCACATGGTGTTTATACCTCCTGGTCTGAATTACATTTCACTCCCAGAGGCTTCTGATGCTTGTGTGCTACGTTTTTTTTATGCTCACGTCTGTAAACAAAAAGCACATAAACCACGGAAGTAACTATAAATGTGTTTAATATAACTGTTGCCAAATAGTCTTTGGAAAGAAAGAAATATGGTGGAGGTGCTTTCTTTTCCGTCTATAAATTATTCAACTGCAGCATTAGATCAGTTGCAGCGCTGTGTTTAGGACTGATGTGATCAGTGGTCTGTGATGTGGGATCTCTCTCTCTCTGTGTGTCTCTCTCTCTCTCTGTGTGTCTCTCTCTCTGTGTGTCTCTCTCTCTCTGTGTGTGTGTCTCTCTCTCTCTGTGTGTCTCTCTCTCTCTCTGTGTGTCTCTCTCTCTCTGTGTGTCTCTCTCTCTCTGTGTGTCTCTCTCTCTCTGTGTGTCTCT
>JAOXNZ010000166.1:23480637-23494510 GCA_028566095.1 Kryptolebias brasiliensis
TCTGTGTGTCTCTCTCTCTCTCTGTGTGTCTCTCTCTCTCTGTGTGTCTCTCTCTCTCTGTGTGTCTCTCTCTCTCTCTCTGTGTGTCTCTCTCTCTCTCTCTGTGTGTCTCTCTCTCTCTGTGTGTGTCTCTCTCTCTCTCTCTCTGTGTCTCTCTCTCTCTCTCTCTCTCTCTCTCTGTGTGTGTGTCTCTCTCTCTGTGTGTGTGTCTCTCTCTCTGTGTGTGTGTCTCTCTCTCTGTGTGTCTCTCTCTCTCTGTGTGTCTCTCTCTCTCTGTGTGTCTCTCTCTCTCTCTGTGTGTCTCTGTGTGTCTCTCTCTCTCTCTCTGTCTCTCTCTCTCTCTCTGTGTGTCTCTCTCTCGCTCTCTCCCTCTCTCCCTCTCTCTCTCTCCCTCTCTCTCTCTCTCTCTGTCTCTCTCTCTCTCTCTCTGTGTGTCTCTCCTCTCTGTCTCTCTCTCTCTCTGTGTGTCTCTCCCCTCTCTCTCTCTCTGTGTCTCTCTCTCTCCCTCTCTCTCCCTCTCTCTCTCTCCCTCTCTCTCTCTCTCTGTCTCTCTCTCTCTCTCTGTGTGTCTCTCCTCTCTCTCTCTCTGTCTCTCTCTCTCTCTCTGTGTGTCTCTCCCCTCTCTCTCTCTGTGTGTCTCTCTCTCTCTCTCTCTCTCTCTCTCTGTGTTTCTCTCTCGCTCTCTGTGTGTGTGTCTCTCTCTCTCTGTCTCTGTCTCTCTCTCTCTCTCTCTGTGTCTCTCTCTCTCTTACACACACCGTAAGTTCAGAACTGAAACTCCATGTGACTATGATGATTGTCGATTAAATATTGAGGTTAATTGTAAATGGATATGTGACAATATTCTGGTATTTATGTTTTGCGTGCTCTCAAGTATTTGCAGTTGTTTGTTGATTCATTTTGAACCTAAAGTGACACTTTACTGTAGCTGAAGTCTGAGGAATCTGTATAATTACCCCTAAAATAGCATGATAACATCATCTGAGTAGGATCACGGTGCTGGCAGTCAGTGGTTTTGGTTGTAATTTGTACTTTTTTAAGCCCCTTGGCCTTCTGTATAGTTGTATTAGAACTTTTCAAGGTTGATTCTCTGCAGTGGCTGTGACTTATGGGGGTGAGCAGATAATTGCCAAACTGAGGGTTGGCGGTTCGATTCCAGCTTTCCCCACCACATGTCACACACACACACCAACACACACTCACACACACCAGGAGTCCCTAGAAGAAGAGATACTTTATCTCAACAGAACCTTCCTGGTTGAACAAAGGACAAAAGAAAATCACATGAATCTGCATCTAAAAGGTTTTATAAAAACAAACACAAAACATCGAACAGGAAGTCTGTAGTGAAACAAAACCGGAGGTGTGCTTTCATAGAATAGTTACTTAATTTACTTAATTTTAACAATGGCTTTTTTTTAAATCCATTATGCCTGAAGTTTCTAACATTTTGTGAAAACTATGTTCCGTTTTGTTTGTTTACACCAAATAAACAACATTTCAAATATCTCCTAGTTGCATTAGCAGTCATACAAGGTAAGAGTAAGACCTTGGATGGCAAGGAAACCAGTCTGATAATGAGAATATGTAAATTGGGTGGATTGGGGGGGGGTTACATTTCCAGGAAAGGGAAGTAATGACGCTGTGGAACAGGCTGAAGGGAGAGCACAAACAGGATGCTATCTGCAGCAACTTCCTGTGCAATTTTAGAAATGAGTCTTTTTCCCATAAATCTCTGAAAGGATAAATATATAACGAGCTAATGCTATTTTCATAGGGGGCAGACATGTTGAGGCATCCAGACATTTACAGAGAACTGCAGTTCATGTTTTTTTTTTTTTTCTTTTGTTTTTGTTTTTCCTGTTCTCAGGAGATGCTACGACCCTGAGACGTGATGTAAGCCCTGAATGGAGTTTGACTGTCACTCGTACTGGCTAAGGTCAGCAGGCAATAAATATTTAAGTAATCAAAATAAAACTCACACCTTCATGTTCACCTTGAATGGGCAATTTATGAAGAATACAGGTTTGTTTGTAACTCTGGCTTGCAGCTTCTGTAAGTTTCCCTGACGCCTTGTGCAACAGCAGAGCACGTTTCACACTGTCAGGTGAAACTGATTCTAGTCCGTGGCATACTGTCAGACCTATAGAGATCCAGCTGTGGTTTCAGTGGGCTGCTTCGCGTGATCTGACTCTTTTCCTGCACGTGCAGTCTGTTTTCAAACTGTAGTCATCTCTAACGTTTAGCAGTTATAAAATATCAACAGCACTGTCCCATGTGTGAACCTCTGAGCCACAACAACTTGTGAGTTACAGGTTTTGAAATTATATAACACCTGAATTGTTTTGGGTTTGTTTTTTTTACAAATGAATGTAACAACTTGTATTACTTTTATTAAAGGAGGCAATATTTCTTCTATTTTTAACTCATTATAGTGCTACCCTAAAATGTTCTCAGAAAGGCTTCCAGCAGCCAGCGCTTTGCTGTTTGTCTGTTTCAGGATGTAAGTCTGGCTGGGGGCTGATGTCATTTTTCTCTACTGCTGCAGAGGTGAGCCTTAGGACAGAAAGCAGGAAGGAAGAAAGAGAAATGGGAGGGCAGCGAGAGTCATGTCCGGAGCATGACAAGCAGATTCAGAGAGAAGGGTGCTGAAAAGTAGACAGACAAGGAGCATGCCATGCAGATTTACAGCCAAGAGTGCATGTCTGAGACCTGGTATTCTGGTTGTAGTATTTGCAACAATGTTAAATGACTGGGCTGCTACATGTCCTAGCCTGCATTTACAGGGCACAAGTTGCATAATGGCTCCCATCCATTCTACAGTTTTCCACCCTGGAATGAGCTCATTCTGAGCATTTTGTGAGTACACATTGCAGACACAAAAGTCCAGGATGAGGCTGTAGTAGAACAATCTGGTTGCTTGGCCTTATGCTGCAGCTTTGTGCACTTTTCTGGGTGGGAATAGGAAAGAGCAGTGACCTTAGAAGCTGGCTACAGGGGTTTCCTCTGATGTGAACTCTGAGGGGTCAGACACAGGGCAGTGCCAGAGCAAGAAAACAAGAGCGGGGTCCTAAGCTCAGTTGTGCTACATCCAGATTGGGAAGGAGGGACTGAGAGAGGGGAGGAGTTGTCTGAAGATGATATGAGTAAAATAGGGAATTTATTGGAAGAAAGAACAGATGTAACCAAGTATGGAGTCTGCAGAGGAAAGAGAATGTGGCAGGGAGATCATTCTTGCTTGTTATTGGTGCTCACCGTGAAGCTTGCTGGGATAGTTCCACGGCTCAGCAAGCTTGTTTGTATTCTTTCCTTGTGCAGTCCTCAGGAGATCAACAAAGAGCCTGGTTGGTGGGACGGCAGCTTCTAGCATTCTTTTTCACACAGATTGTGCTGCAACATGCCTGAGCATGTAAGAGCAGTGGAAGTTCGATCGGTTTGTATAAGCAGTGTATGTGTGTGTGTGTGTGTGTGTGTGTGTTGCTGCTGCTAACAGAATGGCAACGTTCTAGCGGGTAGGCTGGCTGAACGCAGGATGACCCATCTCCCCCGAGGCTTCAAATCACTACATCATCATCAGTCCCTCCTCGCAGTAGAACAGATGAGATTTCACTCTCATCGAACATGGAGCAGAAAGAAAGGCTGCTTTACTAAATGGATAGTCTGTCTCTACAGTACTGTAGAAATCTACTATGTAATGTTCACATGAAAGTCATTTGATTTATAGCTGCTAATTTCTGAGTGAATTTGTCAGAAAGAAATCATGACTAATAGCACTTTCTTTCCCCACTATCCTTTCATTGAATTCTACCACACAGTTATATGAACATGTAGCATCGCTCAGTTTGTCCTCTCTGATTGCGTTACATGTGCGGTTGTGCTTACTTTCAGGTGCTGATATGTGCTGAAGATGAGTGGCGTAGGAGACAATTTGTTAGAGCCACTAGGCTCTGCTGATCGCAAACGTAAACTCTCCACCTGTGACACACCGGGTTTTGGGTGAGTGCTAATATTATTGATTTAGTCCAAATCTCTACTCTTTTCCTGCCCCTTTATGTAAACATCACTGCATTTGCTACCCTTTGAATGTCTTCTATACGGATGGTGCATGGGGAGGTAAGGTCGTCATGGCAACGTGTCTAATCCCCTTTGGCTCCCCGGCAGGTGTGACAAGCGTCGGAGGGAGCAGGAGAGCAAGTACATCGAGGAACTGGCTGAGCTCATCTCTGCCAACCTCTCCAATATTGACAGCTTCAACGTCAAACCTGACAAATGTGCTATTCTCAAGGAGACCGTGAGGCAGATCAGACAAATCAAAGAGCAAGGTAAATCCTCTGTACAAGTCACACATATGGTCCTGGTCAGGAGGAGAAATACACATGCAAAATGTGCAGCTTGCACTTTTTTTTCTCTTTCAATTTTTGTGTTTTCTTTGAGAGGTGAACAGCGGTTAAAGTTATCTTCATCAAGTACCCTGCTATAGGACAGATGATGCCAGTGATGAAGTGGAGTGTTTGGTTGATGGCCAGGATGTTTCAGAGCAACAGCCAGTTTGGCTCTTTGTATTGCCTGGGGTAAATGAACACCAGTAATTGAAACCAATCCTTGGTGGTCATAGCTCGAGGCTGTTGGTGACAGTCTGCGTCTGTTAGGGCCAAACTCTGCTTCTCTCTGAGACACTAATGACTCTGCAGACTCAGAAATCAGACATTAGTGTTGCTCTCATCCCTGGGTCGTTTTTCTGTCATTTTGAGGGTGTAAAATAACAAAATGCATAAAAGCAGAAACTTTTGTTGACCTGCATTTAGCTTGATTTAGGATTAGAGATTTATGAAGATAAGACGGCAACCTTATTGGAATCTACTCAGAGGCTCATTGTGTTTTGCAGCCAGGTTACCATAGTTACAGGTTGAGAATGATGGAGTTTGTTTCATCCTCTTGTCTGTCTGTTGTTTCCGCGACACACCTTTATTTAATCTGTTTTGTGTTTGTATTTTGTCTGCGACTGCCTTCTCATCACTTCCTGCTCCTACAGCCTTTGTTTTGAAATGGGTTTAAATCCAGTGTAGTTCTGCACCTCGTCTTGTGTAGAGCGTCGCTCCACAGATGACCCTGCTATATTGAGTGGTATCTATCAAAGCCTCAGACACATGGTGATTTTAAAAATAGAAAGGCATGTCAAACATGCAGCCAGGACTTGTGCTTCCATCTGGTGGCCTGTTAAAGTATTTAAATTGTAAAAACTTAGTGAAATAATCACCAACAGGTTGATGAAAGGAAATACAAAAAGATTTACACATCTAAAACTAAAACTCCATTATCTAAGTAGTCTGAAATTAACTGTTCTTGTTGAGTTAAATAGTATAATGAATGTGTGGATGAAAATGTCCAAATGCAAAATTGCACAATTGTAACTCTTTATCAATAGTGCACTGTGCTTAATCTTTTCAGGGAAAAACTCTTGCAGTGATGACGATGTGCAGAAGGCAGATGTGTCCTCCACTGGTCAAGGGGTCATTGACAAGGACCATCTGGGGCCGCTGCTCCTACAGGTCAGCAATAATCACTCTGAGGCACCAGACACTGCTGATGCCATACTCTTTTCGCTCTACATGTTGATAAATGTCTAAAGTGCCTTAAAGAGTGGCAGATTTGTTGTAATTCAAAACCTTTATTTTTAGGTTGCCACCCAGTTCAATTGTTTGATGTTTTGTATTGTTTGTAGGCGTTGGATGGCTTTCTGTTTGTGGTGAATCGGGAGGGCAGCATTGTGTTTGTGTCAGACAACGTGACGCAGTACCTGCAATACAAGCAGGAGGAGCTCATCAACACCAGCGTGTACAATATTATCCACGAGGAGGACCGAGAAGAATTTCACAAGAATCTTCCCAAGTCTAATGGTGAGGCAATGAAACAGTTATTACCATACACGGCTGATCCGTTGCAGTTATCTTCACTGGTTTTGTTTCTGTCTTTGATTCTCTTCAAAGCACCAAACGGGGCACCGTGGGGTGGAGACGTGCCCCGACAGAAAAGCCACACCTTCAACTGTCGTATGCTGGTCAACCATGTTCATGGTCAGGGTCATGGGTTGTCAGAAGAAAGACAGGGAGGCCACCGCTATGAGACCATGCAGTGTTTTGCCCTCACCCAGCCCCGGGCCATGATGGAAGAGGGAGATGGTAAAAGTTTCTGTTCACAGCTTTAACATTCCTTATGTCTTTTCTCAATGTAGTGAGCTTACATTTTTCCACATTTTACTGAATAAAATGCTGACTGTTTAGACTTTCCTTTAGTGCAGTCTGATGAGAAGCTAACATTGTGTTATTTCTTCAGATTTACAGTCATGTATGATCTGTGTGGCACGACGCATCACTGCAGGAGAGAGGATGGAGCGGTTTAGTACTCGTCATGAACTGACTGGTAGGTGTTAAATCCAACGGATGCATCAGTTTGTCAAAATGTGTTAACCAACTTTAGTTATATAAAACTGAAGCATGTCAGAATGTCTTAGGAACATTACACCACTGTCCAAGTTCTCACATCCCTTGTTTGGCATTAATTGTCCATCTTCTGCTGCAGGTAAACTGATCGAAATTGAACATCAGAGCTCTCTTCACACCACCATGCTTCCAGGATGGGAGGACCTGATCAGACGGTGCTTGGTGGTCCTTAATAGAAGTGATGGACAGACATGGTCGTTCAGGCGCCACTATCAAGAAGGTGTGTAGTTCATAGCTGTAAAACCCCTCAACGCTGTAAGTCTTATCAGTTATTCATGAGGCCTTGCGTTAGCAGTTTCTCAGTATCCACAAATCTGTGCTGTAGCTTCATTTGTGGTTTTGGTTTTTTTAAATTGCCTCAAATGAGTAATAGTCTCGAAGTTTAAACAAAGTATAATTCATACTATAGCATCATTATCATTGTAACAACAATTAAAATCTTACATGAATAATTTGATTTGATCAGACGTCAGATCTTGTGTAAGATGACAAAGTTTTTCTTTCTTTAAGATGGGAAATATAACTTAACTCTTTAGGCATAAACAGCTCAAAAACGTGATTTTAGTCAGTGTCTTTTAACAGAGAATTAGCCAGCCAAGCTTTAAGCTAAACAAAAGTAACTACCAAACTTTGAGTTCATACAGCACAGCTGTCTGTCTGTGTTTTAAATTGGACCAATAGTAACATTAGCTGTCAGTTTGACCCCAATGACTTGTAGAAAAACAGCAAATGCATTGTTCCATCTTCCTACAAATATCATCTTTGTAGACTCTTTGGGACAAACCAGCGTTAATATGGATAAATGTCCTGTTGTTTACAGAGGGAAAGTTACTGAAGGAGGATATGAGTTCACTGGGAAACCAAACAATGTTGCATCGTGTTTTGTTCACATCATTCCACTCATTTATTGAGTTATTGATGAACATCAGGATTGTCTGTGATTTTGTTTGTATGAGAACCTGCACCCTCAGTGTTTTTTTTTTTATATGACCTGCCACATAGGCTCTAGCTCAGCTGTAAATGTTTTTTGTTTTTTTTTAAAGTGTGCAGAAACAAATCAAATTTTAAATGTTGCATTGTACTTATCTGCTCAGTTTTAACTATATTTTGAATAAAATCATCTGTGTTTGTACTTTAGCTTTTGGTGGCAGGTATGTTTGATTTTAATTTTTTGTACTCACATGTGTGCTTTAGTTGTTCTCAGCTTTTTTTTTAGGGGGGACCTTATTATATTTTTTCTGTTCCAGCTTTTCAAACTGGCCATGCAGAGACGCCACTCTACCACTTCTCTCTCTCTGATGGCACCCCAATCACAGCCAAGACGAAAACTGACCTCTGTAGAAATCCCAACACAAACGAGCCACACTCCTTCCTGTCCACACACTTAATTCAAAGGTGAACATTTGTCACTGGTGAATGTGGTTTTGCTAAACGTTGGTTACTGTCTAACAGAGTTATAGTTGACCTTTTTTCTTGTTTTGTATAGGGAGCACAGTGGTTATCGTGGAAACCAGAGTGGTGCCATGAGGCCCCAAAGCCTGGGTGTAAACAATCCCAACCAACAGATGAACATGGGCCCAGGAGGCAACATGGGCATGAACAGGGGTTATGGCATGGCTGAACAAGGCAACATGATGCAGAGAGGTGGGCCTCCGTACTCTGGAGGCAGTCGTATGAATCCCATGAACCAGATGAATCACATGCATCAGATGAACCAAATGAACTCCATGCATCAGATGAACAACATGGGTCAAGTGAATCAGATGAATCCCATGCATCCAATAAACTCGATGAACCAAATGGGATCCATGAACCACATGAATCAGATGGGCCATCATGGCATGCACCAGCAGCAGCACCAGCATCAGCAGATGGGTCAGTTTCATGGAGGAGGAAGTGGAGCATACGGGGTAGGAATAACCAGCCCTCCTCAAGCCAGTCCAGGGATTAATGGTCCTCCACACAATGTCATGGGTTCACCCAGAGTTCGAGGAAGCCCGAAGACAGGAGCCAGTCCCTTCTCTCCAGGAGGTACAGTAAAAACTTATATATTTAAAATGCAGGTTTAGCATAATTTAAATCACAGGAAGTTTAGCATTTGTTTCACTGTTAATTTTCCTTTGCAGCTGTGACCTCTCCCATGAGCTCCACTCACTCTGGAGGTGGAGCAGGAGGACCCACTTTCTCCAGCAGTTCCTTGAATGCTCTCCAAGCCATCAGTGAAGGGGTTGGCAATCCAATGCCTGCGCCTCTCACATCTCCTCCCCCTCACAAGCCCGACAGCTCCCCAAGCATCAACTCCACCAATCAGCCAGCAGGGGGACCCTGCAAAGCAGGTCTCCCGTCCTACTCTGAGTCCAAGAGCCCAGGCAACTCGCTGGGGGGGGTCGCAGAGCAACTGTCACAGCAGCACCCACAGACCCCCACCAACGAGGGCCCTACAGACAAGCCAGACAGCCAGGCTTGCCTTGGTGGGGCAGAATCCAACCGACGGGTCTCTGACAAGGGCAACAGGAAACTTCTGCAGCTCCTCACATCCCCTACAGATGAGATTGTGCCACCCAACCAAACACCAAGCTCTGCACCTACTACCACACCTGATGCTAAAGATGGAACAGCTGGAGTCACCAGTCCCTCCTCTTCCTCCACCGGAGTGTCCTCTTCCACAAGCGGGAGTCACGGCACTGTGTCGTCCTCTGGCAGCTCTGGACATTTAACAAGTCAGAGCCTGCAGGAGAAGCACAAGATCCTCCACAAGCTCCTGCAGAACGGGAACACTCCTGATGACGTGGCTCGCATCACAGCTGAGGCCACCGGGAAAAGCAGCTTGGATTCAGGACCACCAGAGCCCGCAGCCTCCGGGGGGGCTAAGGGATCAGAATCTAAGAAGGAGCAGCACAGCCCAAAGAAGGAGAAACCTCACGCCCATCTTCATTATCTCCTCACCAAAGATGACACTAAAGATGCTGGTGATGTGAAGCCAAAGCTGGAGGATTGGGATAGTAGGGTAGCTCAGGGAGAGGGAGTCACCAGCTCTGACCCCCACTGCATGGATGGCAAAGTGAAGCTGGAGCCACCTGATGAGGTAAAAATCCTGCTCAGATTTTCTTTTCATCCATATAAGCCGTGTGAAGTTTAAAATAACCACATAAACATTGTTTTTGTTTTGTTGTTTGTCTATGCTTCAGACGGAGACACTAGAGACCATTTTGGGTGTCCGAGAAAACAACTCAAGCTTCTTTCCTAAACCAGACTCCAGAGTCGGAAAAGAAATCGGAAACAAACAGGGAACTATTCCTGACAGTTTACATGGTAAGGCCACTAGCTCAACTGAATATATCATATAAACAATTGTGGTAAAACCCAAATGTATACAAGTTCATGAAACTAAAAGAAATCTGATCATCACAGGTCACATCTTTTACATTTTCGAATCTTCCTCACAGTGTCGCATTGGATTGTTTCGTCTGTAGCAGTTGTACAATTTGTGTGTTTAAAAGCTTCTTGAACCTGTTATTGTGTGTGTTTCAGAAGGGGAGAGAGGCCCCCTACCAGGTCAGCGTGGACACTATCAGAGAGCCCTGTCCATGGACGCTAAGCCCATGGGTGAAGAAATGGTGGTAAGAAGTGGACTGGCAGCAAGACGGAACGTTCCCTGTCCCGCACTGCTCAAACAAGAGAACATGGAGGCTCCTATCCGACCTGGAACTACGCCCAATGGTTTTTCTGGAGGCATGGGTGTGTGTCCACCGCGGAGCAATCCAACAAGTAATTCTAACACTCTTTCACATGCCCAGCATCATCTGAGTACCACAAAATATGCAACATGCAAATATAAGGACAAACTACTCTTCCACTGTTGGTTTTTAGAATGCTGCGTGCAGATTTTCAGAGCTTGCTTATGAAACTCGTAAATATTTTGTGTTGTTCAGGAGGTGTAGGCAGAGGGGTTCAACAGCGCCCTCCGATGGTGAGCCCAGGGGAATGGGGGATGCCCAGGTCTGGCAGCAGCCCTGTTTCAGGACCAGGACACCCAGGCATGGGTCAGCCTGGCCAAATGGGAGCACCCATGATCAGCCGCTCCAACAGTGTGCCTGGAACCACCAGATCTATGCTGCAGCAGCAACTCATGGATATGGGTACGTCATGTTATGTACAATATAAACATGTGGTGTTGCTTTTTTATTTAACTGAATAAAGTGGACTTATAATAAAGTTAGATAAAAATCTGAAATGCAATGTAAATTTTTTTGAAAAGTAGAGTTTCATCTGTTAATACGATGTTGGTGTCAGCAGATGAATACAGCTAAATGCGGCACATTTTCATGTTTGACTCCAAGGTTTCTGTTCAGAGTCCATTCTAAATTATTACAAAACTATTTTCTATGAATTGAAATTACACTTTCTAATTATATGTTACCCACTGTTTTCTCGGAAGGCCCTAATGAACCGAATGTGGGCATGAGCCCGTTCGGTGGACACGGACCCCCACCTCAGTCCCCCTCCTGGCCTGACTCTGCCATGGGAGTGGATAGACCACAGACTAATACAAACAGGTGAGCATTTTGTGGTTTATGGTTCTTGATCCTGCTATTTTTATACTTCTAGTTGAATAATAATAATCAGAGTTTATGACTGCAGTTATATGTGACAGATGAAACTTAATACTATCTGTGTCATTGGTTGGGTTAGGAACCAGTTTGTGCATCCTTTGGGGGAGCCACTGGCATCCCTGGCTAGTAGTGACAATCCAAGTGATGAAAGGGCCCTTCTGGACCAGCTGAACTGTCTGCTCAATACTACTGATGTCATGGCTCTGCAGGAAATAGATCGAGCCCTAGGCATCCCTGAAATAGTAGGACAGGTAGGAGAACAGTGTGGTTCTCATGCAGATTTCTGCTCATTCTGTTGTTGTGGTTGAATTTGTTTACGTGATCTGCTCTTTTGCACCAGGTGCAGGGACCCGAAGGCCACCAGCAGGCCCAGGATCACGGTCAAGGGCAGTGCCCTCCATCAGAGCGCTTCCCTGGTCTCGACTCCTCCATGAACATGGACCAAAAACCCATGTATGGCCAGGGCTACCCGGGGCCACCGGGGCCACCAGGGCCCCCTTCCATGGGAATGCAGCCTGGTTATGGTGGTAACACAATGCAGGGCCAGCCTCCTGGAGGCTTCAACCCTATGATGAATCAGATGGGTCAGACAAGGGGCTTCCCTGGCATGGGGGGCATGGGCAACCCCCGTGCAAACATGCCAAGACTTCGCATGATGAATCCCACCCAGCAGCTTCGACTGCAGCTACAGCAGAGGCTGCAGGGGCCACAGGTGATCACACAACATTTACCCTCAGAATGCCTTTACAGATTTCACTGTGTCGCCTCTCCTTGTTTCAGTTTACTGTAAACGTCAAAAAGCAAACCGGCACATTGAGCTGTTCTTTGTCATTTCTCTTGCAGTTTATGAATCAGTCACGACAAAGCATTAAGATGGAAAATGTCCCCGGAGAAAACCCCGCCATGCGTCCAGGCATGCAACCCAGCATGCAGCCTGCAGGAATGAGTGGGCAGGTATGTCTCACCATTTTACCTGAGTATTCTACTACTTAACTTTGTGCTTTTAATAATGACAGTCAAGTCACAACACAACCTATTAAGATGAAGCATTGTGTCTGTCTGCAGTCTGGTTTGACGACTGCACAGATGATTGCTCAGCAGCAGCAGCAGCAGCACACCATGGCGATGAGGAGGCAGAGGATGATGATGCTAATGCAGCAACAGCAGCAGCAACAGCAGCAGCAGCAGGGTCAGGCAGCAGCAGGAGGCTTCAGCCCTCCTCCTAATGTAATAGCACCTATGGACAGCCCCATGGGAGCCCCCAGCCTGAACCAGCCAGGACAGCAGGGTTTTAACTATGGAGGTAGCTATGGTGAGTGGACCGAGACAGAGCCAATTGTCTGCATCGTTTCCTCCTGCTGCAGAGACTCAGGTTTCTCACATGACTTTTGTATTTGCAGGAATGAACCAGCAAGGGGACTCAACCTTCATGGCTCCAGGGAGCAGTCCACCCAGAAATATGATGCAAGGACGAATGGGTGGTCCTCCACAGAACGCCATGATGCCAGGGATGCAAGGGAATCCTCAGGGGAATCCTCAGGGAGGACACATGTATGGAGACATGAAAGGCTGGCCACAGGGTGGCATGCCACGTAATAAGTGTGTATCACCACGTTTTCAGTCATTAGATATTCTAGGCTTGTCTAAAAACATAATATTTCTAAACACAAATGTCTTTTTATGTTTCTGGTTGTCTAGTCCATATCCACAGCAACAGTTCCCCCAGCAAAGCAATCAGGGCCATCTTGGACCCATGATGATGAACGCCTCAATGAGTGGACCTGGACCAGTCGGTGGTTCCGGTGCAGGACAGATGGCTCAGATGCCAGGACAGATGCAGGGCCAAATGGGCATGAACCCAATGGGAATGGGCAGAATGCCAATGGGACCTGATCAGGTAAGATAATCCGTTAAACGTTTTACCTTTACAACATCCTGGAGGGTTTGCCTTCGTACCCAACTCTTGTTTCTGTTTTCGCAGAAGTATTGCTGAGGGCCCCGTGGCTGACACATAATGGTGGCACAGCCGGCTGGACCATGATGGGAACGAGACACACACAAACACACACAAAGCAGGAGTGCGACAAACAAAAAGCGACATGGAAGACTCATCACAATGACTCTGCTGCAAAAGAAGAAGTCGGCCACAAGGACTTAATCTGTGCTAGTTTTCAGTTCAAGTTGAAGCCCTGTAAGCACAAAGATAGAAAGCTCTGTGTGTGGGGGGGGGGTGTCTGTGTCTGTGTGTGTGTGTGGGGGGGGGTGTTTAGGTGGCTAACTTGAAGCTGTCAGGCAGTATTCAGCATCACAGCCAGATTACAGAACAGGACTTTGGTACAACTGGCTGTGCTGCACTTTACCTGTAAGCTTCTTTTTGTGCGAGGAGGGAAAAATATGATTGATGCAATATTTTTATCATCACAGCCTTACTAGAGATTCAATGCCTTTACAAGAATTGGTGTATTCTTTTCTTTTACTTCTCCTTTAAAAGCTCTTAATTCGTTATCATTGAAAGCTATAAGCACACGGTTTACTGTAATGTTATGCAGATTTGAGCAATAATTCTTGCCTCTATGCTTTCGACTGTAACTGAGCATCATAAGCCCTGTTTAAAAAAAAAAAAAAAATGGTACTGCAGTATTAGACGTCTCAAATGTCTTCTGTAATTATACATTGTAAATATTCAACAAAAATATAACAACCATGCTTTTTAAAGGCCAATTCTTGCAAAAAATGTGAGACTTGGTTGTGTTTTTGTTT
>JAOXNZ010000166.1:23510452-23524716 GCA_028566095.1 Kryptolebias brasiliensis
AAATCATACTAATTAAATTTAAATGTACAATATGCTATTTTTGCTTAGAAAAAAAGTGTTTATGGGCATACACAAATAAGAAAGACAAATAAAAAAGAAGCAGATTAGTTACAAAAAATCGGAGAAATACGTTCACACACAGTTATTGTCCTGCAGAGACTGACCGGTTTTTGAGGTGAGATATTGCACTGACATATTTAAGGAGCAATAAGACTTGGTTTTTATGTTTTGAAGGTTTTCTGTGTTTTGATGTGGTCCTTTTAGAGCCAGGCTGGTTGTAAAGTCTGACAGCTGCTGAGAGAAAAGACCTGCAGTAATTAAACTGCAGATTTGGGATAACTAAAAGCCTGTATAACTAAAAGAAATTCAACTTCAATAAACAAATATTTTTAGTCTTGTAATAAACTCTAGATTATTGTCAGCAACCAAAGGCAAAAGAGCAATGATGTTTTTGTCCGTGTTTGTTCGTTTTTTGTGTTAGCAAAATAATTCATGAATCAATAGATGGATTTTAATCAAACAGAAAGTGATCATTGGATGAACATCCAATCCGACCGAATAACTTTTGTAGTCAGAAATTGAGTTTCAGGTGTTAAGGTTTTATGTGGTAGTAGCTGAGAGTCGCTCACACCACATACTCTGAGCGCTAACACATGACACTTAGCAAAAGTGGCAGGCCTCAGCAAATGCTAGGCCTTCATTTTTTTTCTGTTGAACAAAAAGTTGACAAAGCTTCACGAAGCTCAGCACTCTCAAGACCGCTTGCTGTTTTTCACCATTGCTCATTTCCATAAACAATGGGTACAAATTAGCTTTGTTCCTGTGACAAAATCCACAGATTTTAAATGTTGGTGTAAAATGGCCTTTAGTGAAACATGGCAGCCAGAATGCTGACTATAAAATCTCCCTCTGTTGCCGCCTCTATTATTATTATTCATCTGCAGTAAAGGGCTGTAAAACGTTCCAATTAATTGTGACACAGAAACTTCAATAAGATCAATCTGAAGAAAATAACCCTGTGAGTCATGTGAGTTTTCCTGGCTGAGGATGAGGACACTTCTGCAGAGGAGATGTCACTTAACAGCCGAGCAGGAATGCTGCTCCGGCTGCAGCCGTCAGCCACCTGCGCTCAAGAGCAGGAAGTGTGTGAGCGGTGTGTGTGTTATATGTGCCACATGATCTCATGCTGATGAGGAGACTTTGGATGGCTCCGACATTGTTCATTGTGATCTCTGAGGTGTGTGCTTGTGTGTGTGAGATGAGGCAGAGATCTCATGTTGCACATGTGGCCATTCTGGTCAGCTTACTTCACAGCTTGCACCTGTGATGAGGAAGGTGAGGTATGGAAAACAGAGCAGGACGTAGTGTGTGTTTGTGTGTGTGTGTGTGGGTGTGTGTGTGTGTGTGTGTGTGAAACAGAACTGAAAGTGTGATCTGACTTCTGAGGAACTCTTCGGGTGATTCATGCTGTTACACATGGAGCGATTCACTCCCTCTGCAGCTGTGCTGGCCACATGCGCAATATGATTTCACAACATCTTCCCTGTCCTTGGAAATTCCTTTTTTTCATGCAGACCTCCACCCCCTCCCCTTCTGTCTGTGTTCTGCGGTGTTCTCCTGAGGTAGGTGCGCAGCTTAGTGATTCTTCAACTCCCCGGATGGCTCAGTACTTCACTGAGAATTCAGCCAGGAAGGCCTGACCAGAAAGCCCTGTCAGAGTCATGTGTTTTCATCACACAGTGGGCTGTAGGTGATGGTGTTGTTGGTATCACTCAGCTTACCACTCCTTCCTTGCATGTCATCAGCCAGCTGGGAGCAGAACAGAAACCTGTCAGCCTGTGAAACACGAGTGAATCAGCGTTTCTTGGTATCAACCCCTGCTTCTTGCCCACAGTTCGTTTGTTTTTATCCGAACAGCACAACCCTTTCTCTTTCTAAGAGTGGATCCACTCAGTGAGGCGTCAGTAGGATCCCACCCAGGATGACGTGTGTGTGTGTGTGTGTTGTTGGGACCTTGATTCATCCCACAGCTGCCCGCCTGACCGACTGCAGCCCTGCAGGAGAAACATGGCCAAAGTTCGGGCCACTTGTTTACAACCAGCCGCACAGAGGGGAAAGTAAAATTGCTTTCACACTAATGATAGCGTGTTCAGTTATCCAGGTAACATGATTGTTCCGCACAGATTAGGCTCTGCTCACATAAGACTAGGCTTCTGCAAAGCTTTGTTTCTGCTTTGATGTGACTGCATGGAAGTGAACTTCAGCTCTAGATAGACTGGATGAACAGCTGAGTGTTCACCTACACAGCACAGTTCATTTTGTATAAGGGGTTAATAAAATCTTCTTATTTTGTGACCACTGAGTCATCATTCACACTATTGTTTTCTTGTTTTATTATTTTCCATACATTAATTGCAATCTACTTTAGCCGTTCATTTATTAAAACGTTCAGCTCATTCAGGAGATGGGTGCTACGACTTTTGGTTTTTGTAACGTTTAGACTTTTCAAAAAATATAACTTTACAAATATTTTCCCCAGAGATATATATTGAAATCTCATCAATTCCTTCAAAAACATTGTTCTTTTTAAAATATGTTTCAGTGTACTTGCTCTGTCTGTGTCATTTTGCCACTTTTAGCTTCTAACTAGCCTTTTAGCTAGACTTTTGCTGCTTTTAGCTACCATTCTGTTACGTTAAGCTTATAGCTAGCTTTTGCTACTTTTAGTTTCTAGCTACCAGCTTTCTACTTTAAGCTTTTAGCTAGCCATTTTCTACTTTTAGGTATTAGCTAAACCTTTGCTACTTTTAGTTAGTGTCCTTCTTCTTTTAGATACAACAACACAGTTTCAGTCATTGAGTCATTCAACACTCAGCATTCACACTGCATTTTCCCAGAAAATGCACTTTCTCAAGTTTATACTTGTCATATCATACTTTGTTTTTTTTATTTGCGTCATTCTCAGTTTTCACCAAGATGGCCAAAGCAAAATAAAGAAAGTTTAACCCTTCTGAAGCCCTTGTAACTGAAAAGAGGAAGAGATGCCCTTGTAACTTCGGGTCCATTTATACCAGAAGGCCTCTGGAGGGTTAAGAGTTAAATCTCAGTGAACTGTGGATACAGCAGAGCTGAACTGTTCTAATGCAGAAAATAGGCCTTAGCACTGACCTTATTCAGCTGATCTGCAATCAGCCATGAACACATTTTTTTGTCAGTGTTATTACAAAGTGTTGTGTTTCAGTAATCATCTTCATTCATTCAACCACAGCCAGCTATCAGATAATATGAGCTGAAGTACAGCAGGGAAAAGGACAGATACATTAGAGCAGAAAACAAAGACAACTGCTGGAGATAAGCATCCCATTAAAATTAAGATTTTTCGATTCTCCTGCTTGGTTCGCTCATTAAAAAAAGCTTTCACATCGAAAAGAGAGAATAGCGGTTTGTGGTTTTCACTTGCATCTTCCATGAAGAATCAACACTTGCTGATCACCCAAATTAACACCTTCAGCATAAGAAGAGGTAAACTGTAAACACAGCTCACACTAAACCATTTCCAGTTGATTGCAGCAATAATTTGGGATAGATTGTCCCAGTTTGTTGTTTCTAAGACGTTAAGGACTGAAGAAAAGTTCACCAGGACAGACAGTGAACACGTTTAATTCAACATGTTGTAGAACATGTGAACAAGCTTGTTCTGTTTTGCTGAGCAATGTTGATGCTGGAAAAGGTAAAAAGAAGCCTAAAGCTCCAAAACATTTCCTATGTGTCCCAAACCTGGGACAGGTGAAGAATTGAGGGTCAAACTACAGACAGGCACCGGTGAAACACTCTTTAATAAAAATCGAACAAATAATGTCATAAAGGCAGGATGGACAACGAGAATTTAAAACTAACTAAACTCAGAAAAACGTAAACTAAGACAACCCATGAGGATAACATGAAATAGGACTGAAGCAGTGACAGCATGAGGAGCTGACAACAAGACAAAGAAAAAGAAAAAGAACAATAAACAATAAGAACAAGTGTGCTGATTACTAATCCTGGGCAGATGCAACAAATTAACTGATCCTACTAAATAAAACAGGAAGTAAAGGTGACAACAGAACAGACAGTAACAAACAGTAAAATCTAAACTTAAACCTGTGACACAATTTAATTGAAAACATCAAACACCAGCATGCTTGTAGTTTTTTTAAAACCAGAGGGTTTAGTTTTAGTTTATAGCTCCAGCAACATTAAAGGGACCCCTGGCTGGTAGCCTGGTTTTATCTGAGATTTATGCAGGATTCTGATTTGCAGTACTTGAGCAGATGCAACATTTTATTTTGCTTTATGACAAATGTCTTCTTGTGTTTCTGTAAGACTCTTATTGTTCTACCTGTCAGTCCCAGACCTCCCCTGCCTCTCTGACTCCTCAGCCTTACAACACAAGTAAGGTATAATCTCCATCTAAATACATTATTGTTGAATATGATGAATTTCTTTGACAATAGGACATCAGTGTTTCTTCATAAAATATATCTTCCATATAGAAGTCTAGGGCTTCCAGTTCTTGGGTAAAATGTCACATTTTAATGTTACCTTCAATTTATTTTACACTTCTAAAAGTTGTTGATGTCTTTGTTATTGGTGTGATAGTAAAGCAACTGTATTGTACTTTAAAAGCAGGTTAAGGTAATGAATGGACATTTTGTCTCCGAGGGTTCAGTGTTGTGTAAGAGGAATTCTTAGAAAACTAATTAATAGCAAGAAACTCAAACATTTCTTTATCGTCTTGAAAATTCAAGCCTTGTTAGTGTCTTTATGTCGTATATAAAACCTGAACCAGTTATTCTCTTGGGTGAAAAACACTGGAACTGTTCATTTTGTGTGAGGCGAAAAAGGCGCCTCGACAAGTCATGAACAAGGAATGATGAATACAGTAGAAAGGCAACAAAAAAGGATTTATTACTGATTTATTTGAAATATACTGATATGTAGTTTTCAGTGTTTTGAGCAAAAAGGGTTTTTACCCACAAATGCAAAGAAACTGAAAGTGAAACAAGCCATTTATCAAGTACTTACCGTTCTGAAGCCTCTGCTTGTCAGGACATGAGCTGATATCAAATGTTTCTTTGGTAACAACAACCAGCAACAAGTGTCTCCTTAGATCTGTAAGTTTCCACCATCAAGTCAAAAGTTCATTTGTTTCTTTCAAAAGTTAACATGAACTGTGTATTGTTTTAAATCTTAATCATCATAATTGCACTGATTATTGGCTCCAAATGGTTGTGTCCGTGTGTGTGCATGTCAGTCTGTTAGCAAGAAACCTCATGGACCATTAGATGTGTTTCAATGAAACTTTCAGAAAGCAATAACTCTGATTACACTTTGGAGTCAACGTGATTCAAAACAGCTGCCACAGCTAACCCAGCTTAGAAAATGTAAAGCTTTTAGCTAACATTTGCTGTGGTAGTAGCTGACAGTCATCTCCAACACACACTCCAACCGCTGACAGATCACACAAGCTCTTCGCTACAGCCAACTGACCTTAATAAACATAAATCAATACAACTCAGTCAATTTTACAGATACTGAGCTAACATTTAATGTGGTAGTAGCTAAGAGTCATCCTCAACAGACTCTCTGAACATTAACAGATTCTTGTTATTGAAGAAGACTGAGCATAAAGTTCAACCAAAATGGCTAAAATTATCTTTAGTTCAAAACTCAAGGAGTGCTAGTTTTCAATTGTTAAATTAGGAGTCTCCTTGTAAACACCGTCATGTTTGATCAGTTAGTTTGATAAAATAACCTATAAAAATCTGTAATGAATCTGCAAGTTGGATAAAGATATAAAAAGTACCCATCAAGAGCTATATCTTCAGTTCCTAATCCCCCTCTCCATCCACCCACACACACACACAAGCATCTCTTATCCCTCCTTGGCGCCAAAAGAGTCAGCAGGAGAACGTGAAAGAAAGAAGAATGGGCCTTCGAAGGGCGAGGGAAGCGAGTTGAGCTGAAGAACGAGTGAGCGAGCTAGAGAATGAGAAAATGAGAAGGAGAGACAGCATTGATGCTATTCTTCAGGGCCTTAAAGACATGTTTCCCTCAGATGTTGGCTCTTCTTCAGATGCTAATGGTTCACTCTTATTCCCAAGCTGTGCCTTAGCATAACAATGCAGAGCAAGTGAAAGAGCTAAACCTCTGCTTTCTTTAAGAAGCCAAAGCTGGGGCTTTTCTCGTGGAGTAATGCCCCCCACCCCCTCCCTTTGTGCTTTAAGTGAAAGGGCTGTGCAACGCAAAGGCAAGGTGATCACAGAGTTTACTGAAAGTGAGACTGAAACAACACATGGGCCTGCACGAAAAAAAGAAGAAAAAAAATTGCATCAGTGAAGTCATTGAAAGCCGGGAGAAATGACCAAATATAGAGCTGGGAGCTGTCTGGCCCTGAGCCAGATTATACTCACTCACTGGAGAATGATGACAGCAGGCATTTTGAATATTATCAGTTTTTGCTTTTAAAGCTGGGCTGAATTATGTCTGTTGGAGGACTCCGACCCAAATGTTATGACTCTGTGTCCCGTGCTGACTCCGGGAAGACTGAGTCCCATCTGAGAAGCAGTTGGGAGCTTGTAGGGTTTTTGGATGAACCGCGTCCTGACCTTGGTGAAGCCATGGCAAATGGCCCCGATAACCTCTGACAACAAACACAGAGCATTTGTTTTCTTCTTCCCCGTGCTTTATCGTTTACTGCAGAAAAATGACTAAGATTCTAGATTAAGGACGTGCAGGCACGGAGACATGGTGGCTTGAACTTATCCGTGTTTTTGCACAATGTTCCTAATTATCTGATATCATCCACTGTTCTGCCTTCATGCAAAAAGGGTATCTCTTAGAATTTGGGGAAATCTCAAAGGAAGAGCTTTCAGATGTGGTTTTGAGACTGGCTGACATTTGATGATCTCGTGCTCACAGATAAAATGTAAAAAAAATGTGTCACGTTGGCATTCAAAAAATACTTTTATTGCATGAGAAGTCAATGTTTGTAAAAACATCTTGTGAGGTAGGATTTTTCTCCATGTAGATAAAGACCTAGCATTCCTTGAAGGAATGTGTATTGCCCACTGCCTGTCATACCAGAATTTTAAAAATGTATGACAAGATGGGATGTAGTTATGACCAATTTGGTAAACCATGATAAATGACCTTGTGAAACTTCTCATGCAATACTGTGAGATGTTGCATGATCTGCTAATGTTCAGAGTATATACTGAGGATGACACTCAGCTACTACCAGGCCAAGTTTTAGCTCAATATCTTAAAAATTAACTGAGATATAGCCATTTTTATGTAGAATACTGTTGATAGCTTGAATTGGGTTGACTCCAAAGGTTAATAAGTTATAGATGTACAAGCAATGATTACTTTTTGAGAGTTTAACTAAAATATGTCTAGCTGTTCTTGAGATATTTTGCGAACAAACAAACAGGACTAAAGTTAATAGTAAATGACAATGGTTTAAACATAGATACTGCATATTGTGTGGCGCTTGAAGTATATATTGGGAATGACTACCATCTAATACCACACCAAGATTTAGCTTAATATCTATAGAATTGACTGCGTTAGAGTCATTTTTGTGTTTACTACTGTTGATTAGCTGTGAGAACCATCTTAAATTGAACTGACGCCAAATGTTGATCAGTTGTAAATGTCATACAATGATTACTTTCTCAGAATTTCATTAAAACCCGTTCAGTGGTTCATTAGAGTTTGCTAACAGGCAGACAAATAAACACTGACACACACACACAAGGAAAAACATTATTGCCTCTAGCCTTTGGCGACGGGCAATAAAAAATTAGTGCATTTATGTAAACATGCTCCCCAGTGATCAGGCTTTAACCCAAAGGGACCTTTGATGTCAGCCGTCTTTTCCCCTCCATCTTTTTATGCAGATGAGCAGTTGGTCCAGGTGCAACACAGAGAGGAAGTTAGCACCTCCTCTGCACAGTGACACACTCCATTTACATGCAAAACACTGGGCGAAGTCAGAAAATGTGTGAACACAGGTGTGTGTGTGGGAGCAGCACGTCGGTGGGGATGTTGTTATTGGAGCCACTAATCTGTTTGTCCTGACGTCCTCTGTGTTTGCTCTGATGCTGCTGCTGAATGGCAGTGTTGTGTAATTAGACGCTTTGTGGAAACACACGTTGGTTTTCTGTTGTTGGAGGCTGCAAGGGGAACAGAACAAAAACACACACAGGCTGCATTTGCTTTTCTGTGCCCTCTTATTTTATACGTGTGTAGGTTGAGAGGAAGTCGGCGGTGGCACCCAGAGTCATTTGAAGCGAAGAGCCTGGCGCCACTGCATGGGGAACATCACTCCCTGGTGCCAGGCTCGTTTTTATAAAGACTCAGTAAACGACACACAGCTGGCGGCACAGAGACAGCTGTCACTGCCGTCACTACGCCCTAATCTGTCTCTCCTCTTTTTCCCTTTTCTCTCACACTCTGGTGTTCAGCTGGGCTGCCTCCCTTTCCTTCTCCCTCCTCCTCCTCCCTCCCTTCAGGGTCCAGACTTTGTGGAGCCGAAGCTGTAAAAAAATGCACTTCCTGGAGCTGGTGCTTACTTCCTTTTCTTTTTGTGGGACTTCCTGTCGCTGCCTCTGTGATCAAGCTGGTCAGAGCTGACTCTCTGGGAGAGACTTCCTGATGCACAGACAGCTGGGGAGATAATTCTCTGCTTTCTGCTTTTGTCAGGATTTTTTCTACCCCCCTCTCTGAGTCTCCAGTGGTTATTTCCCCCTCTTTTCTGTGCTGTTTTTCCATTTTGCTCTGCTGCGCTGCAAGTTTATTTTGATACGATGCAAAGCGAATCTGATTCCCCCTCCCGGAGGCAGATCATCTTCCTATGAAGGACAGCATCACAAGAAAAGAAAACGAGCCTAGCAGACATCATACCAAAGCAAGGCACAAAAGCGCAGTTCATACCTGCTGATGCGAATAAAATATCTGATAATAAATCGCCTGGCTGTCTCATCCATAACAACTGATGTCCACCTCATCCTCCCCTCTGGCTCAGAGGGGAGGAATGCAGTGGGTGTGTGGGCCCATTTAGTAAGCAGGGACTGGTTCTGGAGGGTACGCCTAGCCCAGAAACAGGCTTCTGTGACGATGCAGTCAGGACGGAGCACAGCCTGCCTGGGTGATCAAACACAGGCCTGCAGAGAGATACAAAATGAACACAAGCAGGAGATCCTTTGATTCTCTTAGCATACACCACGTTGCAACTTATGACCCGTTATTAATGTTATCACTGCTGGTGCTGCAACATTTTGACAGTTTGGCCAAAATAAGAGCTAACACACTCCCTGCTGCCTCTGCCTGGCCAGCACATGCTCACCTTCTGCTGCCTTCTTTCTGTGTGTCCATCTGGACACCTTGGTGACAGCAGGGTGGCAGGTCTGGGGTCAGGCCAGAGGAGAGAGAGGGCAGCGAGGAGCAGGACTGGCCTGGAGGTAAAGAGTCAGTTCCTGGGGTGCTGATAAATCTGAACCAAAGGTGTTTAAATCCCGTTAGGACACTTCAGCATCCCTGAGCACAAAGAACAAACTGCCAGAGTCTTGCAAAGGGTTTTCACACAGCTGCTGTCACACGTTTGAGGATCTATCAGGGGACAACCTGGCAGGGGCAATAAATAGTTGGACTGGATCATTTGTGTTGTTTCACCTGAACACTCAATCTATTATCAAACAAGCCCAAGGGAGACCCTTAAGTTTGTGTCTGCCAAAAGTTTATATAGCCTTGGTTAGCAGGTATAAAGATACCATCAACATGTCTACAATCTCAACTATGCAAACAGAGCTAAAAATGCAGCAAAGGCTGATGTGAGCGATGGCAGAAGTTTGTGGCTGTTTCACTTTCCACTTTCATCCAAACCTGACGACAATCCATTATAATGAAACTGGTGTTGTTTTGGGGGGATCATCCCTGAGGAAGGAGACAGATCTGGATGGAGGCTCCTTCTCAGGAGAAACCCTGAGGTTGGGGCACCTTGATTTTCACAAAACACAGAGTTTCTCTTCCATTGGACCTGGTCTATGATGCTTATTTTGACCAGCATGAGGGCCAAGTGAGGTAGGAACAGTAGTTACATTTTTATTTACTTGAATAAATAAATGAAAACATTAAAATTGTATTACAGGTTTCCAAATAGAGACTGTAAAGTACTACATGTGAGATGAATATAATGGGATTTAAACAGACAGAAGTGAAAATAAAAATAATATTACTGCAGCTATCACACCTTTTTATGTGTAGGGAAGCCATATTGGATTTTGAGGTCAGGAACCTTCGACTCCAGTTTATTCTTCTGACTTGGAACTCAAGTCAGGAGCATCAAAGTAAGCATATAAATGTTGTTTTTTCACATTCGTAAAAGTTTTTTTTTTATTCAATTGTTTCTTATCACCTTTTTCACACATCTTCTACATGTGAATCAAATGTGCTGCTGTAGGCACTGGTGGCCCTCAGGAGCTTCACATGGCAGCAGACTGAGGACAGAAGCAGGAAGAGGTGACATCTGAAACAACAAATGCTGCAACAGTGTGTTTGTTATCCCTTCGAGCTGGTGAAAGTGTGAACATTGTAACAGCAGGCCATCACAAAACTATTTGTCTACTAATAGAATCTACTATCTCTACTCATGATGAAATATATAATTGCATTACATCATGTCCTGAAACTCAAGGGGAAAATCAACTATTTTATTTTTTTAATCATCTGTTCGACATAGACTTTACAAATATATAGGTTAACAACAGTTATGGCATGTTCTGACAGAGTATATCAGGTTGCAAGTTTGTCTAAAAATCTGTTAAAAATGGTAAAAATTCCTTTGACTTTATTTGGCTGTGTCTCAACAATCGCAACTATTGCTGAAATCTTTTTTTTTTTTTACCTTTTTTAGTTTTATTTATATACAATGAATCCAAAGACGTCGAAGGTATTAAACAGCTTAGCTGAGAATACTTCTTCATATAAAAGGAGATGCTTTAGAAGAGCTCAGGGATGAATGTGTAATGAGCTCGAAATAACCTAAACCCTTTTTTCTCTCTTTTTTTTTTCCCTCTCCCCTCTGTGTCCTCCCTCCTCCCCTCCCTGTCCTTTTTTTCTCCTCTTTTGGGAAACATGCCTTTCCCAGCTGCACAGCCCCCACAGCACGAGGCCAGGCCAGGAGCACAGCTGGCCAGACTTGGTGGAGCCAGTCGACAGGCGCATGGAGCGCAGCCCGCCCAGGGCCCGCTTCCTCCGCAAACATGCCCAGGTGTGGGGCCTCTGAGCTGGGCTTCTGATCTCCACCAAACACCACTGTGTGTGTGTGTGTGTGTGTTGGTGTGGGTGTGTGTGGCTGGGATGAGGGATCAAGAAGGCAAAATGGGGGGAGGATGAGGAGGGAGTTGTCATGGAGTAGAGGGGGCTGGGGGTGTCCCTGCTGAAGCTGTGTCAACATTGTGTGTTAAAGTGTGATTGTGTGCATCTGTATCTGCGTGTGTTTGTGTTTCGGGAAGTGAGGGGTCACCCCTGGGGGAGACAGTGGGCAACAACAATTACTGCGGCATTGTAGCTAAATTGTGTCTGAATTGTTCGGCCCTGCCCACAACCAGCCGGTGCCAAGGGAGAAAAGCACAGAGTGGGAACGTAATTACTGTGCAGTGGCTTGTTTGAGAGAAGCAGCACCGCTTATTAGCATATAACAGAAAACAAATGATCACCTGCAGCCCGAGGGGACACTCATAGGCTTTCTGAAGAATGTCATTCTATGTCGATGACTGATTACTTTCTGTACTTATGAAAGAATAAAAGATCTAGCTTTGCTTAAAGGAGTGCATATTTTCTGCCACTTTTTATACCACAGTTTTATACTATGATTACAAGCTGAGAAATGAAGGCGTTGGTCAAACCTTGATAATAACGTTATGTTTCGTCTCATGTGATATTGAGATATCTCATGTGATGTGTTAGCTCTCAGATTATGTGTTGTAAATGACTCTCAGCTACTAGCACATCGAATTTTAGCTCAATATCAGCAGAATTGATTGAGTTATAGCTATTTTTGTGTTAGCTAATATGGATTAGCTGCAGCAGCCATATTGTATTGGATTGACTCCAATGGTTAATCAGTTGTAGATGTATATCCATTGA
Organism: Kryptolebias brasiliensis; assembly: GCA_028566095.1. Classification (NCBI taxonomy): domain Eukaryota; kingdom Metazoa; phylum Chordata; class Actinopteri; order Cyprinodontiformes; family Rivulidae; genus Kryptolebias; species Kryptolebias brasiliensis. The sequence goes on from JAOXNZ010000166.1 coordinate 23,522,648, forward strand.
TTATTTTCTGAAAGTTTCAATAAAATCAGTTCAGTGGTTCATGAGATATTTTGCTAACAGACAGACAGGATTGTCTGCAATGAACTTATAAAAAAATTTTAAATGAAGATCTTGTATGATCTTATGCGATCAGAAAATGTGCTGGGGATCAGTCTCAGCTACTACGACACCAAATTTTATGTAAATACTTGTAATTTTGACTGAGTTATAGCCATTTTTGTGTTTTTCTAAGGTCAGTTGGCTGTGGCAACCATCTTGAATTGGACTGACTTCAAAAGTGAAATATTTATAGATGTTATAGATTTATAGATATTTATAGACATCCAATCATTACTTTCTGCAAGTTTTATTAAAACTTGTTTAGTGGTTCATGAGATATTCTGGCAACAGACAGACACACACCAGTACACACACACACTGGAAAGAACACTTTAGTAATAAACCAGCAACACTTGTTAACTAAAACTGCAAAACAACTTTAAAAACTATTTTTAATATCAGCTGGAGTTGCTGATTCATTTTCCCCTTTCAGCTTTTGGTCATTTGAACACCAATCTGGCTGGTGAAGTGGTATCATCATATAGTCCTCCCACGTGTTTTCCTCCACATCTGAGTGCTTTCCGTTGACTCCAAATTCCTGCTTTTTACCTGTTGAGCTGTGCTCCTAACACACTTAAACAGAAACACACTCCTGAGCACATTCGGCTCGGGCCACAGTGCTCGCCTGAGTAACTTGCTCATAATTCACTTCATAAATCATGGCGCGAATGTACGCTTAAACGATTTCAGATTGCATCGTAACAGTAACATTACCTGGGGCTGATCTGAAATGCACCCACCCACCAGCCCAGCAGCACCAACTTTCCACCCCTCCTTTACTTGTTACAGCTGATGCTGACCTCTTGCTGGCCTGACTGACATCCAAGTTAAGCACTTAGGTTTATAAGCAGATTCCAGCACGCCTTCGTATGCGTGCACACGTGGGAAAAGTGCTCACATCCAGCACCAGCTGAAACCCAGTGTAACAGGAGGCATATGAGCAGGGGTCAGATCAGATAAGGTGAGGTCAGACAGACTCAGATAAGCTCTTTGAACTCTATCTGCAGCTTCAGGGAGACGTTCTCCCCTGCAGCCGTTTCACATGATGACTGCGAGCCAGGCGACGGCTGCTGGCCTGTTTGTGGCCGAGCCCTGCTACTAATTAACTGGGAGAGCCAGAGCTGTCTGACTGACTGCCTTGTCTCCAGCGGTCCCCCCCCTCCTCCTCAGCATTGCTCATGCATGCATGCTAACTGACACTCATTTAAATACACACATAGACACAGAGACGCCTAGCTGTCTTGGACCCCCAAGAGGATCTCAGATGGTGTAGGTGGCCCTCTTGTGGTACAAAATTTAGTTTATTAAATGATAACAGGAAAGTAATGAATCTTTTAGTTGTTGGCATGTCTGTCCAATATGCAAAAGTCAAATTAGAATTGATCAGTGTTTGAAAGGTTTATTAAAATATTCAGTTGCTGCTATTAGGAAACACTTCATTATAAAAATGAAGTATGCAGTGGTGGTGCAGGAGCTAAGAGTTATATTCAGAATATACAATCTGTAACACCTAAACACAATAAACAACATGTAGGTCATGCTGTAAGGAGATCTGTTGTCATTGCACCCTGTGTTTATTACTTGATAATCTTTTGTTTTGTCAGGCTAAAAGTTGGGGAGAACTGATGATGATGAAAGAGATTGAGGGAAGTGATGAAGACAACGAACCTCATTAGCAGATTCTGATTTGAGCTGCTAAATGCAACATCTGCAACGAAGGAGAAATTGAATCTCCTTCAAAATCTGACCCTTTTTTAAAATTAAATAATAAAACAAATACATTTAAATACATTTTGTGGTGTGTTCATTTTATTGAGTCATGTGCTTTCAGTATTTTGCCTTAATCATAATAATTTCAATATAATCGTCCATCCATCCATTTTCTTTACCCGCTTTCTCCATTCTGGGTCGCGGGGAGCCGGTGCCTATCTCCAGCAGTCACTGTGTGAGAGGCGGGGGACACCCTGGAC
>JAOXNZ010000166.1:23550409-23560562 GCA_028566095.1 Kryptolebias brasiliensis
GTGTACAGGAACATCTGTACCGAGTATGGACTGGAAGTCCCACAGTCAAAGTGAGAGACTCCACCTAAGGTGGTGGAGAATGGCAGGGGTAAGATACTGTGGGACTTCCAGACTGACAAAATATATTATAATACTAGACCAAGTGTCCTTGCGTTCTCTTGTTGTTGGGAATTGAAGTCAGTGGGACCTGGTTTATGAGAGCTACCATGCTGTTCTTTTGGGATCCCATATGGAATCCAGTATTATAATACTGTATATGTTGATGATCAAGACGTACAAAACAGGGGATGGATAACCAACCAGACGTTATGATGGCTGAAAAAACACAGAAGAACGCACCAGTGATAGCAGTGCTCAAAGTGGGTTGGTACTCACCGTCACTGAGTAGCGGTACTTCTAAATTGTCATCCACAGTGTACCACCACTCCTCATAAACTTTCCAGTATGCAGGTTTCAGTTTCAACAACTGGAAGCTAAAGAGGGTTGGGTACTGGTACATTGTCTCCCCCATCTTCAAACACTAAGTGATAAATGTAGCAATCTGAAGTGACTGAAACATCAATAAGAAGGAACATGGCAAGCTTGAGAAATACCAAGGGCTGAAAGAGGAAATAAAGAAGTTGTGGCGAGTCAAGGCCTCAGTGGTACCAGTGGCCATCAGAGGACTCGCTGCTGTGACCCCAAACTGGAAGAGTGGCTCCAACAGATCCCAGGAACAACCTCAGAGATCTGTGTCCAGAAGAGCGCAGTCCTAGGAACAGCTAAGATACTGAAGAGAACCCTCAAGCTCCCAGGCCTCTGGTAGAGGACCTGAGCTGCAAGGGAAAAGTGCAAAATGCCCATTTGTAGAGAAAAGGATGAGCTCTGTGTATTATTTATATAAAGTCAGCTTAAACAGTTCAACATTATAGTAAAATGTAATTAATCTAAGTTAAACCTGGATGATCAGAAAGTGTACAATGCTAAAATGTGAAGCACTGATAAATTGTAATGTATGTATATGCTGCTGATATACCTAATATGGCTTTCACATATGTTTTTAGCTTTACCTGTATGCATATCAGTGTGATTGTTGTTCCTGGTGTCATTTGTGCAAGAGCTTTGAAAACTGATAGCAAATGTAGAGGCTGTAGCAAAATAAAGACAAAGACACAGTTGTTTTGTTGTATTTCATCATTTATTGCAGAGCCTTTAGACAGAAACTTTTTCATTTTTTATTCAGACTTACAATGACAAAAAACAAAAAGCTCAGCAATTGAATTTGAAATCTTCACAGAGGGATCTTTGGTGAAGCCTCTGTTCTTCTAATTGCACCATTCAAAGTTGTGGGACTTTCATGAATAAATGATTACATCAGCTCAGGATATGAAGCCCAGTGCTGGAAAACAATGGGTGCTCATCACACACTCATGAACTATTTAAATTTTCAGCGGGACAGTGTGATATGATAATGACAGTAGTGATGAAGTAAATTAGATGAGAATGCATTAGAGAATGGTAGAAAAATGTGTGCTAGGTATTATTGTTGGGATGTAATAAAATAGGCAACAACAGTTCAGCCGCATTGTAATTAGTCCAGAAAGATGTCCTCTGGACATCCGTTTAGTCCTCTGATTAGTGTCTGTTTTGTGTGTTTGGGCATTTTTCAAAAACAGTCACTGAGATTTATTGTGTGTTTAAGCCTATGTAAGCTTAGTAAGATGCACAGATGGGTGTAATGCAGCTGTATGCCTGAAGCAGTGTCTTCAGAGCTTAGAAGGATACCTGCTGTAACCCCACTGCTGTTTTTCAGGAGAAGTGTTTTCTAGTTTGAGGACTTCTCCCATCTTTAGATCTGTCAGTTCTGTGTCCTTGAGTCCTTACATTGTTAGCTTCAGGGTCTTCTCCTCTGTTTCTCCACCTCGTTTTTTTTTTGTTTTTTTTTTCTCCAGCTCTGTTTCTCATCGCAACGTAGTCATGGTGACATACACATTCAACCAGGGATTCACAGAATGAACAGAGGGCGGGCTGCAGGGGATATGTGACTGCATGATGGTGTTGCTGAAGAGAAGTCAGCCTTGAACCGACTGACCCATAGCGCAAAAATAATAGGAGCAAAACTCTCAAAAATGAAGAGCTGGTGAAAAGAAGACACATTGAGGTGGTCTGCCTCATTTGCACTGAGTCCTCCCCTCTTCAAGCAGCCAGCTGACAGGGGATATTTTTATCAGCCTGGCACACGGTGCAGAATAGGAACAAATTCATTTGTAACAATGTACTCCCAGCCAAGGACAAAATCTCAGCGTGATAGACTGTAGCTCTCTTTCTCCACTATCAAAAAAAAAAATCAGTCATTTTTATTCATGCACCTGCCCTGGCATTATCATGCAAGAGCTGTTCACAAGGCCTTTGCCACTTTGTATTCAACGAAGCAGAAAACTGAAAAGCAAAATGTGTTCCCCAAGGTCCAAGACCCTACCTGTGACTTTAAAGTGTGGATATTTTCTTCTGTTAGATATTTGGTTTTCTCAGCATCTTGCTTTTGTGTGTGTTTTTGTCTCTTTTATCAGTGTGTTTTATTTTTTTCTCTCTGTTCATTGAATCTCGTCAGTTTGAAAGTTGCATAAGGAAAGTTTTTCTGTTCATACACTGATTTGATGAACAATGCATCTGTTGATCTGCACTAAACCAAATTAGAAGTCAGCAAGAAGATAGAGCTTTGAGTGTGCGTGAGAGAGGCAGTGAGAGCATGAATAAACCATGTGCTTAAGTGGTGTCACTGGGCTGCTGTGTTGGCATGTCGGTATAGCCGGAAAAACATGGCTATCTCTGGGGTATTGTCTGTAGACCAGCATGTAAGAGCTGCTAAATGGTTTTTATATCTATATATTTTGTGCATGTATTGGGAAAAAAAATGAGCTGGTTTACAGAATTAAAAATTCTGCTTTAACACGAGTATTAGAAAATCTTAATCCATTATTATTAAAGGCTCATGGTTCTAAATTGGCTTTGCTTAATTTTCTTTATCCTCAAATGCCATGCCAATCTTTAGCTCTGAATGGTTTTGTTCTGCCTAAGCGTGAAAAATTCATGACCAGAAAAACAAAATGTTTAATTTTCTTAAAACAGCACGGTTTCCTCTCTTTGCAATGACACAAATTGTCTGGTGTGCCAAGCTGACAAACAAAAGATCCACAGCCGACATTTTAATTGAAAACACTGAGAGGAGGTGGACAATTAATCTCTTTATCTCTTACTTTTCAAATTTCCACGGAGAAACTCTTGAAAATGCTGATTATAGATAAGGGTCTTATTGATTAGATGGGCTGGGAGGAGAGGCAAAGAGGTGCAGAAGTTCCCCATCACTAATCTTTCTGGCTGTGACTGCATCTAAATAACCTGCAGAGAGGGATAAACAGGCGCATCCATCATGGGATAGCTTCTGCAGACAGAGATGGATGTCTCCACCTTCTGCCACCCTCCGCCGCACCTCTCCCTCCTGGTCAGGAATAAGAAGTGACACCGACACTCAGGAGAAATGCCAAGCTGAAACTGTGCGAGAAAATGCTGTCTTGCTCTACTTTGCTGGAAAGACTGTGCAAGTGTGAGCTTTTAAAATGGTCCCATCCTCCAGCCACTTGTCTGTTTGAATTTGTAGGATTATCTGTCTTGATAGATCCTGTTTGTTTTGTCACTGAAGGAAATTGTTTTTGCAAATTTGTGAGTGTGTGCGTGCCCAAGTGTGTGAAGTGTACTTTTGTGTTTGTGCCTTTTTCTTTTCCTCTATCCGCATGCTCCTGCTCTGTGAGCCAAATCCCCTATGCTGCCTGAACCCAGTGAGCAGGCGTGCCCATGCCAGCTCTCTCCTGAGGTGCCAGCCTGACAGAGATGGTGTGTGCCTTCCCTCCTCAACCCTGTGGCGTTAAGATTGATCCTTCGTTCCCTCCCATTCCTTTCTCTCCCACTCCTTCTGTGTGCCTCTGCTTTAATGAGACTGTGAATAGGTGAAGCTCACAGGCTCCAACAGATGGCCGGAGCTGCCCTGGTTCAGTGTCTGCGCACACATATGCACTCACACACACACACACACACACACACACACACTTCTGCATGTTTGTTCATGAATGAGAGCCTAAAGAGAGGAAGAGGCAGAGGAAAATGTGACATGGAGGCAAAAAGAAAACAGGAAGCAACACAGAAAAAAGGCAAAAACTAAAGGAAACCGTTGACTAATAACATGCAAGGAGGCAGTGGAAAAGGAGACGGAGTGCTCAAGTAACAGCAAGAATCTGCTAAAAGAGTAGGGGACAAAAACACTGCTGAAAAGGGAGTGAGTGCAAAATTGAATTGTAGATTAAGGGAGCCTCTCTCCTCCCTCTTTCCCTCCCTCTTTTATTTATCTCATGTGAAACCACGCCTCCCTCCTTTCACTTGTCAGTGCATCCATAACAGTGAGCTGTCTGCACCGGGCTGTGTGGGGGGTGAGACGAGCTCTTCACTTTGCCAGCACAGCCGACCGGATCTGAACAGACCAGACGGGACTGGATGGTGGCAGACTGGCCAAACAGGTGTGTGGATTTGTATTTGTGCATTATTGTCTGTTTGGAATGCATGACAGAAGGCAGCATGTGTATCCCCCTGCAAGCAGTAGCTCGTTCCTTCGCAGGACTTGCTTGAAGAGTAGCGTATGTAGAAGATATGGTGCTGGAGCTTTGCCCTAGTTTACACTTGAATGCTCTGATCCATTCTGCTCGCCTCTGAGATTTATGCATGCCACTAACGGCACTGCTCATTGGGCTAAGAGAGATCATACCTCTCATTTAATGGATGCTCCAGAGTATCTGGCTTTGAGTCAGAGCAGTGAGCTGACAGGCTGTAGTTTATTGGATGGAAAAAGTTGGTACTTTTTAGGAAAGACACTGTCAAAATGTGTTGTGTCTTTGATAGTTTTTTGTTATAAGTGGTGTTCATACTTTATAAATATTATAGTGTTGTTGAAAGGTAGTTTATACAAATATGAGTTTGTGAGAATCCACTTTATTCAGTTAGGCAAGTCAGTATCATTTTTTAATTGTTAAAATATTTATAACGTTATTCAGTTGTCCGTTTCCTCCTGTTTTACATTCTGCAGTGTTGTGCAAAATCTAACATTCATTGAGCCCTTATTGCTTTATACTTAACCTCATAATTCTTCTTGTTATTTCATAGTCTGGAAGTTTAAAATTAGAGTAAAATGAACAAAAGTAAAAATATAACATCTCCCTAAGGCATGATCTGTGCAGTTTTGGATTGGTTGCCTATAGGGAAACCTTTTTATAGAGACCGATTAGGTATCCAGTAGTCAGCGTTCATTCATGAGTCGCCATTTCAACAGTTGCAGCTGCTCCCACCCTCCCAAAGTCTGCACAGGGCTGGTCTCTGTGAATGTACTCACTATCAGTGTTTTGTCAATATCTTCATGGGTCAAAAGGCTGTGTCATCACCAAGCGGTGGCGATTAAGAGCAGTGGGGTGGAGGGGTGTGTGAGGACTGACCAAACAGTTAAAATATTTATGACAGAAAGCTGAACGTTCCTGAATGCTGCTTCTAGCAATCTTGGAGGATGGATGAACGAATGCAAAGATGGAGGGATGGATGGAAAGTGACGAAGCTTCGGGGATCTGTTCTTTAGGCATTCATTATTTATTACAACACGCTCATGGAAGCTCTAACCCCACATCAACTGGCCTCTTTTCTCACTGAGTTTCCAGTGGACCAAAGGAGGATGCTCCTACTTAGTCTACCTGTAAGCTAGTCCCCAGGCATGTTGAAACTGCAACTGCATGCTGCACTCTGCTCCCAGATGTACATTATGTTCATATTTTTGCCTACACACACTCCAGTTGTAATTGCTCGGTTACCCTTGACAGTTTTGAGGAAAATCTATTAAAATCACAGTTACTGACTTGCACTGAATTAGTTGCAGATATGCAACAAATGCGCTCACGCTGTGAAACGCTGTTCCCATGCATACCACTTGCACAGAAATCCATTTACAATTCAACAATTTTTTCCATTTTTTCTCTCTTTGTTCAACAATTGTTTTTCTGAGACACAGAAACTAGAAGGATGGTGACCTTGAGACCTGTTGACGTTTGTTGCAGTCGTGTTGAGAATACACACAAGGCCATGTGGGACCTTGGGTGAAAATGAGGCTCTTGACATGCTGTTTGTAAAAATGGCCTAAAATGAGCAAGAGGGCCGGTCAATGCAGTCGAAGGGAGACATGCATGAATATGTATTGTATGCTAATGCTGCACGCCGTGGCTGTTGACTCAAGCTGTTGTTGAAAACAGAGAACATGTTCGCCAATCTGCAGACTCAAAGTGCCGCAGACAAACCTGTTGTCAGTGCAACCTCCTCCCTCAGCCCTGGGGGTCCGTGTGGTGGCAAATACCAGCAACCAAGGTGACACTTCTCAGCAGTCCCTGCAGACCTGCAGGATGCTCAGGCAGCGCTGATGTCTGCTCGTTTTACAGCCACCTTGACCTTTTATTGTCACATAAAGGTTTCATTTAGCTTAAATTAGAGGTATCTACAATTTTTCTCTACCTGCTCAATGTCCTGCCTCAATACATGATCAAACTGCACTTTCTAAACCGTATGGCATTTTACTGGTAAAACTTTTCCAATTTTACCTACTGTTTTCTGTCCTGTAGATCTATTTCTGTCATTAGCTGTAGAATAACATCTCGTTAACTAAAAAGTGAATGATGGAGATGCAGATGAGAGATTGCACTAATATATATTCAGATAGCATACTAATTTAAACTTTAATTAGGAGAAATCCAGCGTAAATATTGAGTCAAAGCTATTGTTGCATTACTTGTTCCAGACAGACCTTTTAGATTAAAAGCCTATCGTTTCTTGAAGGAATGCATACTCCTTCATGGTAGAGTTGGAAATTATGTTTTGTTCAACTTAATGTGAAATTGTGAAATCTAAGGAGATGTGTTATTACTCAAAGTATGTGTTGCTAACGAGTCTAAGCTACTACCACATCAAACATCAGCATTTATAAACTTGACTAAGTTATTCATTTTTGTGTTGGGTAAGGTCGATTAGCTGTGGCAGCCATCTAGAATTTGGTGAGTTGTAAGTTAGTGAGTTGTGGGTGTACATCCAATAATTGCTTTCTGAGAGTTTCATTAAAATATGGCCAGTGGTATGAGATATTTTTCAAACATGACAGACAAATGAACATACATACAAAGGCATGGGAAAAAAACATTATCTCCATTTTGTCTTTGGTGGCAGGCGATAAATATGTTTATTGGAGTTCGACAGTAAGTAGCTCTCACCTGAATCCCCGTTCATCTGCATGTTTGAGTTGTTATAAACAAGTCCTGTGATGATGAGCCTTTAGGAGATGGATATTTAAATCTCTGTCTTTCTGCTCCTTTTAGCTCTGAAGCAGGTGAGACTGACGGGCATTTGGACAAACACCCCTCTGTGAAAACGTGTGCAGAGAGTGCAACTCAGTGAGCAGCTGGTTGGCCCAAATAACATTTATTTGTATGTGATTCTGCATGTGTTTTTGTCCTCTGCCTTTGTGCCAGAGTCAGATCAGTGTGCTCAGTGTGTACGTGTACCGTTGATGTGTGGACAACCATTTGACTGCTGTCTGCGAGTGCAATCAGATTTCAATCTCTTTTCTCTATATGGCTGAGCTGGTGCGGCGGAGGTGCCCCATGGGGAAATGTAATTATACCCTGCTGGCCACAGAGTGCGGGCTTCACTGCCCTATCTGTCTCAGGAGAGATGGGGGCTTGAGGCCCCTACTCACAATATCACACAGCAGTGATGTTGCTAAAAGCCCGCTGTACCTTGAAATTTTTGCACTGAGCTTTTTGTCCAATGTCCTCCTTTAATCAGCGTTTAGATCCTGGCTTTATCTGTGGCCATTTGTCACAGTTTTCTTACAGCTGTGAATAATTTATGACAGAATTAACTGTGCTGCTAAGAGCAGTGATGAAGAGATTTCCAAATATGGACAAAATTCAAGTCAAGTTTAATGCCATTCTTCTCAACATTTTTTTTTCATTATCATGCCTGATGTACTTATTTCCTTCATAACTGTCATTTCCTTTTCTACCTGAGTTAGTGACTTACAATTGTGAGGACTTCTATTGATTTTATTTGTATATTCCTTTTATTTCTGCATGTGTTTCTGTCTTTCATGTTTGTATCTCCTCTGCTGCCTTCTTTTGACTGAGTTGCATGCTGAAATGGTGTCCATTAGGGCAAAACAAATAGACACACCCCACTCTCCTGAATTTAGGCAAACAATCGATGAGAGTACTCAGATAGCAGCAAACTAAATGGCCCACTAAAGTCACAATTAAATGACTTGGTGATGATAGCAGGACACGCCAACCCAAATCAAATATAAATTACTTGTTTTTCTTGTGAAATTCATACAGAGGACTCCTGCACTGTTTGGACTTTTGAAGCAAACACAAGATTAAAAGGTTAACAGATTGTGATCAATTTAAAGCACAAGGGATGTCCTTGATAGTGGCAGTAGGTTCATCAACAGGAAGAACGCTGGTCGTAAATACTGAGCGACACTCTGAATATATCATCCTCAGCCAGATCTGTTACCCATTTCATCACGTTTTACCTCATCATGGCAACTTACAGGAAACACAGCTGAGCCAGCACTCTTCTGTCTTCATTTTCCTGATTTTCCACACTCCGACTTCACCTAATCTCCATTTTTGTTCTCATCACCTTCTCTCTATCCCAGTGTCACAACTGCAGCAGTATTACCCCAGCACCCCTCTTCCATGCCTCCTCCTTAGGGTGTAGTAGCCACTGGTGTGTCTAATAAGGTTTGTGGTATTACAGATCTCTGAAATTGGATTTTCTCACTGTACCAATGCAGTGGGATTATGGCTTTAAAGGGAAAAACACTGAGGCAAAACTGACCTGTGACTGTGAATGGTTTGTTCCTGCTGCACCCTGAAGGTGGGCAGATCATAAGATTGACACGTCCACGGCTCTAGTGAAAGATGTGGAGGTACATGAGCTCTTTACCCTGAAGTTAAATAGGTCCTGAGTTGGGGAACTCTTATGCCTGGATTGCCATTTCTCTCCTAACAACCACTTTCACTCTTACACACTCCTCATCTGTGTGTCCACACAACTCTGACTGTATTTGATCTAATTCTCATCTAACAAATCTTTTGATCTTCCTCGCCTGACACCCTGACACATCCTCGATTTCGACTTCTAGCTTTATCTCCATTCGTTCTAATCCTTAAAAAATCTGGCTGCAGGGTAAACATCTGATTCTCAGTCAAGTACAATGATTTGTGCTGTGTGATTTTTATTTTTTGTTTGTTTGTTTTTTTACTTTTTTTTTAATGCTTTACCTGAATATACCTCAAATCCACTTTGTCACAAATCCAGATCGATCCCATCTTATTGTTTGCTTAGTACAAATGGCGCAGAGGAGCACTGGACAAAAGAAAATCAAAAACCCAGCAGAGACGGAGCACTAAATACAGCAGGGATTTTGGCAGTAAGCCGGTATTAATTAAGAGTTATGGCTTAGTGAACTCTTAATTGGTGAAGAGATGGTGCTGAGGATAAAGGATCAATAGAACCAGAGCCCACTGAAATCAATCTGCTTTCTCTCCGACTTGAAAAATTCACCCAGTGAAAGGAAACGGCCTCGGGCTGCTGCTTACTTACTCTTTTGATCAAACTACATCAAGATCAACTTGAACAGAAAACTCATTCCAGCTCATCTGAGTCAAAACATGGACTGACTCACTTTTATGGAATGTGCGCATTTTCTCATTTTGTTTGAGATATTGAATATTTTTTCCAGTTTGCTGTAATGAACAAGGAATTATTGCAAAAATGTAATGTTTCTTATGGAACAGAATATCAAGTGAAGCCCTGGTGTATTTTTATTCTACTACTAAAAATAGTCACTTTCTACTCGTCCTTTTTTCCTGCTTTTTGCCAGGGTAATAACCATCTTTCTGCTCTGTCACTTTTTGATCTATCATCCTCTTATTCACATCAAGGACAAGGCCAGGTGTCGCATTTTCTTTCAGTCGCTACGCTCGTCACAGTGCCTGTCACCCGGAGCCTGGTCCGGGGGGGGGGGGGGGGGGGGGGG
>JAOXNZ010000166.1:23560662-23571676 GCA_028566095.1 Kryptolebias brasiliensis
TCACCCGGAGCCTGTGCCAGCCCCCCTCCCTCCTCCCCCCCCGGCTTATTTATATTAAATCTGTCACTCCTTTATTTTATCGGGAGAAAAAGAAAGTGAGGCGTTTTTGTAATTTGCAGCCTGCTGTGTCTGCTGAATGCTGCAAGCAAGTGTCATTTTTGGCCACATAAAATCCTGTCAAAATAAATCATGTCTCGGCTGTTTTGTCTTGTTGTCACAACTGATGTACCTGCTCCTCACGTGTCCTTGGCTTTAAATGTCAGTTATTTATGAAGTTATCTACTATGAGCTCCAAAGATAGCAATGACGGAGGTCTGTGGCTCTTTTACTGCCTCAGATGGACAGATGGACAGGGACAGTTGTTTAGACTCACCTCGTCTTGACGCCCATGAGTGGCTGGCAGTGCTGGCACAGGCAGAGAGCAGCTGGGGTCATACACATGCCTTGGCAGGGGAGTTCACTGCAGGCTTTATGTTCTTTAGTCCTCTTAGCATTGATGTGTGTGCCTTATTGGTGTGTTATGGACATGTTAAAATGAGTTCGGCTCAGCTCTGATGCTGGACACTGACACCTGTCCAATTTGAACAGGGATGAGACAGCACCAATCTTGTCATCGTGTCTTCACAGGCAGGCGCAGAACAAGGCCTCATAGCTTACAAGATCACAACTAGAGGCACTTGCAGACACTGAGATAGTGAGATGGCAGCTTGATGGAAACAGCTGGGTGACAGCAGCTATTTTTCTGCACCTCGGCTGCCTCTGACACCCAGTTTGAAGCAGGATCATCAGCCTGACTGAAAGTGAGCAGCTTTTACATAGTATTACAAACACAAACCTGTTTTCATTACAACTGATTTCCTGAAGGGTGAGAGGCACACATCACTTACCGTTAGGCTCTCGCTAGTTCCACACAGACGAGAAGGAAAATGCAGAGTTCAGCTTTCTGAAATATTTAAAACCTTAGATCATTTTTCCCCAATTTCCCCCAATTTTTGACACAGGTCTAATTAAAGCTTCTCCTGAATTATTTCCTGCTTCCTCAGGCATTTTGATATTAGTCAGACATGAATTTTATCTAACCTGAGCATTATTGGGGAAAACACTACATGAGTGGCTGTTTATCTCTCTATCCTGCAGTTTGTGACACTGCTGTGGTTTAAAAAAAGCGGGTCATCATGGTGCAGGTCAGGGGTGCTGACTAGAGGTCAACCAATAAGAGTTTTTTTGTGGCAGATGCAGATGAGGCCGATGGTTGATATACAACACTGTTGTTCTTTTGTCTGTTTGTTTTTTCTGGTCTATATGCATTTTTCATTTAACAAAATATAATAATATTCTTTAACCTGAATAAATGTACAACCTTTAACAAGAACTTCTGCATTTAAAAGTAATATACAGAAGAGCACTTTCACTTCAAAAACTAAACAGTGGGCTACTGTAAGCTGTTTGCAGCAGCTGCTGCTGCATCTTCATGTTCCTACTTGGTAATTGATGTACAGGCATGGCCAACTGCCAACTTTTTTAAAGTGGCCGATATCAGCTGAATAAAATCAATCAGCCGAATAATCTGTCTATTTCTAGTGGTGACGGGGAGTGAAATCTGGATTACACCATCCGTTAGGCAGGACAGAGACAAAGCAGGGTGAACAAAGACGTAAACATTATTTATAATTAAAAATTCAATTTAAACAAAATGCAGTGCAACAAAATATAACAGTCTGGCTTTGTTTTGGCTCCTGAATTGAAGCGTCATTGCTGCCAAAAATTCATTCACTTTTTGTTTTCTTACAGAACTTGGCAGTCTGAGGCTGATTTCTGTGGGGGAGGAGAACACCACAAGCAGCTTGTTTAGAAGAGAAGGTAAGGCTGTTCACCACCTACTCACAGTTTCTGTGAGATCTTTTCTTTCATTTCTCCCTTGTCCAGATGTGCATTCTGTATCTATATCTATCTTATTTCTTTATAAATGTTTACTCACGCAGGTTTGTCCATGCATGCAGTGCATGTGTTCATGTTTCATCGCTATAACCAGATTATGGAATCAGAACTTAATTGTAAAATGTATCTTTCTGGAGGAATGGTATGTTTATTTGTTTTCAAACCTCCACGGACATGATTCCTCCATCTAAGCAGAAGTTTGTCAGTATGTGATTATTGTTGCTGCTGCCATGGATTTTACAGATCCCAGAGGAAATATAGAACGGTGTGCTGCACTTCCAGTTATTGTCAAACACTTTGTTTACTGCAGCAGAATGGATTCATCACCTCTGAAGAAAACCCTTGCATCACGCTGCTTTGGTGTGCCCATCTTATTAACTAGCTTTATCTTTGTGCCACATTGCTCATCAACATGAGATGATGGTTGTTGTTGCAGATATAGTGGTCATGATTAAAAGGGCCTGTGGGTGCTGCAGATACCCTCTGCCTGACCATAAGATCAAATGGAAGTTAGAAAAATGCAACAGAGTGAAACAAAAGACGCAGACCGTGGAGATGGGCTGTAAACTAGCTTCAAGTGTGAACAACAAAAGTTGCGGTTGAATAGCTGGAGGCACTCCTGTGTTACTGATCTCCTGTAACATTTGCTGTGGTGAGAGTGTGAACAGCTGGGCAGCAGCAGAAGAAGCAGCTCTCAGCACATGTGGGCAGAGTTCGTATGCAGCTGTGCAGAGCTGACTCATTAGCACCTGAACATCATCAGGATGGCAAACTTTATTCCTCTGCATTTAGATTAACTCTAAAAAAAGTTTGTTTTGCAGAAAAATCTGCTCAACCATGAAACTTTTAATGACAGAATATTTGAGGAAGATGTACTCTGATTTTTCTTGTCGTCTCTGTGACACTAGTGAGAAAAAAACAGGTGAATGATGTGGCTTTGGTAAGTTATTCTCTTTGAGGGCTGATCTCCACTTCAAAACCCTCAGTGTGAGGACAGCATTCACCTCTCTCTTTCTCGTTCCTCCTTGGCAGACAGGGCCTTCAGCAGTGAGCTTCTAAAAAACACTGTTTTTTAGAAACTCTTCAAAGATGTAGTTCATCCACTGAATGAAGACCTTGTCAGTTCAGCTTTTGCCTCTCAAACCCACTGTCCTTTGTTCAGAGCCATATTGTTTCTGAGCACAGTAACATGACATCCCTCCTCTGTTCCTTGCACTTTGTTGCGTAAGATGCTTTCATTATCCTGTGAGTGACAAAGGTTTATTTTCTTTTAACACGTTTGGGGAACTCACCTACCGTAGGCAGCCATTTCTCTTCCATCAGGTCTTCATTTGGGGTGTGTGATATACACTGTGGGGTTCCTGAAGCATTTTCCTGACCTGCTTTTTCCACATCAGCAAAATGAAATTGCTGGCCTGCGTCCATGCTTCATCCTGCTTTCTGCCCACTGATTAAAAGTCAAATATTAAAGTGCTCTGTCGTGAGCTGGGCCTAATTGATTCTTTCTGCCGGGTGCACACAGAATGGGCTGACAGCAGGCGATACCAGGCTTTGTCAACATCGGGCACGGTGCCTGAAGCACAGGACGGCACCCCAATAGAGCTCCCTGTGAGCGTGCCAACCTGCGACGCCACACACAGTGAGGCCACTCGGCACTCAGGCCAGGCTTTATAGTAACAACACAGAGACGGCTCATTCTTCTGCTGCGTGTCAGCTCCCATCAGCTAGCTGGGAAGTCGGCTCTCTATTTGTAAGGAAGCGGCGGGCTGAGACGAAACTCTGTGTCTTCACTTAAAAAACAATCTATTCTGCTCTCTAGCATAACCACTCATCTAACCTAAACAATCTGAGGTGCTGAACGGAGCATTCATTTAATTTCCTCAAAATGTCGTCTTCAGATTTGGACCAGTTTTTTAATAAATATT
This sequence comes from Kryptolebias brasiliensis, assembly GCA_028566095.1. Classification (NCBI taxonomy): domain Eukaryota; kingdom Metazoa; phylum Chordata; class Actinopteri; order Cyprinodontiformes; family Rivulidae; genus Kryptolebias; species Kryptolebias brasiliensis. The sequence goes on from JAOXNZ010000166.1 coordinate 23,564,526, forward strand.
ATTTGTCAGTGTAGTGTTTAGATATTCAGGGCTGTAACCTCAGATATTTTCTGTGTTAATCCTCCCATGGCCTTCGGGTCAAATTGACCTGAAGTTACAAGGGCTTCTCTACCTCTCTCTATATCTCTCTTTTGAGGACTTCAGGAGGGTTAAGGAAAGCTCTCATGCAGGTGTCAAAATACAGCTAAACTAAATTGAGAAGGGTTTGAGATGCCCGCGACTCAGACTCTGACTATTTGAGAGAAAAGTTGTTGCACAAATTCTTTTTGTATATGTTCAAAATTCAAGTGACAAGGCTGTGAGGCTCTGCAGCTCACACAAGGAAATTAAGAACCTCCTCTAATGTTCTGAGAAATTTCAGAGACCTCCTTGCGAATGCTGCTCACCAGCTAGTCTCCAACAGCGCAGCCCAGTGACATACTACCTTTAGCTTTAGTTACAGCATGTGGCATCTTGTAGATAAAGTCACAGTATGCATTTTGTCCAGAGATGCAGTAATGTTTTCACCAAGATCTTTTTTAGTGATGGGGAGATCATACCGCTGTGGGACTCTTCTCTCTTCCTCAGATGAAGACAGTGTTGTGTTCCCCCTCTCTTGTCTGCTTATTCTGTGAATTTACTGGCCATTTTATGAGCATCATATATTGTATTTGCTCCCCATTTATTTTCATTGGCTTTGCTGCTCCACATGTGAGGGAGTGTAACAGTGATCTTGGCTCTATACATTGTTCAATAAATTCAGACATTCATCCACAGCATTTTCTCATGAATCTAATTGACCTTTTTGCTCCATGTGATCCTCAGTAAATGGGTCTTGGTCTCCATTAATCCCTTCATGGTTGAAAAGCTGGCTGTGTCTCCTTGTTGCGTCTACTGTTTTATGTTCTGTCTGAACTGATGGATGAAATGAGAGGGTTTGTAGTTGCGTGGGGACAGCAGTCAAAGCTGGCTGATGGGGAGTTAATTACTCTTATTAGGAGAAGTGCTCTGGCACAACACTAATTGCAACACGAGGTTGATGAACTTGATCGAGGCCCTGTTCAATCATTTCAATAGAAGAGGGAGGAAGAAACCAGAAACAACGCAAGAGAAAGGCCAGCAGGTTGCTGTTAAGTGTGTGTAGAGGACATTTTGAGCAGAACCTGTAGTCACAATGCGTACTTTTTCACTTGTGTTAAAGTAGCATTCAGTATCTGAGCTTTTCACATCATATTCAGTGTGACCGATTGCTAGCACAGCCGTGGAATAGTCTCTCAGCTGACAAGTAATCACAATGTCCTCCCCTCTGAGTGCTGAGCAGAGCTTCATTTCTCCCTCCATCCTGTTACCTCCCTGCTGCAGATCCCAGGGGGGGTTCAGGGGCTGAAAGAGGGTCATGATCACAGCCACAGGGGAGCGACAGCTGGCTGCCTCTCATACAGGAGCTTAATGGAGGGCTAATAGAAGAGACTCGAGTCCAGGAGACCTCTGCTGTGACCTCAGTATGAGTGAGTGAAGGCAGGTAAAGATTAGAAAGACTGACAGGCAGGTGGTTAGAGTAGTACTGCCCAATAAACATCAGCACAAAAAAGACATTTTACTTCCTCCCTACAGACACTGAAGATGTCTGCGAGACTGAATATGATGCGTTCATGTGTGCGGTTGACAACATCAGTCAAAATTAAAGTTTAAATGTGTTAACAATTGTTTTAGCAGATATCCCAGAAAAACACAAAACAGAAAACTTTGTGTTCATGGAGAAAGGCATAAAACCTGTATTTTTTAGAAAAATGTGGGAAACGTATCCAGTAAAAGGCCAGAGGCTGGGACTCAAACCCGGGTTGAGTTAGTCAAGGAACCGAACTTCTGTACTTGGTGCACCAGCTGAACCTGCTGAGGCCTTTGATGGCTTTGTATCCCCCTATAAATAAAACTGTGTGAATTATGTTTGCCAGCATAAATTTTAGATTAAGAGTCAGTACTTGCATGCAATGTTTCTGTTTTGTAGAATAAATATTTAAATAGTCAAATCTCATCATATTGTTTTTTTTTTTACCTTAGAAGGAATTTATTTTAATTTAATTATTTTAACTTACTGATATTTAAAATGTGGTGACTCTGGTGATAGGTTGAATTGAATAATAATTAAAGGCCTGGTATTCTTTGAAGGAATGCATATCGTCCATTGCCTTTCATTACTTTCTGAAAAATGTCATTAAAATCTGTCCAGTGGTTCATGAAAGTTAACAAATGATGGCAAAGTTTTAAAAACAGATATCTGTTAGTGCTTGGAGTATATACATTAGGGGTGACTCTCAGCTACTACAACACCAAATCTTAGCTCAATAATTATTAAATTGACTGTTATAACTATTGTTTTGTTTCCAATGGTTGCTTAGCTGTGGCGGCCATCTGGAAGGGAGTTGATGTCTAACCAATGATTACTTTCTGAGAGTTTCATTAAAATCCAACCAGTGGTTCATCGGATATTTTGCTAAAACAACAGACAAACCAACACACGTACACACACACAGATAGAGGCAAAAACATTATCAACCTTTCTCTTTTTGTGGCAGGCAATGATCACTCTTTGTTTTAGCTATAAAACAGAAAATTAAACAATTTATCTGTAGTGTAAGACAGTTATATCAAAGTAAGGCTGATAAAGCAACAGAGTTCAGTTTTATAGTTTAGCTATGAACTATATAGTATTCAGGCAGCTTAGTTTTATTGCATATTGGACACAAAATGAGATATATACCTCAAAAACACAATGAGCCTGTAAATAGCTCAGTGCAGTGGTCTGTAAAAGCCCCCAAAGCAAATTTTAAATTATTTTCACTCAACAGAAATATGAATATTTAATGTTACCCTTTATTCAGGAATATTTAACATTCTCATATTTGTGAATGTGTTTGTCTGTGCGTGTGCGTTTGTGTTGTTTCTTGGTCAGTAATAGAGATCAGAGGGAGGTCAGACCTGCAGGGACATCCAATAAGCTGTATCCAAGACAGAGTCGCTGCTGTCTGATCAATCTGAGCTCTCATTAAAAGGCTGCCAAGCTCTCTGCAATCCGATCCAATATCAATACTGTAGCACCACAGAGAGACCTGTTAGGCTAGCTGCTGGCAGCTTTGCTGTCATTACTGAGTGGGCAATATGCCAGAGACCCCCTTGGTGAGCTACTTAAGTTCCCCTATGGTCCCAAACACAGGTCAGGACAGACAGATAGGATGTCTGTGCAGCTGTCTCACAGACAGATACTGACCTGTAGAGGAGGAGACAGCCTGTGTTCCCTCACAGTACACAGGGAAGCGATGGGCTGTGCGTGTTCTGGTTGTGGTGTCACCTGAGGCTTGTTTGGTTGTTTTTTGTGTTTTGGTTCACTGTTACCAGTGCAGGTTATTACAAGGACAGTCACACAAAGAACAAAGGACAAAGAGTTTGTCTGAACTTTGTAGTTTTTAGGAACTCAGGAAATCTGGATTTTGGCAGAAAGCTTGTTGATTCCTGCTGGGAAAACCACAGGCACTGAATAACTCTCTGTGGTGATTTCTGAGTAAAGCTAATGGGGGGAATATAAAGGGCCAAAGATAGAATAGCTTCTGTAATTCAGATCATTGTGTGGGGGGGGTCTCCACTTTGTCCTCCAGCCTTAACCCCCTGTGTGGTTCCGATAGGGGAAGGAGGGATCAATGTGCGCCTCTAAACCATCAGTAATCCGCTGACAAAAGGGCCAGGAGAAAGCCAGCTCGCAGAGGCTGGGGTGGGGTTGGGGGGTTCAGGATGGAGAATGGGAGGAGTGAAGAAGTACAGACGCACTTGTTGCCTCTCCAAACCCCAAGGGGGTGCTTAACACCAGATAAGATGGCTCTCACCGCATCTACAGAAGCCCTCAGTAAAAGATCTCACTGCTTTCATCCAAGGGCCTTAGTGGTTCGTCCACAGCCATTGTTTATTGAAGAACGTCAACAGAATTCATCACTGCTCCAACTTTCACGTAGTGTATTTATTTATCTCATCTGTCTGCATTTTATTCTTTGAGCATGCAGCAGTTGTTTACTGAAAGTTAAAGCTGATTCTATCTGTAATCATCATTAAATCAGGGTCATTAGGAGCAGCCCCTGTTGCAGGTGCTAATATAATGATGGGGGAGAAATGTCATGTAATTAAAACAAAACAAATGACAGCTGAAAACCTTTGAGCTTTGCAAAACAGGATCTAATTTTACCAGCTGGCGTGCAGCTTATGAATTAGAGGCAGACAATATTGAGAGAGATAACTGCAATATTGAGAGCAAATAAAAATGTTCCCAATAACACCCAGCAAACCTTTTTAGCGTGATGGAGTTCTGAACGATTTGAGCCTATAGTTCCACAGTGTCTCACAGAGGTCAGTTTCCTGCTCTGAGGTCTTAATAAGATAGTTAGTTCGGTGGAACAGTGAGCTCTGTCTGATGTGTCTGTAATCCATTTAGTTGGGATGTGACACTGTAGGGGGGCTTTGTTCTGGTCAATAAGTGCCAATAAGAAACAGTCATCACTCAGCAGGCTGTCCTGTCCACCAGCTTGCTCCCTTGTTTCAGCTGTCAACCTCTGTGGCAAAGGAGCTGCAGATTGTGCCGCAAATGGCTTTCCCATACAAACCTGAATGGGACAGAAAAGACACGAACGCTCGTGGACTGCAAAACAGGCAGATTTCCCTTCAACATTTGAATAAACCCATCTCCGTATTTACAGAACACCATTGACAGTTGCTCAATTCTGCCAGTTTGAAATGTTTGGAGGTTTAAGGCTGTGGGACTTCAACCCAAGGCGGTAACAATCAGGGCTCTGTGTTTTCTTCAACACCTCTGTTCTGTTTGGGTTCTCATGGAGCGTACCACAAGGGTGCGGGGGATGAGGGGTAAATACCCTGACCCTGCCTTAGACCCTGACTGAAGCACTCTATAAAGAACTTGCGGACCACCACGTCAGCCCTGCATGCCACACGGTTGCTGCTGGATACAGAAACTGAATACAAGTAGATACGTATGACTGGAAATAAAAAGTAGCATCATAAAAAAGTTAAAACTCGGTCAACAGCACATTCTCACTGTAGCAGGTTGTGACATTATTATTTAAACTCTTACTGAAGGGCAGGCTTGTTCCCTAAGTTGCTTTATTACAATTTGAAGAAAATAAAGTCAGTTGGTACCTGTGAAATCTTTCTTGTGATGTCTGGACCTGCCAATTGACAGAAGAATAAACCAATAGGATGCTGCACCTTTGGTTCAGCTTCAGAGATAATTAGACAAACTGTTGTTTCTGCCTTTTATGTCCTGTTGTTGGAGAGACAGTGTGAAGTCTGATACACAGAATGGGGGTGTATTTGGGCTTATGTTGTGTGTGTGGGTGTGTGTGTGGGTGTGTATTTATAGTCAACAGAGCAGACCAAGGGAGTCTGTCAGAGTTCTTTGTTCTCCAGCAAGAACAGATCATCACTGGGCCTTTTCGCCTGAACTGACACTATCAGACTTTCCTTCTCCACCTCTCTCCCCTCGTCTCTCTCTCACGCTGCCTGCATCTTGCCTGCTAACTTTCTGGTTTTCTTTCACCAAACTGTACAAGAATCTCATCCCTGTCTATATCACTCAGTAAAACCATTTAAAAGATAAAGAGTCCTGTGGATTGTGGATTGCTAGAGCTAGAGGTAAATTGTTTCTTGTGTCTTGAGTATAGATTAAGCTCTAAAATCTAATACATTGTTCCCAAATGTGCAGGCCCAGTGTAGTTTAAATACAGACAATGGATGCAGACCCAGTTTTATTTATGCCACAATTTGATTATATTTTGTCTGATATTGATGGATTCTATGCATGCACATTAATAAAATAGTGATTTTGTGACAAAACAAAGAACAAAAGTTCTCATATTTAGCAAAATGTGTTTCTCCTGTAGTCAAGCAACAAGAAAATCTAAGCTCAAACAAAAATAGCTTAAAGAAGTAATTATTATATAATTAAAAGTAAGAAATAATTATTTTTGCATATTTGTGTGTATTAATAAGAAATAGGACTAATAGCACTGATTAAAACAGAAAATGCAAAAGTCTTCACGCCCATGAAATTCTTACTTTTTTGTTACCTTAAAACCTGGAATTTAAATTACTTTTTAAACTGGTTATAAATAATGAACATACACAAAATACTCCAGACTAATGAACTTATATGGGGGAGGAAATTGTTTTAAAATTTCTAAAAAGCAAGTCTTTTCAGGATTTTATGAGTTTGGTTGCTCTAAGTACTTACATATTTGCCCACTCCTCATGAGAAACTTCTTCAGCTCCTTCAAGTTGGATCTTTGCTCTTTAAATAATATCAGAGACTCTCAGTTTGATTAAGGTCTGGGCTTCAACTGGCTCATTCCAGGACATTTACCTGTTTCTTCTTAAAGCACTGCATGTTTCTTCAACAGTGAGTTTAGGGTCATTGTCCTGCTGGAAACCGAACCTCTGTCCCAGTCTCAAATTTCTGGATGGCTCAAACAGGTTCCCCTCAAGAATTTTTCTATTTATTGGTCGATTTATCTTTGATCTTTCCTTTAACTCTGACCAGGTTCCCAGTCCCTGATGATGAAAAGCAACCCCACAGCATGATGCTGCCAACGCCATGCTTCACTGTGTGGATGATGTTCTTAGTCTGATGAAAGGTGGTAGATTTGTGACAATCATGGTGTTGTTCTTGTTCATCAACAAGTTCAATTTTAGCCTCATCTGACGACAGCACCTATTCCACGTGTTTTGGGAGTTTCCAAAATGGACTTTTTTGGGGGAGTCAAATTCCAAACAATGGTTTCTTCTTTTTTTTCTTTAGGCAATGGATTTGCTGTGTTCTGGCCACTTTTTCACGTAGCCCAGCTCTGTGTAGCTTATATTGGTCCTTTGAACAAAGCTCCCACCCATCTTCCCCGGGTCAGGGAAGATGTCCTGCCCAAAGTGGAGGAGTTTAAGTATCTTGGGATTTTGTTCACGAATGAGGGAAAAATGGAGTGGGAGATTGATAGGCAGATTGGTGCAGCGACTGCAGTGAAGCGGGCGCTGTACCGGTCTGTCGTAGTGAAGAGAGAGCTGAGTCAAAAGGTGAAGCTCTCGATTTACCAGTTGATCTACGTTCCTACCCTCATCTATGGTCA
>JAOXNZ010000166.1:23583141-23602712 GCA_028566095.1 Kryptolebias brasiliensis
TCAGATGTTTGATATGTTTATTATGATCCAACCCATGTGAACAAAATATGAGGTTATGAAATTTGCAAATCCCTGCCTTTTGTTTTTATTTACATTTTACGCAAAATCCCAACTTTTTCAAAATTGGGTTTGTAAAATAAAAACATTTACAAGTAAAAATGATTATACTTAATACTTTGGTTTGGTCAACCTGATATAATATGGAAATTATACTCTAAAACAACATGTAGCTAAAATAGAGAGATCAAAGTTTAAACAGTTTATTAAACATATGCATGGCTTTGCTTTAGCCTGTGATGGTTGGTTTTGATTCCAGATCAGTATTTGGCTCTGATCCAGCACAGCTGTGTGGGCTCTGACATCTGCTCTGTCACTCCTTTTCTCTCTACTGGGTGTCTGGTGGACAACATTCACTTCCTCTACAGGACTACCTGACAGACATCATTACCAATGGCAGCATCAACTACTTCCGTATGTCCAAGAGGATGTACCCTCACCGGCCTATCATGATGGTCCTGAGCCATGTGGCTCCACACGGTCCAGAGGACTCAGCTCCACAGTACAGCTCTGCCTTTCCCAACGCCTCGCAGCACATGTAAGGGCGTCAGTAAGCTACAAAAAGTTTTTTTTTTTAATTAATAATCATACCACTGTTCCAGGTATTTCTGTAATTGTACTCGGCACAAATAAATTGGCAAGCTGCTTCAACTGGACTATTTCTGTTTCTGTTCATTTTGGGGGCAAAGCTGAAAGTGCAAGGATACATTTTTACATTTTCACTGCTATTTGATAGCATATGACTCATTCCTGTATTTACATTTCCTTTCATTTGACCCAGAATGGCACAAATTCCATAATCTCAGCACGATCTTGTCTTCCTCTGCCTTCAGTTTGCTGTCGGCTGCTGAAGCTTCTTGCTCCGCCAGTGTTTTGCACCAATTTATTTGTCTTGTGTTGCTCACATTTGTGAACAGCATAATAAAAAGCCTTGTTCGTTCGTACTGTTTTGTCAGGTATGATCAAAGAGAAACATGAATGAGGTTTATTTAATGCATAGGTGATTATTTAGAAGCGCATAAAAGCAAAGAGTTACTGCACACACCCCTATCATTTTACCCTTTGTTTTTCTGACCCTCTGCACCCATGACTGACTCTCTTCTGCTGCTAGCTAATAGCAAGCCCACTATTGGCCTCCAGAGATGTATCTAAAACCAGTAATGAGATTGTAGTTTCCACTCTTTCCCTCCAACCCCCTCACACACTCATACTGCTTCATCTAATCCCTCCAGCATCATTAACCTGCACCACACAGCCTTTATACACAGAAAATTCAGACAATTCAACCCCAGTGTCTTTGTGCAAACTTTTAATTGCTCTCTCTCTCCGTAAATGCACTCTCTCTTGGGCTTTAGTAGCTCAGAGCTCTTTCTCTGGCTATTTTTTTTTTCACTCTACCTCCATCTGTCCTCATCAACCAGAGGAGAAGATTGAGGCAGTAAAATTTATGCACTAATCTGGAGATAAACCCTGTCACCTTGATACTCATTTTACACTTTATTGCAGTCAAAATTGCATGACAGTGGCAAAATCATTCCACACAATGATTCTACATATTTTCTAACAGAACCTCCCAAATGGAAAAAAACTTGTATAATGCGTGTAGTTGAATATTAATCAGTTTGTGCGGGCCTTTTGATTGCATCACTTTGAATTTTATGTTGTTTTTGTAAGCTAGTTTAACTTTGAATAAACTGTTTTCTTTCTTCTCTGGAAAGACATTAGCGTACAGCAGCAGATGTAGTCACTGTGAGTGCACAGTTTAATTTTAAACATTTTAGTACACTTTTTGTTACTTAAAGCTTTAGTTTACAAACTTTAGTAAAAAATATACGTTAAACAACCTTTTAGTGTCTGTTTTTCCTTAGAGTTTGATTTTAAAAAGTAGTTTCACAGCACAAAATTTCTTACATTTAACCTATTTGTTCTCTTTGAAGAACCCCAAGCTACAACTATGCCCCAAACCCAGACAAGCACTGGATCCTGCGCTACACTGGACCCATGAAGCCTGTCCACATGCAGTTCACCAACATGCTCCAGCGCAGGAGGATGCAGACTCTGCTGTCTGTGGATGACAGTGTGGAGAAGGTGGGCATACAAGCAGACAGTGGTTTGCTTTAAACATACGCTCAGATGCACACGTACAATTCATCTAACAGCCTGGGGTCCTGGGAGATCTGTGCCTGTTCTGGCTGGGACTGGATAATGAATTCACTGACACACTTGGTAAATTGTTCAATCTCTTTTTCCTTGAAACTGGCACAGGAGATTTGAGCAATCAAACTAAAAGCTTAACTTTTTACGCTGCATGAGTGTTAAATGAGTTGTATCTTATGTAGGTGTACAACATGCTGGTGGAGACAGGTGAGCTGGACAACACCTACATCATTTACACCTCGGACCATGGCTATCATATTGGCCAGTTTGGTTTAGTGAAGGGCAAATCCATGCCTTATGAGTTTGATATCCGTGTACCTTTCTACGTACGAGGACCTAATGTGGAGCAAGGCACCATGTGAGTGACTCAGCCTGCTGTTCTGTCATAACCCTTGTAATTTCGCTCACCGTCCACTTCAACGATACACTTGTTCAATTGCTTGTTAACACAAATCAGCCAATCACATGACAGCAACTCAATGCATTAGACATCTAACCTTGGTGAAGATGACTCGCTGAAGTTCAAACCAGGCTTCAGTACAGGAAAGAAAGGAGATTTAAGTGATTTTGAACATGGCATGATTGTTGGTGCCAGACAGCCTGGTCTGAGTATTTCAGAAACTGCTGATCTACTGGGATTTTTACACACAACCATCTCTAGGTTTTGCAGAAAATGTTCCAAATATAAAAAGAAAAAATACAGTGAGCAGCAGTTAAGTGAATGAAAATAACTTGTTGATGTCAGAGGAAAATTAGTAGATTGGTTCAAGATGGAAACAATAGCATAAATAACCATTTAGTAAAACCAAGGTAATGCAAATACCATCTCTGAACACACAACACTTCAACCTTGAAGCAGATGGGCAGCAGCAGCAGAAGACCGTACCGGGTGTCACTCCTGTCAGCTAAGAACAGGAAACTGAGGCTACAATTCACACAGACTCACCAAAACTGAACATAAAGAGACTGGAAAAGCATCCCCTAGTCTCTGTAGATGAGTCTCTGTAAATCTAGAGATGGTTTCTTGTCTACATGTCTAAAAGATAGAGAGAGAGAGAGAGAGAGAGAGAGACAGTCAGACAGACAGACAGACAGACAGATAGAACTTTGTCATTAAAAAGGCAGATCCTTAAAAGAATGAAATGCAATTTGGTATCTGACCCAGAAATGCAGAAGGCTAACTTGCGCATGATCAAGGTTCAGGGATGGTAATTGCTGCCTTGACATTGGCTGATTAGCTTTTTGTGTTAAAAAGCAATTGAACAAGTGTACCTAATAAAGAGGCTTGTGAGTTAAATAGTAAAGTTACTTATAGCTGGCAAAATAATAGAACATTTACAACAAGCTACCTGATTATACAATATTTTGTGGAGTTGGTTGATGCTGATATAAAAAAATTTGAAAGTGTTGACATTATCGTAATTTTATTGAATCAAAGTGTATCTAAATAGTATTCTTGTTGCTCTGCAGTAATCCTCACATAGTGTTAAACGTCGACCTGGCACCAACTCTGCTGGACATGGCCGGTGTTGACATTCCTGCAGAAATGGATGGCAAGTCCATCCTCAAGCTGCTGGCCACAGAGCGACCCGTGAACAGGTGAACGCGCATATTTTGTTTTCAGTATCTTCTGCAGAAACTGGCCTTTTAAAATGTGTCAAAAAGTGGTTTGCCTGAACCTTTAGTCAGTCTTCAGGCATTCCTGTACATATTGAAATTCGCAACCTAAATATAAATGTATAAATGTAGCACCCCTCTCTTTTCAAGGAGCGTGGCATTTTCAAATAGTGTTCATGTTTGTTCAGTGCAAATATCACAGTGTGGTTTTTACTCCTTTTCCAGGTTCCAGCTGAACAAGAAAAGCAAAACCTGGAGAGATTCTTTCCTGGTGGAGAGAGGGTATATTTTATTGATTGACCTTTTGCGAGACATGTTCTCATTCCAGGCACTGTCTTCTGGCGAGATCGGACTGCTTGTCAATGTTCTTTCTGTTCTTTCAGGAAGCCTCCGCACAAGAGGACTGATGGGAAGGAAATGGCCCAGGAGGAGAACTTCCTGCCAAAATACCAGAGGGTGAAGGATTTGTGCCAGAAAGCAGAGTACCAGACCTCTTGCCAGCAGCCAGGACAGGTACTTGACCTGTAGGAGCTTAGAAAAAAAGAGAGGTTAATTTATTTTCAAAAGAATGGATGTGAATGTGGCCACAGCAGGATGTTAATCTGCAATCTGGCTTAACATTTACTGTCAGTGGTATACAGTCATTATACTCTTGTGGTTTGATTTCTCATCATTTTACTTCAGAATAAAGAGCACTGAGCGCAACATGCCTGTTTTTAAAGGCTTTTAGAGATTTTTAGTAATGATTGTGGCTCTAGATTTCATGTCTTATTTTAAGAGCTTTTGGTATTGCCTGAGGACTCATATATATCTTGGTGCTTTGTTTCAGAAGTGGCAATGTGTGGAGGACCCAACTGGCAAGCTGAGGCTGTATAAGTGTAAGGGCATGGCTGGTCTTTTTGCCCCACGTATGCAGGCTCTGATGGCCAGCAGTGCCTCCACGCTGTCTCTCTCATCTAACGTTGACAACTGTAACTGTGGTGATATGAGCGTCAAAACGCCTGACCTCAAGAGGAAGAGAGTGCTGAACAAAAAGAGTAAGTGTCTGTTTTCACTCACACATTCTGATATTTTGATTGCTATTATTAGATTCTTGTTTTGTTTAGAATGATGTGTGTCCTTGACTAGAAAGACGAACATAAACCTCAGTCTAAAATTACCAGTCGCTGATGTATTGATGAGATAAAAGCCATGTGTTAGGGCTGCCACCTAGTGGTAGATGTGAACAGACATCTGAGCCTTTAATCATTAAGTCTTTCGTCATTGAGAAATAACAAATGCAACTCTGTAGATTATTATTTTAATTGTCATCCAGTTCTAAAACCCCTCCTCTTTTTTATGTTATTCAGATTCATTTGTCTCATCTTACGCAGAGCTTAAATCCAGTAAGCCTGTGTCCAGGAGGCGCTGGGCCCGTTCTGTATCGTTCGAGCTGGATGGAGACCTGTATGCTGTCGACCTGGAGCAGGGCTACCCACCCCTGGGATCCAGGAACAGCAGCTGGACAAAAGACAGGAGGAGAGGGGCAGGAAATGAAGAAGATGGAGAAGAATTCAGTGGGATGGAAGCCACAGCCAAACCCACCTCCCGCGACAAACTTACAACACCTGCTGCTTTGAAAGTTACTTACAGGTCTGTGTGTATCATTGGTAGCTGTTTTCCAGACATTTCTGTGCTGAAATTTTATTTTGAAAGGTTACACTTAAGTAAAGCTTGGATTAAAGTAAATAGCACAAGATTTTATTAATCATTTTATGGCAGAAATTACCAGTCAGGAGTATACACTCAAAATGGATTTTAGGTTACTTATTTTTCACCACACTGTATTACATATTGTGTGTGTGTGTGTTGCAGGTGTTCCATCCTTATGAATGACACAGTGAAGTGTGATGGGGGTCTTTATAAGTCCCTTCAAGCATGGAAAGACCACAAACTCCACATTGAGCATGAGGTACTGTTGTATCTTTCCTAGTTCTCAAACACACGTCTCATTTTACTGATTGTTTTGTGTATAAAGTGCATTGGGTCACTCTGTGAGTCTTCTTGCTGCACTTAGATTGAAACTTTGCAGACCAAAATCAAAAACCTCCGTGAGGTCAAAGGTCACCTGAAAAAGGTGCGCCCAGAGGAATGTCAGTGTAACACTCCCAGGTGAGGAATAATCAGAGTAACATTATGGCCAACACTGAAATGTACCAGATGTGACAGCTGCCTTTTGTCTTTTCAGTTATCTCCTTAAAAATAAAGACACTAACCGGCTTCAAGCAGAACAAATGCTCTCCCTCAAGTAAAGTTTGGCATTAATTTATAAGAAAAGAGGAAGCTTTTTTCTGTTTTCGCTACACTAATAGTTCTTGTCTTAGCAGAATGCCTTCCAAGCAGAAGACTCAGTGGTTGCAGAAGGAACAAAAACGCAGAAAAAAACTGCGTAAATTCCTCAAAAGGCTCCAGAACAATGACACCTGCAGTATGCCTGGCCTCACCTGCTTCACCCATGACAACCATCACTGGCAGACCGCCCCCTTCTGGACAAGTGAGGAAAGACCGCTGCTGTAGATAGACGTCGTGTTTTGGAACATTCCTTTCTGTCTCTGCTGCTGTTTTCCACCCCAGATATGATGAAAACAACATCATCACACTCTCTTTTAAATAAATGTATTGTTTTCCAAACTCACCTCGCCCTTCCTCACCCCGTCCCTCTCTTATCTCAGTGGGTCCATTCTGTGCGTGCACCAGTGCCAACAACAACACATACTGGTGCCTCAGGACCATCAACGACACTCACAATTTCCTGTTCTGTGAATTTGCCACTGGCTTTCTGGAATACTTTGACCTCAACACTGACCCGTACCAGGTATTTTATTTGGACAGACACAGACATGAAGACAGATATAAATACTTCAACAGGAACAAATAGAAAATAATCCTAAAACACAGTTCGTGATGCATTCCTTTTAGATAAGAGAGATTTTCCAGAATTCCCAAAAGCCTTTTCTGACACTTTGTCCTCTCTGTTCCTGCAGTTGATAAATGCTGTTAGCACTCTTGATCGCAGTGCTCTGAATTCACTGCATCTACAGCTCATGGGCTTACGGGGCTGCAAGGGCCATAAACAATGCAACCCTGAGAAGGGTGAGTAAAATCTTTCTCAGGTAAACATGATTTACTGTTGCTTTATGAGTCGTTTCAGACGGAGATTGATGTTCTCTCGACTTCCTTTCAGGAGGAAAAGAGAAGAACCACTTCAGCGACTACAGGTATTTCTTCCTCCAAACAGCTCACAGCTGATTACTTTTACAAACAATCCAGATGAAAATGAAGTTACAATATGAACTCGGGGAGGTTTCTGTCTCCCCGGTCAGACTTTGGTTATGTTTTTGCTTATTGTAGTTGGGGAAATAACATTTTAAAGTGTTGTTCTGAAATCAAACCCTGTTAAACCTGCCATGGTTCCTTACTGTTTGCAGTTGAAGCCTTTTAGTGTAAAGAAACACCAAACAAGGCTTAATACAAACCTGCTTTAGAGCTTCTTCTGTTCCTTTTTGTAATGACGCCTGTCTCTGTGTGTCTCTGCTGTGTGTGGGGGGGTTGTGTGTGTGTGTGTGTGTGCATGCATATATGTGTGTACACCTGTATGTGCGTATCCTGTGTGTATATACCTGTGTGTTTGTCTCCTCCATGCACGTGCATTTGCCCTGCACGTGTACACATGCTGTGCATGCCTCAGGCCAGCTCATCGTCGAAAGAGGCCAAAAGTGAAGAAGCCCTCCTCCAAATCGCTGTGAGTTTGTCATTATCCATCTGCTCCTTTCTAGTCACCCAAGCTCTAGGTTTTTTTTGCCTCCATCCACATTTTGTTTGGCTTGGTCAGATGACCCGGCAGTTTGTTCTTCTAGTGCTTTTAGTTCTGTACTTGTCCATCGACAGTAACTCTCATAACCCGCATTACAAATCAGCACCTCATTCGTCCAAACTCTCAGGTCTATTTCAATCAGGCAATGCAGAAATGGAATCTTATTATGTTGTGTTTTCAGTCTCGTTATTGTCTTTTCCTTGCAGTGTTGGTAGAAACAACTGGAGCCATGGTTCCTAGTGAATACTTCAAATGGCACATTTAACTTAACATCATGTTGTTTCTCATGCACAGGGGGCAGATTTGGGAAGGGTGGGTTGGTTAAACAACCACATCCCACCACCCACCAAACTGGCATCTTCCAGCAGAGGAAGGAGGATGAACAGTTCATTCCAACGAAAGGACCTTGACCTCACTTCACTGGACCATAACCTGAGATATACTAAACCTGGGTTTACTTTTTGGAAGAGCAGCTCTCTGTAGCCTTTGCCCAGGAGGAGGAGACACTGAGTCTTAAGGATTGTTCAGTTCTCTACTCTGAAATACGTCTCACAACAGTTTCTTTTTGTTACCCTCCAGCTGTTGAAATGAACTGCAACAGGATGCTGTAAATAGGTGGGAAGTTCAGTACCCACAAGCCATTCAGTCTGACAGTAATGTTTGTAGATAATATACAGGATGTTGCTTTAATCTGCTTTATTTCATGGCAAACGGGACTGTGTGGAAGCATGATGAGCTACAGGTCAACTCTGCTGCTACGCAACAATGTCATGGCCTCATGACCTCTCTGCGGCACAGGCTGATGATAAACTAAGAACCAGTGAACTCACAGTAACATCTTTCCTTCCACCAACGTGTTTACACATAGAACTGATGTGGACTTGATAACAATTCACCGTAAAAGACTTTTTGCCATATTCGTTTGTATTATAGTTGATCTTAACACCGATGAATGTCTTATATGAATAGTCATCTGCCTCACAGCTGTGAGACATGTCTACAATGACAGGCCTACACCACCCACTGTCTCACAATCATTACAACTCAAGAAACGCTCCCCATCAACACAAAGCATTAGTGAAAATAATGTTATTTCTCAGTATCGTCAGTATCACACTGTTTCCAAATAGCTTGTTTAGCTTATTATACATGGTGCTACAGGATACAGCACAAAATAAAACATTGCTGTACAGTACAGTATGTGTTTGAATGTATGTTGTGCAATTAATATAAATGTTTACAATATTTTTTATAATACCGAAGAGGCAGACCTTGTTGTACAATATGAGTTGACAAAATGAACGTATAGGGTGAAATGTAGCTTGGAAAATTCATTATCCACAGTTCGTATGGTTTTTCGTTTACTTATTCACATGAGAAAAGCACTTAAAGGGTTCACTGTGATAAGCTGTAAATTCATAGATTCGTAGTCTACTTTGTGCCAGAGAAAAAACACACAATGTAATTCTTGATATGAAGTTTAGCTTTTGTTTAGCCCTTGTTTTGTTTTCTTTGCAAATATTTCCATAGACCTAGAGGCGTAATAGTATTTGTGAATAAAGTGTTTTTTTGGGGGAAAAATAAATATGGCATGAATTTTATTCTGAAATCACGTGAAGGATTGCTTGTTTTTTCTTCCAGTAGGTGTCTCTGTTTGCTTGTTCTCAGGATAAGGTCCCACATGGGGGAGTTGTTAAAATACTACAACATTACAGTGGGAGCACACTGTTAGTGTTTATAAAGTGGAAAGGTAAAGCTCCCAGCCCTGTGAACACAGCACAAACGAGAGCACTGCTGATTTAAAATTCAAATGAATCTTTTCCCAGATATGTAAAGTATGTTACAATCTACAGGAGCGCTTTTTTTTCAGCCAGGAAAGGACTTACAATCAGGCTGAAACTGGTTTTAGCCGGTTAACTCATCTAGATGTCTAAAGATATGTTATTTTACTTCATTTATTTTTATTGACAAGTCATTTCTAACCCAGCGACAGGGGTCTGCACACATGGCTGCCCCTTCTCTCACTACATAAAATCTGTCCAGAGTCATAAAACAGGCTGGAAGCTTAAAGTAAAAGTAACACATTTCAGTAAGTGTCGTTTTACACGCTTAGACAAAAAAAGAACAAACTCCTGTAATGAGTGGAGATCAATAATATTGTTTAAATCCCAGCTTGATAAAATTTAAACACTAAATTAGGAGTGTTGTAGGAGTCCTTTTTATATTTGCAGAAAATTAATAACAGTTCCACTTCAAATGTAACAAAGCATATACTTGCTTCCTAATACGTTTAGGGTGAACATTTTGTTGATTATGATGAACTGAATCACTTGTAATAGAAGGAGAAACCTTCATTTACTTCAACTTTGTGTTTTTTGTCAAAGGCAAGACTTTAATGCTTTAGGCAAAATGACTTGCCATATTTTGGCAGATTGCCTTATTTTGATGACTCATAGAGCCTATAGTGGTCTGTGATACGTGTGCAGAACTGTACTCGCCTCAAATGTCTTCAAATGTTTCTTTTTCCAGTGGATTTCAGTGAAAGCTCACGCTGTGGCTGGAAGGGACTTAGAATAAAGCAGTAAAAAGGTTAAAAAACCCAACCTGCTGGTGAAAAACGGATCAATCTGTTCTGCTTCTTTTATTATTACAGTAATTTGGTCCTAGACATTTTTATTCACATACTGTCAGAAATTGGACAGAGAAACAGTTAAAACTAGCCCTTTCTGTTGTAGTCATGAATATAAATATGATTAATTTCCATTTTGTTTTTAGTCAACAGAGGGACCAAAGAGCCACAGTCCCCGCTCTATGAAAACCTGCTCAGTTCTGTGTATTACTCACCTCTGCACTGTGGAAACACATTTCCAGCAGTTTAATAAAAAAAAAAGTCCTCAAGTCATAAATATGAGACACCATTAAAGACATAACAGCTGTGACAATCTGCAATTTGTCAATGTTTTGATTTGTCTTTTTCATGGTTCTAACACAATTTCTACATTATTAAATGATTGTTTGGGGGTTGATTTAACTCAAACTCATCAGGGTTTTTGTGATGATTGTGTTAGAAAACAGCAAACATTCCTCGCCTTTGTTTACAACTAACTCAGCGATCAGTAGTTCAGAATATCTCATATCTTATCTGATCTTAGCCCCAACTTTTGCTTCAGCTCTCTCCACCGCTTCATATCCTCCCCAGAATGACTGTACGTCTGTCCACTCGTCCTCACAGCATTTAGTCGCCGTTTCTTTTTTAGAAGAAGAAGAAGACGAAGAACGTCACCTTTTCTCTTTCGACCCGGTGTCTCCAATTCCATCGTTCTCCCTCTGTTTACGTTAAGGGATTATGTTACCAACTCAACATTCTTCATACTCTGAGTCTGTCTGAAGTGTACTGAATGTAAACAAATGACTCGTAATTGTTGGCAACAAAGCATGACTGATGATTTCACTCATTTAATACAAATTAAGACTTTTTGTAGTGAATGATGTGGTTATTTTTTTTATCATAGATGATACACATATAGGAAAAAATTAATCAAATAAAGAGCATAAAAAAATCGAGGATCTGTTGTGTTCCATCAGAGTGGCAGAAGTGGGCTTCCGTACAGATAACCTCATTTGTTTCACAGCCAGTGACGGAGTGGAGGTAAAGGAGTAAAAAGGAGTGAGGAGTTGGAGGACGAGTGTCTCCGCGGGAGGGGAGGGTTTAGGGGGGGGTCGGCTGCAGACTGGGTGACCCCATCCCATCCCAGCCCAGCCCAGCCCAGCCCGGGACCGACGGGGAGAGGCGGAGACTCCACATCGGACTCACCCGTCCTGGAGCTGCTGCTCAGAGGAACACGGCTCCGGTCTCTGTTCAAGTCTCGTTTACAATGTAAAGAAAATGGCCGGCTCAAGGTAAGCAGACTCTGACTTTATGTTCACAAAGTTTTTTTTTTTGGTTTGTTTTTTGTTTTTTAAAAAAAGGTGAAAGTTTAGCTCGGTGGAGTCGCTATCATCGTCATCATCCCGACGCCGACACGCAGCTCGTCTCCGCGCCATTCACCGAAAACTTCAATTACTGTGTCTATTTACAGGTCATTTAGAGCCGAAATAGCTACAGTTATAATAGTTTCATGGCGTAAGTTTAATAATGGAAAGGAGTTGAAAGCGCCGATAAGTAATGTCCCGTTTAGACAGTTGCTAATATTTTCAGCATGTAAACGGTTGTTAGCCGGTAGCCTTAGCAACAGCAGAAATAGGCTCACTTTTGAGAACAGCGTCCTTTGCTAACATGTACGAGTTTAACTCGCTCCAACACTGGCAGCTGTAGCTCAGTTGGACGTAAATCTTTTTTCTTTTTTGTTTTCTGTAAGACACCAGCAGCAGCTCCAAACTTTGATGTGGTCCAGTAATTTTGTTGGACTAACTTTCCTGTTCGCTGCGGTTCAGGAGGCCAGTAACCAAAGGCAAAATGTTCCCAACGCCACTTCTTTCCTCCTGCCTCTGTTTTGCTTTTATTTATTTATTTATTTTTAAGTCTCAGCTACTGGTTTGATCTGCTTTCAGTGCACATGCTGCGTTCAGTTGTTTCGGCCCCTGTAAACTATTAAAAACCTCTGACATGTGGAGGATGTGAAGTGTTGTCTCTTATGTTTTTGACAAGAGATGAAAAGAGAGAACATTTCAAATTGTGACTCTTTAAGACACGCGGAGCTTTACAGAAAGTTTTAACATTTGGTCACTTTTGGAAAAACACAGCTCTTATTTTTGTAGCGTTGAAGTCAATTTGGGGGTTTATTTAAAATTTGCACAACATAATGTTGAGGTTAAAACAAGCGAGTTTGACAAAACTTTACTTTAACAACAGGCTTAATATTTCTTGTCGGCTACTGCTTTTAATGCCAGAGTTTTAGACTACAAACATCTCATGTTGAGAAATGACTGAGCTGTAGCCAAACCTTCAATCTTGTGACATTGTGAAATGTCACGCCTGGAATATTAGTTGTAAGCTCATACCACATCAAATTTTAGCCCAATAACTGTAAAATTGACCGAGTTTTTTTCATTTTAGCGTTGGCTCATGTGGATTAGCTGCGGCAGCCATCTTGAATTAGACCGACTCCAAAAGTTAATCGCTTGTAGTGGTACATCTGGTGATTATTTCCTCAAAGCTTCATTGACATTCGTCCAGTGGTTCGTGAGATATTTTGCTAACAGACAGACACAGGCAAAACACTATCCTCCGTCTTTGCCTTTTTAGTGTCGGGAGATAATACTTGTAAAGAACTGGAGTGGGATCCATTTATCTTTTGTTAGTACGGTTAAACCCGAGGGCTCAAGGGTGAGAGGGAAAGTTAGAGGGATCTTTGATCTCGTCTTACATGTGTAGCTGTGGTGAGTATCCATAGCAGCTGACCGCAGCAGCCTCATGTTGACATTTGCTCCTTTATACATAATCTGACAAACCTCCCCTCTTGTTAGGTATCGTTTACATAGCCTAAAGTTGTTAGTGCGGCACGGCACGCCAACCTCACTTCCTGGGTGTAGCAGCTTTGCTCGTTGAGTTTATCCTCTGTCCATTTCTACCAGTCTGTCACGTGTCTTTATCTGTCCGGTGCTACGTCACAAACGAGGAATGCAGCGAACAGCGATCCGTTTGGTGGGACCGCCTCACGAAATGACGCTTGTTAATATGAGTAGTTGGGGTCACAATAGGATGTTGTCTCAGTGTTTACACTAATAACTCACTGCAGTTGTCAGACATAAGAGAACAATTCATGCAGTGCACTCCTCACCAAAACAAATTAAAATTGGTGTTTTTAGAAAGACAAAACCAGATGTCTGTCCTGTTAAGGTTTTAATAATGGACAACTCCGGACAAACGGACAATTTTCCTACTGAGAGTTTTTTTTCTTACTTTTTTGTAACAGTAAAGCTTTAGTTTTAACACGTTTATGTTTTAAATGTCTTTAGTTTTTCCAAACCAAATGATTCAGCAGTCCCGTCCGTCTCTCCTGTCCTGTAATCCTGCTCACGTCCTCGGGGATAAACGCTCCTGAACTCAACACACCCCTGTCGTTTGACTCAGGCTCTCTGTGGCCTGCCGCCATGACTCCATAATGAGGCTAAGGTGATTTGGTCAAACACATTTATCCGCACCTGTAACCACTTGACGTGTCTCACCTTTGTCCTCGCGAGCGCGGTGGATTGAAGTTAATGCTGGAAGTGCTGGTCATCACTCAGTAGCATTAAGGGGGATAATAACCTGTGGTGCGTTCACAGAAGTCGTATAAATAAATGAGTCATCTGGTTCGAAAGAGCTGAACAACATTTATGTAATATCGATGAGCTGGCACAAAACGTGAACCTAAGTAAAAGCCCAGTCACAGGCATGGGAAGGGGGGACATATCCACCACGACCTAAAAGTCTGTTATTCGGAAAATATTAATCTCTTCCTACACGCTGATCCCCTGCGATGGCCTCTTAAATCCTCTCCTCCCCTCAGTCGCACGCAGACCGAGCGTTAACATCTTCACCAGACGGTTCTGCATTTCTAATCCTGGCAGGCCTGCGTCTTCACTTCCTCCAGAGGACAATCCGGACGTTCCTTTCCTGTGTGGCTCCTCGTCCACCCACTGACCCCCAAACTAACCCTGGGATTAGACTCTGGCCTCGTTTGTCATGTTAAGGGCGGGGGGGTTGGACGTCGGGGGATGGTGTTGTCCCTTTTAAAATTATGTTACAAACCACTGCTGCTGAAGAATAAGCAGGTCAGACACTAATGAAAGATGGCTGCACTCTGATAGTAGAAGCTGATCTTTTTCTTTATTTTAAAAAGTTGCTGATTTTTTTTTTTTTTTTTTTAATGTAAAATGCATGCACGTGTTGGATTATTACACGTATTTACATCTTCAAAACATTTTTTGCTTAAACAAGTGACCCCATTGTTTGATGGCTGACAGCTGGTGTACTGGACAGAAAGACCACTCTGTATGTGGTGAACACTCTGATCCCATCCTCTGCCTCTCGCGCACATGTTCATTCTTGTCCAGAGTCTG
Organism: Kryptolebias brasiliensis; assembly: GCA_028566095.1. Taxonomy (NCBI): domain Eukaryota; kingdom Metazoa; phylum Chordata; class Actinopteri; order Cyprinodontiformes; family Rivulidae; genus Kryptolebias; species Kryptolebias brasiliensis. Next base: position 23,597,870 of record JAOXNZ010000166.1, read on the forward strand.
ACCCAAAAACCACTCTGTACTTTTTTAGCCAGGGGAAAGAGGTTGATTTGATGGACAGAGACTTCTGTTGGGTTGGTCTCTGTAGAAGGGAATGTAGTGGTGTTGCCGAGTGTGGTCGGATTCAGCTGAACAGCAAGCGGCGTGGAGGTTCCTGGAAGCTGTAGCAGGAAGGTGTAAGGTGGCGAGACAAGACAATCCTTTTTATACAGAAAGCACAGCTTCTCTGCGTTTAGTTTGTAAGACAACTGCAGCCCAAGTATTTCATTTAAGTGCCAACATGGAATTGTTGTCCTGGATCCGAAGAGGAGGTAGGTACTCTTCTTTCACATCTCATAGAGAATCACTTCGTTACAGAGGGGGCTGAGCATTTGGCGGCTTGTAGAGATGAATTCACTCAGACCATGTAAAATCGCTTGTTGGAAAGCATCATGGGAAGCGCTGGGCTTGCTGAAGGTGGCTCAGGGATTCTGTGGGATCCGGTGTAATTTAGTGCGAACAGAGAGGGGGAAACGGTTTCTAGTTCTGGATTTGGGCAGCTGTTGAAGGAGGTCGCCCGGATCAGTTTTTTTTTTTTACATGTTCCAGGGTCCCCCCCCCAATGCAGCGCTGATTGGCTGGACTCCCCTCTGTGGTGGCAACACAGAGAGGTCTCCTTGAATGGGGTCTGCCTGTTGATCTGACAATAGTCTGCATTGTTCTGTACCATCACAGGCTTCAGAATAGGGTCCATCTCATAGGCTTTGTAATGCATATGGCCACGAGTCATCACAGGGCATTCTTCGTCACCTAGGTACCCTTTTATTTTTTTTGCATTCCCCTCTGTCTCACAAGGCACTTTCATGAAATATTTCCGCAAAAAGGCCACAAAGACCAGTCCGCCATTCTGCTGCCTCTGACTGTTCATAACTCACTGATGGAGTCGGCCACGTCATGCACAGAAGTGGACTTTCAGGAATGAAGCGAGCATCGTGGAACCAGAGGAGGCGTGGAGCAGAACTCGGCTGCTTTAACGTGGAGTGCAATGCATTAAATGTGTGACGGACGTCTCCCTCGTTTTCTCAAAACATGACTAAATAACTCAGTTTAGCAATCTTTTTTGTGGTTAACTAATTTTTCAAACTGCATACAAAGTTGCTGTGCGTCATCACTAATCTTCCCTCGGTAATAATTTTGTTTGTTGTTGTTTATTTAATCCTGCGACCGGGTGGTCACAGTGACCATATGTTATCACTTCATCACATTATTGAGCTGCAAAGCCGGCTTACTTTTTGACATGTCAACCGTTTCGGCTCTGTTACCACCTCGCTTTGTGGCACAAAGAGCATCATGGGTGGGTTGGCTTCGACTCCCCTTACCGCTTTGGTTCATTTAGAAATCACACCGCGGCAGCCAGAAGGCGTCTAAGTCCCGGGTTGAAGTGTTTTGTGAGAGCGCCTTCTATCTCAGAGTTAAAATGTTGACATGAAAGCATTCCTTCATGAAATGCTAGGCCTTTTGATTTAAAATAAGAAATCAATGATTCCTGACTTTCCACTGATATTATGAACATCTGCCTATGTTGTATTGATATTTCTCAGGCAGTAACATTGTTTTTTGTTTTACTTAGTTGGCATAATGCAAAACATTTCAGACCAGTTTTTCCATGTACATTTAGTTGGTTAACTTTGCATCTTTGAATTAAAGAGATGTGTCCAATGAAGTTTTTATAGAGCAGTATGTGAAACAGAGAGAAAACCAGTCCCTCCAGTTGTTGCAGTTTTGGGTGCGTCATTATGGTGACTCAGAAATGTTAATCTATCTCAGGTGATGCCTAAGGTGGCCGACGGGCGCAAACGCACAGCAAACGGTGAAATGCGCTGCAAACACATGAATGATGCAAACTCCGAAACACACAAACACTTAAAACAAATGCAACAGAAAGATGCTGCAATCACAAATAATGGACAGAAGCAAAAACATACAACCAGCAAAACAAATGCAATGGAAGAATGCTGCAAAAATCAAAACCACCAGCAAGTAAAACGAGCTGCAAACTCACTCTAAAAAAACTGGAAGTCCACCAGACCGCTTGACTAGAGGGGACTAGAGGTTGGATACTGGATACTTGTGCTCCTCTGATTCAGTGTCTTCCTGCTGTTTGACCCGGTGCTGGCAGTGAGATGTCAGTGATTCCCCCTCTTTGTACTCCCTCCTCCTAAACACAGTGGTTCGCTTAGGGACCATCAACAAATTATCAAACCAATGACACTTGTAAAAACAAAAGTTAAAGCAATAACTGCTCTGCTCTGAATCACAAACTGATCTCAGGCTGTCGGTCTGTAAGCAGCTCAGACCTTTTTAATGACAGCGCGCGTTCACCTCACGTTTGAAGTAAAACTTCCTGTTTCTCGTCTCCTTCTCTGTGGAGACGTCTTCCTCTCCATTTGCCTTTCTTTTAAAATTAAAAATAGTTGTGACTGCTGCTGGCAAAAGGTCCTTTTATTTGTTTGTTTTGTTTTTTTGTCGTGAAGCCAGTCCACAGCAGTAACGAGGGTCTGAGCTTGTTGTGATCCGAACCCGAGTTCTGATAGTAATTCCCACATCGGAGCTTATGGATCCAAATTTGAGGAAGGTTTTTATCTTTCGGGAAGCCAAAGAATGAAACTCCAGTGGTGATTTCTGGCCATTTCGAATAATTAATTCCAACGAACTGAACTATATTGTACCGGTATTCATCCACTCACCTCTATGTCTTGTGAACTTCTGACCAAGAGTTAATGTTTGCTGTTCGTTTGCACCTGTAGGCCACCGTAGTAACCAGACATTTTGAGAAGCTTCATTGGAACCATGTTTACTCCTCTCCTCCAAGTGATGACACAATAAGGGGTTGATGCAAGTTTAGCTTGACTTCACAGGTTGTTGCTGGTGTTTTGTTTTTCTCTTTCCTGCTTTTACAGATTCATCAGGAAACAAACTTAAATGTATCATCTGTGCAACACTTTCAATCTATGTTTTAACATGAGGTGATTGGACATTTTGACTGTAGAGAACCCTCACAGCCAACCTGCTTCAGCTCAGTCACTGTCCTTTTTTTTAATAAATCTGGTAACAGATCAGGATCCTACACATCTTCTACACTAGCAGTTTCCTGAGGAAGACAAAGGACTGCTCAAAATTAGGTCTTATAAAGTACTTTACCTCTTTTTCCTTTCTTGTTAATGTGCCACTATGGTGCCTTGGTCTGCTCACATAAAGCAGCTCTATCACATGTCCAAGCGTGAAAGACGACCCCCAATCTTGTTTGCACATGACAAGCAAGGAAAGGACGTCAACAACTGCAGTTTAGAAGAGGAAAAGGAAGGGGGAGGAGGAAAATTTCTAGGCCTCTTTTAGGCTTTTTTTTTTTGTCAGCCACCCAAAGATCTTTGTTTTTGTTTTTAATCTGAGCAGTTGTAGCAGTAATCTATAGCAGAAGACCTCTAACAGAGCAGATGGGAGTTTAAAAAAATCTGTTCAAATTTCAATAATTTCCAAGGGTAAAAAAGACAATGTGCAGCCTTGTGTGGCTCTGCTTTACAAGACAGAACAAGATTAGTTAAAAGAAAAACTCTGACATTAACTTTTCTATAGGCTTCTGAGAGGGTGAATACCTCTGAGGTTTATCCCACCCTAACAGAGTGCAGTCCATGTGTTCAATTGGTTAAAATCATACATAAGAGTAAAATCCTAAACCTTCCCTCATGTCTTTGTATTTAAACTCAAGGAGCCAGACTTTCTTGTAAAATGTTTTTGAAGTGAGCTTAAGTAGTTCTCAAGGCTTTCCTAATATTTTCCAAAACATTTCCTGGACATTTGTTGCGTTTACTCTCGTTTTTAATTCATTCATTGAGTCATTTGAACACAAAAAAGCACCTAGCTAAAGAGCTAACTCTTAAGCTAGGTGCCAGTGTTTTGGTCCATGTAACACACATAGCAGACTACTTAATAAATAAAAAAACCCAATTGCCTTTATCTGGTGCAAAGACACAGTTTGTCCCCATTTTCTAGCTGCATTTATGAAAAGGTATAGTTTTATAATGAACACCACAAATAACTCAGTTTGTTCTTCTAAAATTACTATTTTATTCATCCATCCATTTTCTTTGAGTCGCGGGGAGCCAGTACCTATCTCCAACAGTCACTATGCGAGAGGCGGGGGACACCCTGGACAAGTCCATCAACCAGACAAACAACCATTCACACTCTCACTTAGGGACAATTTAAGAGTTACTAATTAACCTAACCTAACATGCATGTTACATGATCACTCTGTGGGAGTACCCAGAGTAAACCCACGTGTGCACAGGGAGAACATGTACACTCCACCCAGAAAGGCCTCGGGATACGATCCTGCAACCTTCTTGTTGGGAGGCGACAGCTTAACCACTACGCCGCTGTGCCACCTACTATTACTATTTTATGTCTGTCAAATTCTTAAAGGCATACCAGCTGGAAATTTTGTATCTACTAATCAACAGATAAGTGTTTCTTTTACTGTTGCAGAACAATCTCTTTTAGATACTCTTTATTAAGTATTTTATTTATTTTTTTCCTCTACTTGCCCCAGGGCTGGAAATGAGGGGGGAAAATAGCAGCTAATTTGAAGGAAACTTTTAAAAGATCTTCAGAAAGCCTGAAGAGATTTTCCTCAATCCCACTTCAAAAGACTACAAGAAAGTCTGGCTCTTTAGAAGTGAATTTTAAAGCAGTAAAAGGATGAAAGAATGAAATGTGCAACAGGTTTACACACACACACCAGCACCACACTGCTCCCTCTAACATAAAACGGGAGGTGTTAAACAAAAGGCCCAAAGAATGTGTGAAT
>JAOXNZ010000166.1:23612554-23627029 GCA_028566095.1 Kryptolebias brasiliensis
GTTTCCTTCCTCTACGCAGATTGCAGTTATCTCATTTGTCTGTACTCTGAGGTGTTTGTGCAGCAGTAGCCTGGTCTGTATGACCTCATTTCCACTTTCTGTTCAGCCAATGTTAATAATAACCTGTTTTTATACCCTACTATTCACAGGGATTTTATTTTGGAATTTCCAAATTCATATCTCTGTTCTTTAAAGCAAGTCATCCAATGAGATTACAATAAGTGTTATTCTGTGCAGAAAAAAAATGCATCTAGTGAAAGTATGCTGCTTGTAGTAGCATTTAATGAGTTATTGAGACAAATCGACCACTGAGAATACTCTGAGAAAAGTGACAGAGGGGGTTGGACTGTGTGTATGGATCCAAGGCAGCACAGCAGCTGAAACTAATTAAGATTTGCTGACCGTGAAGTTGATTTGTTGCTTCAGAAGCCAATCAGATTACCTCATTTGTTCCCTGAGGACCTCAAACTTTTTTAAATTCTCCCATTTCTTTATCTTCCCGAAGGTCTTTCGGGCTAGTTTCAGCCTGTGAATGAGAGAATTTGTAAATGCATGTTGTGGGTATAAGCACGTGTTTTAATTGTGTGTTAAACTGAAAATCATCCACCTGCAAACAGTGGGACTTATTACTCTCCCAATTAGAATAATGGTATCTTTCCTAACTTCTGTGTGGATAATCCCACCCTTCAGCCCACATTCAGCTAACACCTGCTAGCAGGCAACACACCCTTTCTAAACAACTTTCTTTGTGGTTAGAATGACGCCCGGGCCTGTTGCGCCTTACGCAACCTGGACGTTGCTCGATCAGTTTGAGGTCAAAGATGGCTTTTTCTCTGCTCCTTCCTTGATCTCCATTGCTGTCATCGAAGGAGGTGTCTCCATGACAATGGCACAGCCATGCATTGTGTGAGACTCCCCTCACTGCCACAAAGGCCGCTGAATGAACCCTGAGGAATTCCTGTCTTCCCGCTCATTCCTGTGCTGCACTCTCCCACGATGAATCTCCACCCCTTCTAACTTACACACGCTCACACCATCCTCTCTTATTTATGTTGCTCCTTCACACCCCACATTAAAGCCTCTAACTCCAAACTACTTTCTGATGAAGTTTCTCATCATTGTACTGTCTTGGTTTCTCTTTTAATTTTAGAATTTGCAATCAGACATTCTGTTGACCTCTGTTTTACTGGTTATAAGTGTTTGTTTAATGTAATTACAAGGCTTGAGTTCAGATTGAAGACACTGTACTACTTTAATGTAGGAGTGAATGTACAATAAGGGTAATCATTCTAAAGTCTGTACAGACACCCAGATTGTTGCTTTAGGGGTTGATCATGCCAGAGCCTGGCTGCAACCGTAGAACAATAAAGACAAAGCTTTACAAAAAACCCTTTGGTACCACTGTAAGCTGAACTGAGTTATGCCCTAATGCTCGTTTAGTGTCCATTTTTAGTTCTCAGATGTTATGATCTTATAATGAGTTTTCTGGCTGAATTTAGCATTGGCACAGAGAGGCAACAATAGGAAACAGGCAACATTTTTCAACACTCACTGTTTGGATCTTTTATCTTCAAAATGAAAAGATCTGCTTGAAACCGAGGACCTAAAATATTTTTTATGAAGTAAAACATATTTAAAGCCCTGTGCGAGCTCTAGTTCAGTCTGTATCCAGCGTGTGAACATTGCATTAAGCATTTCCTGTTTGTCCTGAGTATGGGGAAGCCCTCTCTTCAACCCTCCAGAGGGTTTCTACATACAGGAAGTAGTGGTCACTTCTTTGTCAGGGTCAGTCGTGTCCATCAAGTTTTTCACTCACTCAACAAGAATATAAAAAGGCACATTAATGTTTTATTCAAAGGGTGGTTAAATGAGTCTTAGAGATGGGGTTAATTTGTGGAAAGTCTTTATGTGTGAGATCCAGTTATGTGAACAGTCTTTGTGTTTCATGTCTGCTAAACAGTCAGCTGTGCATCATCTGCTGAGGTGGCACCTCTTCCTGTTTGATAAAACCAGAGTGAGAAAACACTGTTTCAAAGAGGTTTTACATGTTTTACAGCTGTCGCCTACCCACCGACCACCCTGTGTAACCATACACACTCACACTTGCTTGTAACAACTAAACAGTGGTGGTTTGTCAGAGCTTGTATTCACACGTGCCTGTCTGTGGGTGTGTTAAATGGTAGTAAATCGTCTTGATTGCTTTTGGTGATGCAGGGGCTGTGTGGCGACATCAGAGGTTGGGGCACCATGTTCGGGACCCAGCTGTTTATAGGCCATGTCTGGATGGATGAATCTGTGGCACTTTGTGAGGATGAGAGTGTGTTTACATTCAAACGGCTGAGGCAGAGTGATTCACTCTGCGGGAGGGGATCCTGATAAAATGAGAAGGAGATGGAGGACTAAGGGAAGTTTGCCGTTGGTGTGAGGGACCTCTGGGGAATTGTTTCAGCATTGTTCCAGAGAGACGGGGGAGAAGGGGGGGGGGTCACTCCACCTCCTTCTTTCCTCCCTCCCCATCCTCTTCCTGTCGTTACAACCCAACTGTAAAGTCCTACAGCTCATTGAGAAGGAAAGCCGTAAAAACACTTTTTTTTTTCTCTGCGTTGTTCCATTTGTTTGGATTTACCAAGATCATCATTTTTAATATAATTACCTTCTGTACTGAAAGCCAAGTTAGAGGTGGAGTGGGGTAAGTCCGCTTGGCCTTACTTTAAAGCCATTTGCCTTTTTGACCTTTTGAGTAAACAAGAAAGTAGATTGATCTTGTAAATTCGGATCCGTTTCACGTGTTTCTCCGAATTGATGCCATCTGTGTTCATCGTATGTGTTGTAATGCCAGCTTGAGACGCAGAAGTTGGCCTAAGAAGGCATGTTTTTGATCAGTTGAGGAATGGGATTGCAGAAGAAGATTATAAGGCGACAGTAGAGTTCAGGGCAGCAGACCAGAGCAGCGTGACCAGATTGATGGCAGATTGTTTTTCGTTGTTGGGATTAGCAGCGAGCACTTGGCTTTGATGTTTTCCTGGTCGCTCAACTTAAAGAGGAAGAATAACTCTTTGGACTTAAATGAAAACCTCATCTGTAACACACTTCAGCTCTGAACTTCATTCAAATCGTTGTGGTCTGTTGGTTTGCCCTTTTTTTAAATTTTTTATTCAGTGATTTGATGGGCAAATGTTGAATCATTTTTGTACTATTACTCAAATATTTTGATGAACAAGCCCAATACGCTCAGCAGGTATATGAGTCACACCTGTTTAGAAGAACTGTGGATAGATGTGTTGTGTGCAGTCACTTGATATTTTTAGGCACTTGATTTGCACAACACACACACACTGGAGTTATTGTCTTGTGGCTTTGACAGGGCTCTTTTGACTGCCAGACTAAAAATGGAGTTGGGTCTTTAGAGGTTAGTGAAATGTTTGGAAAAGAATTTATGGATTGCTGGAGTTTTTCCCAGACTTGTCATGCTAGCAATAATCATATATAATGATGGTTCTTTTATGGTACTGTTTGTTGACTTTTGGGTGTTTATTTAGATTTTAGATACATTTTATTGCTTTGACTGAAGTCATATCTCATTTTTCTTTTTCAGGGATGCTTCTCAAAGATGGCAGCCAGTACCTGGCTCTAAAGCAGCCATGTTGGTGAAGGTGAACAGCATGAACCGTAGCCAGCCCAATACAGCATTGCAGCAGCAACTCCAGCAAACTGCACAAAGCAAAGCCAGTGCTTTCACTCTGCACAACTCCTGCGACAAGACCCAAGGAGGACACATGAGCTCCAGTCAGGGATTTAAAACAGCCCCTTCTGGCAAAATGGCTGGTGACCCACGTCAGGCTCATCTAAGAAAAGCCAGCAATGGCAGCTTTTGTCTGGTGACTTCAGATGGAAGCTATCCCAGTCCACTCCTTCACAGGTCACATACCTGCACCCCACGTCCAGTCTCTCCTCAGTACGCTCGCACTGCCCCAATCTATGATGAGCCAGTTTCAGACTCTCCAATCTATGACGAACCCCCCACAGACATGGAGATAGAGGGGGCACACCTGTACAATGGGCAACCTCTGTCTCGCTCGACACCGACTCAAAGTCTCCAAAAGCCTAAACTCCTCCAGCACCCTGGTTCATCTCATTCCAGACATAGGAGGAATCCTTCATCGGACTACAGCCCAGCTGGTCTGGAGTGCATCAAACACATGGTCAATGTGGACCCTAAACAGGGTCACCCCTCTACCTCTCCTGTGCCCACCCGAGCCTCTTCCCCTTCCTCCAGGCAGGACCCAGTCTTGACCCAACCACAGGCACATCCCCAGCCCCAAGGCCACTCTTTGCAACAGTCTCGAACCCAGCTGAGAGACAGAGAGCCAGGAACCCCAGGCCCGAGTTCACTGGACAAAAAACAAAACTGGAGAATCCTGGAGGCCACTGTGCAGCGCGCCATGGAGGCACGACACAGCAGGCAGAGCAGCCAGGCCTCACAAGACTTTCCCTCCTCAACCCCACAAGCCACAGCCAACTACCAGGACTCTGGTTACTCCACTGGCCCTTCTCCGAGCTTGAGACGGAAGACCAGGAGAAGGGTGGTGGCCGGCGGAGGTGCAGGAGGCAGGCCGGGGTCAGTAGGCAGCAGCGGGGAGCTGTGTGCCCTCAATGAGAGACTTATGGCAGAAATGAGGGAGGTAGTAAGTCGCTCCAACACCATGAGGGAGGTTAGGGCAGGGCTGGACCCAGAAATGGGGGAGAGGACTGTGGTGCCTCTGACACGCTCCCCTGCGGACTCTCTCAGGTGGTATGGAGGAGGAGGAGGGGGATCAGCAGGCAGGTGTCCATCACGAGAGGATGTCAGTGGGGCTGCTCGGTCACTGAAGGGTACAGGTAACTACGGTAACCCTACCCTAACCCCCTTGGAAATACCAGGGAGGCAGAAAAGGACCTATGAAAAGGTGGACACTTTGGAGATGAGTGTAAATAGCCAAGCCAGCCTGTTGTCACCAGAAACTCCAGGACCGCCCTCCCAGGTAACTTCCTATTATGCTTATTTATTTCTGTGTGAATAAACAGTAAAAGGTTGTCATTATAGTATACGTTCTTGTCCAGTTGAAAGGATGAAATACATCTCTGTTTTGGGGTCTAACCACATTAACTAAATTCACTTGAATACCTTCGTATGAGCTGGTGGACCTCTGACTACTGACTATCAGATTAGAAAAGCGGTCACTGTCAAATGAGGCCTAGTCGTGCTTGAATAAAATATTTTTGTGCTTTAGGTTGTTTTTTTTCTGTGCTTTTGTAATAGATCTAGTTCTCACAAGCAGAATTTGATTGTTTGACTGAAAAGAAATGCACCTTTTGATTTGATTATATCAAACTGGATTATTTTAAAACAACTCAGCCAGCACTGTAGATTTGGTTATTTCCAGTTTAAGCTGACTCTTAAGTTCTGTTACTTTATAATCTTCAGACTCTGTCTTGCGTCAGAATCCAACCTTGCATGATTGTGTTTTCAGTGATTTGACTCTGCCCCTGTAATGACTATTTGACGCAACAAAGATACTTGAACGTCTGTTTGAAAACAACACAAATCATTTTGTGATTATAGTCTTTTTACAGTCTGTTTATTGTATTCAGGTTCCTTTTAAACGTGCTTTCTGTTAATCGGGTGGCACCCGAACAAGTGCTTTTCTAAAACTATTTCCAAATGCAGTTTCTCTAGGTGGGCCTTATCATCATTTATGTATTTAACTCAACACAATGACAAATGGGCCTACACAGCAGAGGTGGGCAGCAGTTTATTCTGTGGGTTTGGAGGTTAGACATATGGATAGTTGCCTACTCTGTTCCCAGGGTCATTCTCTGTTATTAGTGTTTGCTTCTCAGTGGCCAGATAAACAGCTGGCTAGAAAAAAACCTTTCAGTGCTTTTAAATTTTGCTAGGTTTTCTGTAAAATCGATGCAGCAGTACCTCTAACAATATTTCATTGTACCTACACCAAATGAACTACAAAAAAAACCTTAAATTTAAGCAACAGTCTTTGTGCAGCAGAGGAAAACAATATCCAGTCTTCCCAAGTGAAGTGGGAAGAAAAAGTTTCCTTGAACAACTCTTTTTAGAAATGAAAAATTTAGATGAGAGACATGTAAGCATATAGAAACAACACCTTCCTTTATATGCTCTTTTGTATTATGTTGATGTGAAATATTTTAAGAAAGGTGACGATAAGGACTTTGATGTCATTTCGCACTTGATTGTCTGCTCCTGCGTAAATCTAAAATATCAAATGCCCACCATCTAATTTTTTCTCAGGTATAAGTGAGTAGAGCTGTGAAGAACAAAAGTAGTCTTAGTCTTATTGACTGAATACTGTTGCTTCAACAGAGCACAAAACCATTAATGTTATGTTTGTCATTTCTGAAACTGGCTTAAATATTCTCAAGACATTAGATCACAAGTGGGATGAGTGCTGTGGACTATGATGGCAACAGTCCCAGCAATAGCTGTCATCCTCTTACCACCGTCCATCTGCCTTGCACTGTAGGCACTGTAAAGCTCATATGCCAGATTTGTACTTGGGTAGCAAGGCTCATCCCAGGCCAGGAGACTCAGGACATCACCTCCCTTGGTCAGGAAGGAGGGCTGCTGTGGCCCATATGGCCTAGGTTTGCCTGGGTTGTGAAGAGGAGGAAGGATGGCAGGCTAAATAGTTCAACTGGGGCTATAATGTGTTTGAAAGTGGCAAAAGAGCAATGAGAGGGCCCCCTGAGTATCTGCTGGAATGGTCTTCAAAACTGCTGATAAAAGATTAGTAATTTATAGATTGTTTTCAGTGTATCATTTTTATGTTCTTTTCTTACTTAACATCATGCAATCTAAGTTTTAAAAGATAACTTTGCACTCTTTCTGAACACACAGTGCAACTTAATTATCCCCATGTGCTGCAAAGCTAACTGGTTAAAAAGTGACCTGCGTCACTCTTAAAAATAAAAATGAAAACACAAATGGTGGACTTTTGGTGAATCCAAACCTCAGCTTTGACACAGATGATTGAGAAACCAAAATCTGAGATGCAGTTTGTCTGGCACTCATCATTTCATACTACCCAGTGGCTCATTGAAAAGACATATTAATGTGTTTTATGTTCCTGTAGTAAACTTGGGCTTGAATTTTTGGCTTATGATTTGTGTTATTACTGGCTGTATGTTGAGCACAATGGGGTTGCTGGCTGTCTCTGTAAATGGAGCTGGGGTGCTCCTTAAAGTCATGAGAGGTCTTGGATAGAGTAAAGCTTTGGTTTTGTTCTGGAGGTGAGCCTGATGTGGGGAGGGAAGGAGTAAGAACTTCCGTGCCACCGTGTGCCCAGCGACTCCCGAGGCCAGAGTTCAGGAGGATTTAGGGAGGAATTTTTCTCTTGTTACACTGCTGGTTTTAGAAAAGTAATGTGCCGATCTTGCTACACTTTCCCCTTGAGTCCCAGCACTGCAGAGCAGAGAATACTCCAGCTCTTAATGTGACACAGAGAAAATTGCTGCTGAACACACAATTTTTGTTTGTACTTGCCGTCCCCCTCTACATCCTCTTAAGTTTATTCTTCTTCCTTCTCTTCTTCTCGGTTACATGTCCACTCCTTCTTCTGCAGGTGGACACCTTGGAGCTGCAGTCTCAGTTGGAGAGCAGGAAGAAAGGCATGGTGGATGGACGAACAGCTTCACTGGGTCCACACCGCTCTTCCAACCATGACAATCGAGAAGGAGATGATGGTACAGGAAGTAGAGGAGGAGGATCCTCCTACCAGCTCTCCTATGCCACCCTGCGGCAACCTCCACCTCCTGACATGGGCATGGAAGACTGGGCCAGCAAGCATCTCAACATGCATACCCAAGGACTGTTCCGGCGCCGTGTCTCCATCGCCAACATGCTGTCCTGGAACCGCGGCTCCATCAAAAAGCCCATGCTGGTCACCAGCAACCGTGCCATCAGAAAGGAGGCCTGTGAGATGTTCAAGCTGGTACAGGCCTACATGGGAGACAGGCCTTCGCGGCTCGACCGCCGTCACTGCGCCCTGCTCATCGTCACCAAGTGCTGGGACATGCCGGGGCTGCGGGACGAGCTGTACGTGCAGCTGGTGAGGCAAACCACGGGCAACGCCAGCCCCAGAAGCTTGGCGGCGGGTTGGGAGCTCATGGCTGTCAGTTTGGCCTTCTTCGCCCCATCACCCAAGTTCCGCTGCTACCTGGAAGGCTACATCCAGAGACACACAGAGCCCAACAGCGACAAGAAATGTGAGTCTCAGACTGAGCTACAGGGTGGGTCACCTTTCTTTCATTCTGCACCTGTCTGTTTGTCTGATCACCTGTGTTTTTTGTTGGAAGGGATGACATTTTTTTTATATAATTCCCTTTTCTCGTTCCTGTGATATTTTCTTGTTGAGTTGTGTTTTCTTGGTCTGTTGTAGAACATCATTAACTCAATAAAATGGCTTCTAGTTCCTCCTGATTAGTGTATATTTAACCTCTGTTGTCTTCTGTTTTTTTATAGTGACACAGTTTATATTGGAACAACAGGAACTGAAACTGAAGAAAAATTCAAAGTCCAGAAAGAAGCGAAAACAAAACACAGAAGAGGAAGAAGGTACAATTCTAACCTTTATTTATTGTAAAAATATGCCTGAAATGTTGTTTCAACAACAATGGATCCTCAGTATCTTAGTATCACTTGTACAAGTTTATCTGTTGGTTCAAGCTTTAAATAGATTGAGGAGTGACTCAGTCCCACATATGTTTTTGTACTCTCTCTTAAGGACTCGTCTCTAGTCTTTAAACAGTGCAAACCATTACAAATCAAACATATTGCTCCCTGTAGAGTGACCACTGTGAGTGGGATGGAAAATTCATGGCTGTGTAGTTGTCAGATGAGTGCATGCTGATGTGCTGGCACGCACAATGAATGGGTTTCACAGAAAGTTAAGCAGGAGGGAAAAAGTAGGATGAGATTTTCAGAAGGTTCTGTTCATGCACAACAGACCACACTGTGAACCATACTGGCATTCTTTCTTCTGCCATTTAAGAGAATAGCTACTCATTAACATGTGCCTTCATTAGAGCAGACCACACTGTCAGCTCTTAGATGATGTCATCAGGGAGGAAACCAGTCACAGCGCCGCAGCAGTGCCCTTACAGATCAGTGACTCAGGATCACGGAGAAAACGCTTCAGCTGACTGAAAAGTTAAAGGGTGAATCTGCTGAACATTTGAAAGATGACATTGAACAAAGAAAATACAATGCCAGCTGCTGTTTGCTTGACAGACGCAGGACCTTGAAGATAGATATTTCATCAAAACAGAGTAACAAGTAGTGATGAGGTCTGGCCTGATTGATGCTTAGAAACTTCTCCAAGCTCTGAACCTGGAGTGGATTGTATTCAGCCATCCCGTAAACAACAAAAACAACACAGAGGTTGACTCCTTCACATCATCTTTTAATAGCTCTGTGTTTTTGTCGTTAAGTTTAGCTTCAGCCTGCGTGCAGACAGGTGTCATGTCATTCTCAGCCTGGTTCGGTACACTCTGGCTCCTAATGAGCTCGTATTTCTCCCAGGCTTTGGTTGCTCAGTTGTTGCTGCTTTCACTGGATCAAAACTGTTGTAAATATAGACCACCAATAGAGTTCAAACCATTCTTCTCACTTCAGCGCAGGGGCTCTGCACTCTTTTCTTTTCTCCTAGTTAAGAGTTCAGTTTCTCTGTTGGGAGCCTTTAGGGAAAAGAATGCTCGTCTTTGCCAAGATCATGGGCAAAATATTGGTGTAATTAGTTATAATCCTAGTCAGACGTTTGTCACATTAGCTGCAGTTGCACACTAGCATAGAAGTCACCTGTTTGCTATAAATCTGAGTGTTTTGACTGCAGGGAACATACGGGTAAGTGTTTGTTTGTTACTTTATAAATCCCTTCAGTAGTTTCTTTTCCTGGACCTGGCTTGAGTACTTGATACAGTGAAGATTCCAGGAAGAGAAAAACACTCAAGAGTTTCATGTTTGTCTCAAGTTACCTCAGAGATGAAATATGGGAATGATCTCATAAACTTGAACGTCTTGGCTTTTTGTTTGAGAGGTGTAGGTGGAGAGAATTTCTGGGAACAATTTTTCCAGGACAGATCAGATTCTTCACTGCCTTAAGGCTCTTTAAGATGTATCTGGTCTTGGGTAAACAATTCTTTAAATTTACTTATATTCCAAAATAGATCTTGGCTCTCCAGAAGCTGCTTACAGCAGGTAGCAGTCAGGACACCTCCTGGGGCTTCTTATGCTCCTCCGGAGGCCTTTAAGTCTGTGTGCCGATGAATCACCTGAGCGTTGGATGTGTGGGCTGGATCCTGTCTCTGAAGCTTTTGTTCCTCTGCAGTAAATCTTCACTCAGCCTGACAGTTTAGCCGGGTCTGCTCTAATCTCCATATGCCGGAATCGCACCGTCAACATGTCTCTCTAGTTACCGCTGCCTGCCTCTTATTTGACATCTGTGGGAAATAAAAACATTGCTGTTCCTGTTCGTGGGAAAGAATTCAGATCATTTATTATTTTGTGCTTTCAGTAATGACTGATGCTTAACGGATGCTGAAGGATACAACATGGGTTTGTGTATTGTCTTCTTTGGTCCTGAATTTGCTTTTTCTGCCATCTTAAAGGGCTTCCTATCAGCACATACGCCAAGTTCTGCCATCGGAAGCTGCTGAAGGTGGCAATCACTGGTGGCAAAAAGGTACGTAAGAGAAAATAAAATGTGGAGTATGTATGTGTGTGTGTGTGTGTGTGTGTGTGTATGTATATATAGATAGAGAGAGAGAAAGAGAGAGAGAGAGTTTAGTATCTCAAGTGAGTCACGCTGGGGGAGACGTAATTGTAGGTTTGCTGACACAGTCACAGGTAAAGACATAAACACAGATCCAGTCATAGCAATGCAGCTGCAGACACAGTCATGATTAGTAACATTATCCCTGACATACTGGGGTAGTAAATCTTCACCTGCTTACCTGTCCCCCTCCAGGGTCTGCGTAAGCCCACCTTGGAAGAGATTGACCACAGCAGAAGGGCCATCATCACTCCCTCCCTCTTTGGCAGCTCTCTTGAGGAAGTGATGGAAAGGCAAAGTGAGCTCTTCCCAGACAGGAAACTGCCCTGGGTGCAAGTTCAGTTGTCCCAGTATGTTCTGGCTCTGGGTGGGGCTCAAACAGAGGGCATCTTCAGGTAAGATAGACCCAACTCTGCTTAAGACACACCTCAACTCGACATAGAGGTGCAGTCTAGCAAATTAAAAGGGGATCTCACAAAGTACATATGCTTTTATTGTACGCATATTCTGAATAAACAAATGTGTGTGTGTGTGCGTGTGTGGTCTTCTGTTTCCCTTTATTTCTGTGTAAGCTTCTCCTGTGTACTGTACACAAAGCAGACAGAACAAACAGCCCTGCTTTGCTCTTGAGAGCGGCACTGTTTAATTTGATACTTCACGATAGGTGTTTACATTTCAGCTTAAGTCTACAAGCATGTGGGAGCCTCTCAACAGTGTGTTTGTGTAGGGTTTTCTCCAGCAGATTTAGCTCTGTAGTTTCTGGACTTGTTTAGAACATTGTTCCTTTTCAGCAAACGTACCGTGAAACTCCTTTTCAACGTCGGGACTTGACGGGTGAGAGTGTTGTTTGGTTATATGTTCATTCTGTGATTGTTTTTATTTCAAATAGAAGTGCAAACAGAAAACCAAGCACTTTCAGGCACCGTCCTGCCTGAGTAGTGGATTTAGACATGAGGCGTGGAGTCTGTGATGGAAGTAGAGCTCCCTCTTGTGGCCACTCAATGTAACTGTTCACTGTTCTGTTTTCAGAGTGCCTGGAGACATCGACGAAGTGAACGCACTGAAGCTCCAAGTGGACCAGTGGAGGATTCCAGAGAATCTGTCGGATCCAAACGTACCCGGTATGATAAGATTGTTTTATTTAGGGATTTTCTTTAGGTGTAGAGATTTGAATATGTGTATTAACAGAATGTCTCCTTTTCAACAAGCGTCTTTGATGAAACTGTGGTATCGTGAACTGGAGGAGCCCCTCATCCCCATGAATTTCTACAAGCAGTGTATCAGTAACTGTGATGACCCAGTGGCAGCCATCGCTGTGGTCCAGTCTCTGCCTGAGCTCAACAGGCTGGTTCTGTTCTACTTCATCCACTTCCTGCAGGTAACCAACATGACTCCCTCACACCGTTTCCTCACTAGTGTTCCTCTTTACCATTAAGCACTTGTTTTGATTTTAAATACAACCTGAACTCTAAGCTGAGGACAAACCTCTGAAGACAGTTACGTGTAGTTGTGCAGCAGAGACCACAGATGTGAGAAGGTGCTGGTAACAACAATTTTACAAGCAGCCTCAATTTTAATTTTAAAAGCTACACATGTCCAGACTCAGAATCAATGTGACGAGTTGGATAACTGTTGTAAAATATATACTTGAATTTTAATATTGACATAATATACACTTGAGATGTACCTTTAACTATTTTGTAAAGAAACTTGTCAAACCTGAATCATAGTATAATATAGCAGAATTTAAGGCAATTATTAGTGTATTATAAGGCAATTTAAGGCAATTATTTTCCCAGTTAAGCCTATACCAGAGATGTATGGCAGCCGATCATCTGATTCCCGTATAAACTAAAAAACTGTAGCATAATAATTTAAAAGTTTAAACATTGTTTTAACAAACATAGCATTATAAAACATGCATACCACTTATCTTCTGTAAACATGGCAATAAGCAGTAGGTTTTAATAAAGTCAAGTCATGATATCAGTTTAATATTAAATAATATACCTCTTGGTTTTACCTAGGCAAAGGTAGCAGATCAGGCATTAGCAAATTATTTAACCTTTGTATATCAGTACTTCAATTGTTGTCGGTTGTCTTACTTCATAATTTAAGGACTCATGAGTTGACAGCTGGAGAGACTTTATTTTACAGTCAGAATTGTTGTATTACAGCTCAGTCTGGTAATCTGATCTCTCTGCAAGACTGTGGATATGTAACATAAACAACTTCTGTATTAGAGCCCAAAATAGACTATTATTACTGCTAAAAAAAAATACATTTACTGCAACAAATGTCTAAGGTTCATTTTCTTACTTTCTGTGATTTAAATATTTTTTTCTGCATCCAATAATTCTCCTTGTCTTCAGTAGCACCAAAAGTTTATTCAGTAGATCAGAAACATTTTCAGGAAGAGTGACTCCGATGGAGCCAAGCTAAGCTAACTCTAATATCCATCCATTTTCTTTACCCACTTCTCCTTACCGGGTCGCAGGGAGCTGACGCCTATCTCCAGCAGTCACTGTGCGAGAGGCGGGGGACACCCTAGGCAGGTCACGGTCCAACACAGGGACACATGGAGACAAACAATCATTCACATTCTCACTCACACCTAGGGACAATTTTAGAGTTACCAATTAACCTAACATGCTTGTTTTTGGTCTGTGGGAGGAACAATACCCTTACAAAATATACAAAGCATTCAATATTAAACTGGGTAATCAATGATTCACAATAATTCTTCAAGTTGTTTGTTTTACAGCTACTCTAGGC
Organism: Kryptolebias brasiliensis; assembly: GCA_028566095.1. NCBI lineage: Eukaryota > Metazoa > Chordata > Actinopteri > Cyprinodontiformes > Rivulidae > Kryptolebias > Kryptolebias brasiliensis. Next base: position 23,626,174 of record JAOXNZ010000166.1, read on the forward strand.
CATTAATCACTTTGTGGAAAAATCTTTACTAAAAAATGTAAGGCTTTTTTTTATTTCATCCGTGCTGCAGCACTAATTTTCCCTGCCTCAACATTTAGTTGAATGTGACTCATGAGTTATTGCAGGTCAAAGGTCAGCCTGTAAACAACTAGAGCAGGAGTTGAGCCTTCCTCATTCCTTTTCCTGTCCTTTCACCCTGACTGTCTGCAGGTGTTCGCTCAGCCATCCAACGTTGCCATAACCAAGATGGACGTGAACAACCTGGCCATGGTGATGGCTCCCAACTGCCTCCGGTGTCAGTCCGATGACCCGCGGATTATCTTCGAGAACACCCGCAAGGAGATGTCCTTCCTGAGAATGCTCATCGTTCACCTGGACACCAGTTTCATCGAGGGTGTGCTGTAGACACTGTTAACGCTCAAAGCGCACAGATCCGTTCTCTTGTTTCCAATCAAGCATAAAACCCTTTCCCTGTTTAGGCCACACTGGAACCTGTCATGGTGATAAATTATGCTTCGTACGAAACGAGGAGGTAAAAAGCTCGGACTTTAGGCCATTTGCTCTTCTGTCTTCTTACTGAGAGATGAGATATTTTCCTTTAAGTTTTACTGTTTTTTGATACTGAGATCCAGCGACTGTTCTCTAGCCTGTGGAAACAGGTTAACCCTTTATGTCTCAGTAAAGGGACGTTGCTATGGTTACATTTAACATTTTGGTTGTGAAAGGCAAGACTGTCGCATCAGAAATTTTCTCTTGCAATAGAAAAATGTTAATTGAAGCAGTGTTGACGGTTTCTTCGGCTTTTTGATTTTATGCAAGTGTGTTTGCGTGTGTGGTTGTCAGTGTGAACAAACGG